>CM053622.1:153493531-153522076 GCA_028646595.1 Phalanger gymnotis | reverse complement strand
TTTTGATCCCTTGAAGCCTCCCAAGATATCTTGGGGTTTATAGACTGTTTTTTTTCTTTTTTAAGGACCATGCCTTAAACCCAAATCACTCTGGCTCATATTAATTGGCCAACAGTAGGTCCCAGCTCAAGCCCTGATTGGTCATGGTTTGGGTCCTGATGGCTCAGAGTGAATGTAAATAGCAATTGTTTCTGTTTTTGCCAGAAATCCTGAGGATCTTCCCCTCCCCCAATTTTTTTTTTTAAACTAGGTAAAAGAGGCCATTCTTTGCTTCATGTCTTACTGAGCCTTAATCACTGAATAGGGGTTGCCTCAGTCAAACTGAGACCTGGGAAAGATCTTAACTTAAAAAGGCCAAGGTCTCCCACAGCATCCAGGGCCATCTCCGGTTCTCCTAATCTATATCTTGCCACTAGATCCAGATGGCTCCAGAGAAGAGAGTGAAGCTGGTGACTTTGTACCAGTCCTCCCTCACTTAAATTCAATTTACTTCCAAGTCATGGTATCATCTTCCCGATGCCATGGTCCTCTTTGAGAAGGAAGGACAAACGGCAACAACCCAAAGATCTGGGAGGGCAACTAGGAGGAGGTTTAGGATGTATCTGAAGGTGAATGACTCCATGTGGGCCTCTTGGTAATTTCCTGTCCATTTTGTTCTAGATACAATATATACAATAAACTAGATTATCACAGAATGCCAAGTCTCTGAGCCCTGTAAATATAGGGGGCTGAGAATTGAGGGACAGAAGGCCAAAGGAGATGAGGTCTCATAAGCAATTTAAAGAAAATAGATTTCATATTTTAATATTTTGAGTACCATTCTGTTACATCTAATAAAATTATTTCAGTCTGCTATCAAAGCATGAACTTATGGTGAGAGGAGCAGTCTAGGCACTCTCAGGCTGATTACTCTCATGTGGTTAGCAGGGATACCACAGACTTTTAGGAATGCTATCTAGTGCATGAGCTGAAAGAAACTGACAAAGCTGCTAGGTTGGGGGTTCCAGTAGCATGCCACCTGCTGAATAACTCAGGTTTTCCAGTCCATTTTGGATAATAAAGATAGTGAAACATTATCTTCCTCTAGTATTAAAGAAGGATTCACTTCAGCCATGGCCCAGGTAGAAGGTTTGTATGACACACAAAACCCCAAATCTATTATTTATTTTTATACTAGAGAAGTTGCAGCTGGAGGAAGCTAGATGACTACTGTATGAATCGTTTATGTAATCTAGGTTTCAAGACAGCATCAATTTGTACAAGACTCTCCTTATTGGTGGAGAGCACGATAACATGACTGTTATGGAGAACACGATAACATCACACATAACATGTGTGACCATGGGAGGGGTAGAATTGGTGAGAGAGCTTTAGAAAGGAGGGACATTCTCTATCCGTTTTTGAGAGAGAGAGAGAGAAACAAATGTGATTCCAGACTCTTTTAGGTTATCCGTGCATCCCATATGGATAAACATATAATAAATGAGCAATATACACCTTACATGTATTATTGTTCTTCCTTCATTTTTGAAGAGAACCAGTGACACCACAGAATGATGTCACTTTCAAGTGAATTGGGTTACAATGAGGCAGAATTGTGTAAATCTTGTCAGCCTCTCTCTTCCTGAGTCATTGAAGTCCAGTGGCAAGGCAAAAGTAAAGATGACTGGCAATGGCCCAGGATGTAGTGGATGACCTTGGCATCTTTAATGTCTGACCAAGCTCTAAATGTTCCATAGTACCTGCTTCTGCCACCTTCATGGCCATTGGAACACATTGTTCTCATCTGCTCAATATGCCAGGGAAAATTTTGATATGCTTGGGGTAGACATTCCCCCAACTCACCTTTGGGATTGAGGTCTATTGGTTATCCTCAACCTGGTTTAGCCCATTGTTTTTACCAGGTGTGGCTGCTGTACATGTTACAGCTTCTTGGAGCCAATAGTGAGAGTTAGGTGGCAGGTAGATGTCAAAGGTGGACGAGCTCAGCAAGTCCTCACACCAGAGGTGCTAGTCCTCCTGGAACACTCCAAATACCTCACCAAGAGCTATCACCAAATAGCTATTTAATAATCTCAAACAATTATATAGCATTTTAGAAGTTACGAAGCACTTTATCAAAATGATCTGATTTGATATGGGAAATCTTGCCTCAAAAAATCTTCAGAACTTCCTTACTGGCAAACACTATATCATAGAATGTGATAGAAAGAGCAGGTGATATTTGTATAAGGTATTTCCTATGACTAATCTCTGTGTTATCTATTTACCTATGTAATCCTGAACAAATCTTAACGAGCCTCAGTTTCCTCACCTGTTAAAGTGAAAGGATTGGACCAAAAGGCCTCTAAGATTTCTTACAGCTCTAAATCTGTGATTCAATTTGTTGATATTATTTATATTATTCTATATGAAAAGTTAAAGCTTTTGCTTAGGTATGTGATTCTAGGCGTAAATTAATCATCATTTGGCGACAAGTACAAATATTCCACCATGACATAGTATCTTAAAAAGTTTGTTGTTTAAGTTACATTTAAGAAATGGTTCACTGGTTAAGTGTAGGCTTGTTATTTCAGAACATCTCTGAAGTATCACTCTTAGATACAAAAAGAGTCCTATTACTTTAGCAGAATTTTTTACTTTATTCAGTAGGTTAATGGGGAGCCACTGAAGTTATTTGAGTAGATGAATGATCAGACCAATACATTAGGATTATTTGTGCATGAGTGTGGAGGACAGATTGGAGGTGGGATAGACTAGAGTAACAAAATGCAAAATACACTTAGATACAAAATATAAAACTACGAAATACTATATACCATAGGGAAGGCATTTCCCTGGGCGGGGGGAACTGTGTAACAAGCAAAATTCATTGCTTTCATTCCCCACTTCCCTTTTCAGCCCCTTTCATTCTGTCTGGTGCTTCCTTCTCTCAGTACCTAGTACCCTCATACTGTCACCTGACTGTCTAAAGCATCTCATTAGAAATCTTAATTTGATTTGCCCTCTCTGTGCAGTGGCCCAAGTTCTGAAGCTTTTCTGACTTCTGTCAAACCGTGATTTTCCTGTGCCACATTCTCTCAGAGTCCTGCACCAACAAACTATTCTCTGGGAAAATAATCTAATTAAGTATTAGACTGTCTCTCTTAGCTCCCCGCTCCCCATCTTTTAGATAATAATAATATGGAGGGTGTGACCAGGAGGAGGGGTCAAAGTCAACAAAGTTAAAAGAGGAAGCCTTTGTTCTAGTCAGATAATCTGTCCTTAAAGGGTGTCGTCACATTAAGAGTCCTATTGCTTTAGGCTTCATCTTTAAAAGACCCAGAGCTGAGATAGATTGAGAAAGTAGCAATCTGAAGTAGCATAGACTTCAGTTCCCGGAGCTCCCTTCCTACACACACACACACAGGCAAAGCCCAACTAGAGAACGTTGGAGAGAAGGAACCCTATGGCCCCAGGAGAAGAAAGAATCGTGGGGAAGGAATTGTGGGTGCTAAAGATGGCAGCAACTTGAAGCAGTGTTAGAAGGGCAAGCTGAAAATTCCTAGACCAAGCCTTTTGGATACATAGGAGGTGTTCCTGGAGAAAGTTTCCGCTTCTTAGAATCCTATAGCAGAAATTCATACTTTATTCTTAATAGGTGATGGAGAGCCACTGAAGTTTTTTGAGTAGATGAATGATCAAATCAGTACATTAAGATTATTTGTGCATGAGTGTGCAGGACAGATTGGAGGTGGAATAGACTAGAGATGCAAACACCAGTTAAGAAGTTATTGCTATAACCTAGGCAAGAAGAGCTAAGGCCTAGAACTAGGGTGGGAGATGAGGTGTTGGATATGAGAGCATTCTCTAGGAATTGAAATTTTAGATCACTTCCTGGATAGAATGTAAACTCCTTGATATCAGGAACTGGTTTTTTTTTGTTTTTGTTTGTTTGTTTGCTTGTTTTTTAATAGGTTCTTACATAAAGGTTTTAATTTAATTGACTCCAGAAGGTTATTCCAGAGATACTTTTGGGGGGGATGGGAAGGCCTTACCAGCAAGAGTCTTACCCTGATTATATGGTACAGATAACTTTGAGCAATGCACTTCATGTTTCTGAGACTCCTTTTCTTTATCTTTAAAATGTGGGGGTTATATTATCTGTATGAACTTGGTCAGGTCACTTAACCGTCTTGTGCCTCAACTAAGCTGTAAAATGGAGTTGGAAGGAATAATATTAATATGGCACCTCCTATATGCCAAGTACTCTGCATAGCACATTTTGCAAATATCTTGTTTAATCCTCATAAGAATGCTGTGAGGTAGATGCTATTTTATCTCCATTTTACAGTTGAGAATACTGAGGCACACAGAGGTTAAATGAACTCAGATCTTCCTAACTCTAGGTCCACTCCTCTATCTACTGCACCATTAGCTGCCTTGATGAGATGGTTGGACCAGAAAACCTCCAAAGTCCTTTTTTTCTCTAGATCTATGATCCTACATGATCTCTGTTGTGTCTTCTAGGCCCAACATTCTGGGATTTTGTGATATGATATTCCTTCTTGGCACAGTGAGAGATACTATAAAGGCAATGTGCTCTATTTTCTTGTACATGCCTAGAGAACTACTTCTTGTGACTTTCAATAGTTTGCATATAATAGATGGTCAATAAGTATTTATTAATGCTGGGGTATATGGGGTGTTCATGGAGGATGAGCACCTCTGGTGTGAGGGCCTGCTGAGTCCTTTTCAGGGCTGCTCATCTACCTTTGGTGTCCTACCCTGCCAGTCAACTCTCACTCATGGTTCCAAGAAGCTGTAGCATGGGTAGTAGCCACAACCAAGCAAAACTAACTATTAAACCTGGTTGAGGGTAACAGACAGGCCTTAGACCCATTGGTGAGTTAGGGGGATGTCTACCCCGAGACTTTCTTTGGCAGAATGGCAGATGAGAACAATTTGTTCCAACAGTCGTGGAGGTGACTGAAGTAGGTGATGTGGAACATTTAGAGCTTGGTCAGATATCTGAGACCACAAGGTCATCGTGGGCCATCGCCAGTCATCTTGACTTTTGTCCTGCCCTTGGACTTTGATGACTCAGGAGGAGAGAGCAAAGCTGATGACTTCATGAGGCTCTGCCTCACTTCAATCCAATTCGCAAGCAAGTCAAGCCATCATTCTGTGATGTCATTGGTCCTCTTCCAAAAAACAAAGGATGAACAACAATTAATTAATTGTCCTGGGAATTGGTTCCTAAAAAACAGGGACTGTCTTTTGCCTTTCTCTGTATCCCCAGCACTTAGCACAGTGCTTGGCACATAATAAATACTCGTTGACCAGGGCTGACTAACTGAGGCAAAGGGATTCATACATATTTAGTCAACCATCTTTTGTTTGTTTTTTTACTACTTTAGTTTCAACCGGAGAAAAGAAATGAGACCACATTATCGCAGCTCTTAACTGATTTTATAACAGCAGCTTATATGTCTGTGGTTGATTAACTATTGCATGGGTATGAATGCCACCATCTGTTTGGTAATTTGTGTTCTACAGATCATTGAACTGGAAGGTGTCTGGCATATTCATTCAAGAACTAATCACTAGTTTAACTAGAGCAAATGTGACCCAATGTAGAAACTCAAAGGTGAAACATTTCATTTCTTTCTTCAGTATATACCACTGCCCCATGACAGATTTTAAATTTGGAACTTCCTGCTCTATCTGGTTGTCTAAATCATAAGGTAATTTATGAAGAGGAAACTGGCTTCCTATTAAAAAAAAACAAAAACAAAACAGTCTAGTGATTGCAGCCTTGGATTTCGAGTCAGGACCTGAATGTAGGAAAGACTTTGATCACTGTATGTAAATAAAATTTTCAAACTGGAAAGGAACTTAGGGGTTATCTAATCTAGTGCCCCCATTTTATAGATGAAGAAACTGATGTACTCAGATTTATCTCTCTCTCTGTGACTATGTTTCTATGAGGCCAAGAAGTTTGGTTGCTTAGCTGAATAAATGAATAAAAAAATTACTTCACAAATTTTTGTTTTCAATTCAGGGAACGAAACAAAAAAAAATTACTATCCACTTACTATGGGCAAAGCATTGTGTTAAGAGCTAGGAGAATATATATAGTCAAGAGAGCCAGTCTTGCTCTTAAGGAGCCCACATTCTAATGGGGAAAACAACATATATAGAAGGTTTTAGTTGCAAGTCAGATGGAAAGGCCCCATAGTCTTTAGGCTGCCAGGCAAACTCATATCTCTTCTTGAATGTCATTCCCTTTGGTAAAACTCATTTCTGGCATTGACCTATTTGATAGTGCTAAGAACTTTTGTGTTGAGAACTTTCTTTTTTGGGTGTTTAGTGGATGTGGCTACTAAGAAGGTGGGTGTTACAGCACCTTCAGACTCAGTTGCTGGATGATGGACATCTAGACATCTCTATGAGTTGTTTGCCTGAATGATAGAGAAGGAAGGGGGGGGGGAGGGAGGAGTGGGAGCAGAATTGCTATTCTCAAGGCTCTTGAATAGTTCTAAATATGCAAATATTCATTATTATGTAAATCAAATGCCCAGATGCTTGACTGATCTTTTCTATAGTGTTTTGGAAATTTGTAATTATTTACATTCCTTCAAATTATTTTCCTCCATAGAGAGGATTAATGTCTCTATATAGGAGTCATGTAGGAGTGTTCGTTGGACCAGGAAGGGCAAGGTACTCATGGAATAAGACTGTTAGGGTGAGTCATCCAATGTGCTGATAGCCAGAACAAGGATTGAGAGCAGATATAAAATAGGGGAATATTACATACAGGATTTCCCCAAAGACTTAGTGAAGTTTTAAGAAATTAAAGTTTAGACTTCATAGACTGCTTGACAATTTTCTAGGTAAAAATTGACAACAGATACAAGGTATAAGCTACTCCTCACCCTGTGGTAAGATTTTCAAAAATGAGAAGTTGAGGAACCAAGTCCATAATTTCATTTGACGGGAGCAGTATCTCATATGCATGGATTCAGGTGAAGATGGTTATGGTGTGAACAGAGAGGAGGGGGCAGATATGAGACGCTGAAGTAAAATTAACAAGACTTGGCAAAAACTGATTTAGATAGGGGAGAGGGCGTGAAGGTAGAGCTGAAGTGAAAGTTTGTCATGTAGGACAAGAATTGAACTTATTCTTTGTGGTTCCAAGTGGGCAGGACTAAAACCACTGGGCAGAAGTTACTTAAACATACTCAATTCAAGAAAAAAAAAACAAAACAGCTATAGTCAGAGATGTCTAACAATGGAATAAGGGTTTTGTGAAGTAATGAGTTTCCTGTCACTACAAATATTCAAGCAGTGAATGACCCACTTTCAGAGCTGCTGTAGCAATTATTCTTAAAAGGCAGCATGACCCTAAATGTCTTAGATTATGAATCTATACTCTTAGGTTATAAATTTCTTAGATTGATTATGAATCTATAATTATAGCTCACAGTTATAAAATGCTTAGTTTACAAAGCGCTTCTCTCTCAATAACCTTGGTTTGGGCATGTGATTTCATTAGTGTGGAGGCTCCCTCCACTCACTCAGTTTAGGAACTCATCTATAACTAAGACTCTTCTAGAGTTACTTCAACTTTTTTTTTTAAAGCTCCTAATACATGTTGAGACTGTAATTCACTATTTCATCAGTGTATGGAAGTCCTGGTATGGAAAGTGCCCTCTACTGATACACATTAGCAAATCATTTATAAGTTAAAGTTTTAATGGGTTACCTGGGAAAAGTATTATTTTAAAAATAGTTACCTAGGGGTGCTTAAATGTTATAAGTAGACTTGCCCAAGGTCACACACTCTATATGTAAAGGTCAGGAAATGAACCCAGTCTTCTTGACTTCATGACCCAGGTTGATTCTCAGTTTCCTGACTCTCCTAATGACTTTTTTTTTTTTTTGGATTACACTGGTAGTTTCATTACTAGAGGGAACTCTCTCTACCAATTAGTGCCTGCTATTTATATATCATGTATTGTATTTATTCAGTAAATTCAGTTGTGTCCGACTTTTCATAACCCCATTTGGAGTTTTATTGGCAATGATACTGGAGTGGATGTGCCATTTCCTTCTCTGGCTCAACTTACAGGTGAGAAAACTGAGGCCAGTAGGGTTAAGTGACTTGCCCAGGGTCACCCAGCTAGTAAGTGACTGAGGCTGGATTTGAACTCATGTCTTCCTGATTCTAGGCCCTGCCCCACCCTCTATCCATTGTGCCACCTAGCTGTGTGTGTGTGTAGTGTGCAATTAATAGTCTTCGAGAGCTGACTCAAGCACTGAGGATATAAATGGCTTGTCTAGGGTCATATAGTCCATATGAATGCCACCTCTGGCTGGCTCTTAAATCTGGGTCTTCCTGATTCCAAAGTTGGCATTATTACCCCTACTTTCCAGATGAGGAAACTAAGATTCAGAAAAGTGGGACTAGGGGCAGTTAGGTGGTGCGGTGAGTAGAGCACCAGCTCTGGAGTCAGGAGGACCTGAATTCAAATCCAACCCCAGACACTTGACACACTTCCTAGCTGTGTGACCTTGGGCAAGTCACTTAACCCCAATTGCCCTGCCTTCTCCCCTCCAAAAAAAAGGTGGGATTAGAATCCTGGTCTTTTATCTTCAAGATCAACCTCCCTTCCCAATGTTCTATGTCGCTGCTCTGTGATTCTAAACATTTGCGTCACAGGTATGTGATAGACTCATTAAGTTTTAAAGAATCAGGCAGTTTTTACCCCCAAATTACCTCTCTTTGGTATTAAAAGTTATATACTTCTAACTTGCCAGACATTTGGGGTATGCTGCCTTTTAGGTCAAATGACTTTCTGCTTCCTTATTAAATACCTTGTTAAATACATTGTACATTCAGTACATTGTACTGAAAGGATAAAATGTGTAATACTTGAAAAACTGGCACAAAGCTACACAGGTTAAGGAGTCAGTGGTGTACAGTCTGGACCAGGGATAGGGAGCCTGCAGCCTGAAGTCCACATGTGGCCCTGTAGGTCCTCAAGTGTGGCCCTTTGACTGAATCTAAACTTCATAGAACAAATCCCCTTAATAAAAGGATTTATTCTGTAAAACTTGGACTCAAAAGGCTGAACTCGAGGACCTAGGAGACCACATGTGGCCTTGAGGCCACAGATTCCCCACCCCAGGACCCTATCATCATCATTCATCCCATTCCAAATACAGAAACATGTATGGTGGGAACATGTGAGTACTTCCTGTTCATTTGGTGGAGAAGAACCCTTCTATTTCCAGGGAATTATTTTTGCAATATACCAACCTAGTTTACCTGATGATTTCTAGTCATTGCTATTTCCAGGGCATCATGTGTACAAATAGCATTCATTACTCAGAATAGTGTGAATGATTCTTACATGGTGCTTATAGCATCCTCTATATATTTCTTTTGGTTAGAAATATTCTTTTGAAAAAATTAATATTTTCCCAGATACATGTAAAGACAATTTTTAACATCCTCTTTTTAAAAAAAATTCAAGTTCCAGATTTTCTTTCTGACTCCCTTACCTTCCTGAGGTAATTTGTTGTAGGTTATACATGTTCAATCTAGCAAAACATATTACCATATTAGTCACGTTGTGAAAGAAGATACAGACCCAAAGGGGAAAAACCATGAATAAAAAATACATGCTTCAATATGCATTCAGACTCCGTTAGTTCTTTTTCTGGATGTGGACAGCGTTTTTTCATCATGAGTCCTTTGGAATTATCTTGGATCATTGTATTGCTGAGAATAGCTATGTCATTCACAGTTGATCATTGTACAGTATTGTAGTTACTGTGTACGATGTTCTCCTGGTTCTGCTCACTTCACTTTGCATCAGTTCATGTATGTTACTTGTGAACTGAAAATGGCAAAATTAGGAAAAGGGGACGATATCTAAAGTTTCAGTGCTTTTCCCACTTTTAGATGTATAGAACCCCCATGGAAACCCTTGTTGGGCAAAGAGAGATACCTCAGGCAGTAACCAATCTTGCTTTGTTGTGTTTAATTTTTGGCAGATGTACAAAACAGCCAGTTACAGGGTTTCAGTATTAAGCTCCCAAGCAACTTTATGGGGAAAGCCTTGGTAGGAGCACCTTCTGCTGAGATATTTAAAATGAGAATGCCCCAAACACTAACAACTCTCCCACCGGGAACTGTTTTATATTGTATGGGAAATAACTGACAAGTTGGGGAAATTACAGGCTATCCATTCACCATGGACTTCTAAAAAGATCACCTGAAAGATGTTAAGAAACATAAATAGTTTTGAAGAGACTGTGGCAAGATGAGCATGCTAATACACCACTGGTGTAGATGTGTGTAGACAGGTTTACTGTTCTGAAATTATTTGAGAAGAAGAACTAAATTATTTATACTTTTTGACTGGGCATATACCCTAAGGAGGTCAAGGACAGAAAGAAAAGGCCTATATGTATCTAAATATTCATAGGGCATTATTTTTTTTTTTTGTGATGAACAGAAAACTGGAAACAAAGTTGGTGCCCATCAATCGGGAAATGGCTGAATGAATTCTGGTATATGAAGGTACATTATTGTGCCATAAGGAAAGATGAACACATTATCATAGATCTAAAGTTCAAAGGCATCTCACAGGCCATCTAATCTAGTCCAGCCCTTTTATTTTACAAATGAGAAAACTGAAGCGTGGGAAAATAAAATGGCTTGTCCTAGGTCACAGTTAATCAGAAGTAGGATTTGAAACCATGTTCTTTGACCCCAGTGCTCTCTCTCCAATATGACGCATGTGGAGAACATGGGAAAATGTATCAGAGAATCATAGATTTAGAGCAAGAAAGGGCCTTAGAGTCCATCTGATCCAACCACTTTATCTTTCAGATAAGGAAATTGAGTTTTTGTCAATCAATAAACATTTATTAAGTGCCTGTGTGCCAGGAACTGCCTAGGATACATCTTAAACTCAACACATCCAAAACTGAACTCATCTTTCCTCCCAAACCCTCCCTCTTCCTAAACTTCCCTATTACTGTCGAGGGCATCATTTGCCCAGTCCCCTGGGTGCCATCCTTGACTCTCCACTATCTCTCACTGCCCATATCCAATATGTTGCCAGGGCCTATTGATTTTAGCTTTGCAACATTTGGACTATTGCAATAGCCTGCTGGTGGGTCTGCCTTTTTAAAATCTCTCCCCTACTTCAAGTCTCATCCTCCATTCAGCTGTCAAAAGAATTTTCTTAAAACATAGGTTTGACCATATCACCACATCCTCCTTGCCAACTCAATAAGCTTCAGTGGCTCCCTGTTACCTCCAATATCAAATATAAAATCTTCTTTGGCTTTTAAAGCCCTTGGTAATGTATTCCCTTGCTCTCTCTACCCAACCTTTTCTAGTCTTCTCACACCTTATACTATTCCTATCAGCCTCCCCCCAACCCCCACCATGGACTCCTCAATCCAGTGACACTGACTTCCTTGCTGTTCCTTGAACAAGACACTCCAGCTGTGGGCTCCAGGGATTTAACACTTAACTATCTCCCATGCCTGGTATGTTCTCCCTCCTCATCTTTATCTCCTGACTTCTCTGGCTTCCTTCAATCTCAGCTAAAATCTCACCTTCTACTGGAAGCCTTTCCCAATTAACTCTAGTGCCTTCCCTCTGTTGATTACTTCCTTTTAATCTTGTATGTAGCTTTTGCACATCGTTGTTTTCCTGTTGTCTCCTCCATTAAATTGTCAGCTCCTCACACAGTAGGAGCTTAATAAATACTAACCAATGAAGGAAGGCAAACACAGCCTCAGGGAGCTCACAATCTCACCGGGAAGACAACATGCAAACCTCTATCTGTTATAGCTCTAATAATGCCAATTAAAATTTTTATATTGTTACCATCAACATCCTTTCCCCTCTTCTACTTTCTTATTCCTCTAAATCTATTCATTGCCTTCCACATGACCAGAAGTCATTTGATTCTTCCCTTACCTGCTTTGTTTTAGTTTCACTGCCCTCCCCGCTCAGTGGTTGGCCAATCCATTGTCATTCTTCCAGCTCTTCCAGAATATTTTATCTTTCTGGCATTTGCAGGCAGCCCTAAGGAACTTCAGTCACCTACCTCTTTTGTTTCTCCTTGAGTCCTGATGGAGAAAGTACTAATTCTGTGTTAATGGGGTCCACTACAAATGTATGTTTTCTGTTTTCAACTGGGCTTCATTGTGGTCTTTTTATTCAGCTCTTGAGACCCAGTAAGGCATAGTGGGTTGAGGGTTGTTTTTAGAGTAGTCAGGAAGACCTGGAGTCATACCTTGTCTCTGATACATATGTCTTTATGATCATGGGGAAGTCATTAAATTTCTCAGTGAGCTAGGCAAGTATCTATAGGCTATATTTACTACAGGGGAGTTGCCAGACTTTATTGATGGAGAGAGTATCCATACCAGAAGTGCCCCACACCTAGAAATCACAGGGCTGGATCAACATTTACTACAATAGTATTACATACTTTCTCCATTCTTTTCAAATGACTTTGACTCCAATGTCATAAAGAAAAAATATGTTGAGGCCACCTATAATGCTTTCCCTCAACTCCCCTCCTCCACATCTCAAAGTTTCTCTGTCTTCATGTATGAAGTCCCTCGTCTTTCCCGTTTCAGGTCGTTGTTCTTGTCAAAGCTAACCTTCCAACTTGTGACCTTGATTCCATCCTCTCTTATCTACTCTGGGACTTTGTTCACTTGGTCATCTACTTTCTATTTTACATTCAGTAGCTCTTTCTCCTCTTCATACAAACATGCTCAGTTCTCATCTTTTCCTAAAAAATCCCCAAACTCCTGAGCCTGTTATCCCTCCAAACTATTATCCTATACTGCTCTTCCTTTATTTCTAAATGTCAAGAAAGAAAAGCCTATATTCATTCTTTCCACATCCTCACTATTCCCACTCACATTTAAGTCCCTTGTAATTTACATAGCTCCACTTTAATTGCTCTTTCCAAAGTCACTGTGACCTCCTTATTGCTAAATCCAATGTCCCTTTTTTCATTTCTCATTCTCCTTGACCTCTCTGCTAAATTTGACATTGTCGACTACTTTTTCCCCTTGGTTTCTGGGATACACATTCTCTTAGTTTTTATGCTGTTCTAATCTCTACTTTTTGTTTGTTTGTTTCACAGGATTGAAATTGGTCTCATTGCCTCAGGTCTTTCCCCAATCCCATCCATCCTTCAAATAACTGCCATAGTCTTTTGTTATAGAGCACACGTCTAACCATGTAACTATCTTAGGAAACTCCAGTGTCTCTCTATTGACTGTAGCATCAAATAAAAACTCCTTTGTTTGGCATTTTAAACCCTTCACAATCTGACTTCAACCTGTCTTTCCAGTTAGAGCACACATTCCTCCCTTTTGCACAGACTATAGTCCAGGCAAAATGGCTGTCTTATCCTTCACCACAGGTGACACTATATCGCCCACTTGTATGCCTCACTAGAATGAACTTCGTCCACGTTTTTGCCTCATGAATCCCTGCTTTCAAGACTGCACAGACACCTCCTCCTTTCTGTAAGAAGTCTTTCTTGACAAAATTATCTTGTATCTCTTTTGTATAAACCTATATATATGTACATATTTTTGTCTATAGGTGCCCACTTGCTAGAGTGTAAGCACCTCAAGGGCAGATACTGTATCTTTTTTGTCTTTGTATCAATAGTATCGAGCAGAGTGTCTGGCATATAGCAGGTGCTTCATTGTTATTTATTGATTAATTCACAGATTTTAGAGAGCAATTTTGAGGCAGCATGCAGTAATTCAAGACTTTAAGAATCTGTAATACCATTTGTGTTTGGGTACCCTTTGCATCTATTGAAAGCAAACGCCGTACAACTCTCAGAACACGGTTTAATGAGGTATCATGGCTAAATATTTATCAACATGTCTCTAGCAATCTGGTAGGGAGCCTTTCTAAACTTAGCTTGGATACACACATATATTTAGTTGCCAAGACTATATTTGATGGTTTCTAGCATGGTAGCATCTGTCAGAGGTTGTGATCAGATGGTCTAGCCTTTAAGAATGCAGGATTACCTCAAGATTGCAGAGAGTATCTAGTTTGAAGCATGCAATAGCTTCTAAGATGATGATATATATTATTTTTTAAAAGATTTTTATTTATTTATTTTTAGTTTACAACATTCAGTTCCACAAGCTTTCGAGTTTCAAATTTTCTCCCCTTCCCTCGCCTTGCCCTTCCCTAAGATGGTATGCAATCTGATATAGGCTCTACATATACATTCACATTAAACATATTTTCACATTAGTCATGTCGCAAAGAAGAATTACAACCAATGGAATGAACCACAAGAAAGAAGAAACAAAACAAAACAAAATAAAAAAGAGAGAGCAAATAGTATGCTTTGATCTGCATTCAGACTCTGTGATTCTTTCTCTGGATGTGGATAGCATTTTCCAATGACAGATATTGTTATACCCACTTTACAGATGAGAAATTTTATTCTTGGGTTAAATAACTTAACTATGTTACATAGCTAGTAATTTTCAGAAGTGTATTTGAACCCATGTTTTCCTGACTTTTAAGGTCAGTGTTCCGGCCACTATACCAAGGCTTTCTCATGATGAAGCCCTGAAAAAGTTAGAAATAGTGTGCTATTGATGTGGTGTGCCATTGTTGAGGGAATATTACTATCAATTATATTTTCAGATCTAATTACTTCTATGATTGCCTCTTCTTCAGAATCATCCAAGAAAGATTAATTGTGGCTGTCCTCCTTGCATATTTTCCTAACATTGGAGATTACAGCGTATTATGAATGCATTGACAATGGTACAGTGGATAGAGCATTGGGAGCGGAGTCGGGAAAACTCATCTTCCTGAGTTCAAATCTGGCCTCAGACACTTTGTAGCCGTGTGACTCTGAGTAAGTCACTTAACCCTGTTTGCCTCAGTTCCTTATCTGTAAAATGAGCTGGAGAAGAAATGGCAAACCACCCCAGTATCTTTGCCAAGAATATCCCAAATGTAGTCACGAAGAGTCAGATGTGACTGAAAACTGAGTGAACAACAAGCCAGGTCAGAATTAAAGGCAAATACTAAAGTGTATAAATGGGTTCTGGCAAATCAATCATCCTAAGCTTTTTGAATTAATTTTTAAAAATTAATAACATTTTAGAGCCATTAGTTGAAAATAACATTTTCCCACAGCAATACCCTGGCTCACTTGCCAGGTCATGTCTTGTGCATAGGCAAAGTAGGCAGGTGTTTATGTGGTGTGATGAGAGATCCCAAAAGGCTTCGCTTGCCCCTACATATTTTTTTTAAATACCTTTTGTTGAAACATTTTGATTTGACCCAGCAGAGACTATTCAACAGCATTCAAACAAAGTACGTTCCACTAAAATATAGCTGTCAAACAGGGTGGTTATGACTTATAGTTGCGTGTTACTTTTTATTTCTGTTGTATGTAGGATCATAGATTTAGAGCTGGGAGGGACCTCAAAACTCATCGAGTCCCAACTTCTCTTTTTATAGATAAGGAAGCTATGTGACTTGCCCAAGGTCATATAGCTAGTAAATAACAGAGCTGAGATTTAAACCCAGGTCTTCTGACTCCAAATATGGGGCTTTTCTATCCATCGCTCTATTTACTGATCATAAATGGGAAGGTAGGAAGTATGTTTTAATTTTAATCATTTAGTGTCAACATTTTCCACTGTCTTTGGCCCAAGTTTTGTTAATTTGTGTTGTTTTTGTTTAGATTTTGTAATAATTTTGTATGTAATTTTTGGCTCTGCTTTCTTCACTCTGTATTTGTAAATTTAAAAAGAAAAAAAGAATACTATTCATGTCATTTGAACATCTATCTGTGGGATTTGCATCATTATTTTATAAGTGTCTTCCATACTTTCAGAAATTAGAGTACAATAATATTTCATTACATTCATGAATTACAATTCATTGAGGGATTTTTTAATCCTTGGGTCCCCATTTTGTTACTAGATGCTTGATATTAAAATAATATTGCTATTAATGTTCTTCTGTAAGTAGGTCTTTTCTTGTTATCTCTAACTTCCTACATGTTACCTACCAGTAGGCTCTCTGGGTCAAAGATTACAAGTAAGCTAGTAACTTTTCTTTCAGAATTCTATTTCTCCCCTCTAAAATATTGAGGCCAATCCACAACTCTATTTAAGTTTCTGTGATTGTTAGAGATTTTGAAAAGAATTCATACGGTTATTGATAGTTAATATTTCTTTTTTGAAATCATTGTTTATATTGTTTGAACATTTGTCTATTGTTTACTTTTATAGCTTTTCTATATATTTATGATGTTTATTGCAAAGATTTTTTCCCCATTTTGAATTTTTTTCTGTCAGCACTAATTTTGCGTGAAAGGCTTTTAATTTTATATAATTAAATTTCTCTATCTCATCCTTTATCATTTCCTTTTCCTCATTATCTACTTATGAATTCTTATCAAATCATAGTGAAAGGTATAAACTTCCATTTTTCTTCCTTTTTTATGGTGAAACTTTTTATGTTTAGATCTTTTATCCATTTAGAATTTATTGTGCTATGTAGTGTAAGGTAGCAGAGTGCTACCTTCTTGGCAAACTATAGTTTTAGAGAGTTGTCTAGAGTATGATAATGACCAGATAGAGTCTAATGACTTACTTGCCCAGAATCACACAGATAATATGTATCAGAGGTGGCAGTAGGTCATATAGGTAGTATATAACAAAAACATATGGGCATCATGCTTCTGTGTATTTTATGAGCATTCAGCACCTATCATTTCTTAATTCAAAACTGTATTTTTCATTGTATTCTCTTCTTTTCCTTCCTACCCCATCACCTTTATTAACATAGCCATTGAGCATCAGAGCAATAACTAGTAATTTTTGTGTCTGGGGCAAGTGGCATGAAATTTGAGTCCAAAAAGTTGTTGGTTTTTTTTTTAAGACAAATTCATTTGGGATGAGAGAAGAGACTGAGACCCATCAGACTGCTGCTGGGATTGTGGGGGGAAGTGCAAGGTTGGCTGGAGAGCAGCTTACTGGGGTGTAGCCCCTAGGGGGAGGAAGCAGGCCATCTGGTAGCTTCCTATTTTTAATTATTCTTGCTAACTAGGTGCTAAGGTCCATTGTTTTTATGCTGCTGAAGGACTGCAGATGCTGTCAGCACCTTCTACAGTCAGCTTCCAAGGGGAAAAGCTGGTTGCTCCATCCCATTTATTGTCCTTCTGAGCATCGCTGATGGCTAAAACGCTGTTGTCATTATAGTGACCTTTTGGCTATTCTTTTCATGATCCCTGCACGTCGAGATGACCAAGTGTACCTTGAAATAATGTTTGTGGTTGCCTTAAAGTGAACAATGAAATAAATTCTGTCCCCATTTTATTTACTTTTCTAAGGAGAGCCAGGGAGCTGTCTTTCTTTAATTTCATTGTGCCTTCTTATGGTCTCACTTGTAGCAAGAATGTCAATATTGATATAGTTCAGTTCCTGGCCTAGCATACCAACTCTGATGGTTTTTGGGACAAAGATTTCATATTTAAAGTATCAACAGTAATATGAATGTTTGTATAATCTAAAAACCTTATTATTCTTAGCGCCCTGCATTGCTTCTTCTGTTTGTTACTTTACCACTATCTAAAGGGGACCAGAAATACATTATATCATTTTTCTTTGTTTTATGGGTTTCTGAAGCAAAAGAATTTACATAGAAGCAAAATCAGAGTATTTTATGTGGTATAAAAGACAGGATTGAACCAATGGGTAGAAGTGGTAGGAAGTCAGATTTTAACTCAATATAAGAAAAAAAAGAGAAGTATCCAAAAATGGTTTCATCTGCCTTTGGTTCATTTGCCTGTTTGATTTCTCTTGGTTCTCTTCTTGGTTCATTTGCCTATTTGATTTCTCCTCAGGTTCTTTTGCTGTAGCATCAGGCATAGCATGGCCCTAAACTATGGGTGTACCCTAAGACCCTAGGGTCTGTCCTAGGTCTTATTTCTTCTCTCTGTACACTCTCTTACTTGGAGACCTTATCAGATCATTTCTTTGCAGATGACTTACAGATCTATATATACAGTTTTAGTCTTCTTGTGAGCTTTAGGCCTTCATTTCCAACTGTATATTGGATGTTTCCACTGGAATGTCCCATAGACAATTTCAAATTCATCTTGTATTCCCTAACAGCAATTCCAAAACAGAACTCACTTCCCTTTTCCTCCACCTTTAAACCTACCCTTTCTCCGAATTTCTCTAATTCTGTTTAGTGTACCACTATCCTTCTAGTCATCCAAGTTTAGAACCTCAGGGACATCTTCAACTCCTCATTCTCCCTCACCCCATATATCAACAGTTATTCCTTCCACAACATGTGGTTTCAATATATAGCAGATTGTGTTGGCAAACAAAATGGGCTCTTAGCACTCAGTTCAACCAAGTGCCCTTGAAGAGTTTGGCCTTTGTTTCCTTGATTAGATTGGGAGTCCTTGGTGACCTCCTTGCCTCAGGGGAGGGCCTAGTTTACACATGTGTTTGAGTGACATGTTTGGGACATCACAGGCTTTTAGACCAAGTGGATTTAAGTCGCCTCTTTGTGACGATTTAGGTCATTTGACCCTGAAAAAGATATAAAACCAGGGATTGGCTTTCTCTTTTCTGGAGCTCTTACCCACAGTCATGGAGGCACGAGTGACTCTGGGCCAGCTCTTGTTATGAACTCCTGGGCTGAGTTTAGATGTTGGTAACTATGAGTTGTACTTGGTCTGTCTGTCGATGTTTGTAATTTGTTTGTATTTGCTCTGAAGTTCAGGGTGCTGGCTTTTTCCCCTGAACTAGGTGAATGGTATTTGTATGCTGAATTAAAGTAAGTTTGTTAATCCCTTAACATTGCTTTCCTTAGTAAAGCAGATCAAATGAACCTGGGCTTTGGCAGAGTTCTTGTTGTTGGGTTTGTGTTGGTCTTTCACCCCGACAACAGCTAGATTGTTGAAACATAGGTCAGTATAAAAAATTAAATGGGAATTTTTGGGGAGTTTTGTTGAAGTCACAGACAACATGCGAAGGCTAGAAGACAACACAAAAAAAGTTTAGAAACTCAGAAATGCATAAAATATATGTATGGTATTTTATAGTATCAACATATGTCATCTTTTAATACCATAATAATTCAGACTTCTCTATTACGAAGAAACATTTTTACATGGATTTTCCAGATTGTGGAGCTGCCATGCCCATAACCCCTGTGTTGTAGAAAGGATAACTGTATTTGATTGTCAAGTCTTGGTGATGTTACCTACATGCTATCTCTCATATCTGCCCCTTCTCTCCACCATCTCAGTTTGAGCCTATATCACCTCTTGCTTGGACTATTGCAGTTGCCATCTAACTGGTCTTCCTTTTGCTTTTCCTTTTCCCTTCTTCAATCTATCCTTCATATAACTGTGCAAGTGATTTTCTTAAAGCACAGATCTGACTGACTATGCTATTTCTCAACTCAATAAACTCCAGTATCTTCCTATTGATAATAATAATAAGCTAGCATTTAAAAAATGCTTTTAAGGCCTGAAAACTGATTTATATATTATCTTATTTGATTTTTACAACAACTCTGGGAGATTGTGTTGTTGTTGTGTGCGTTGGTTGTTGTTGCGTTTGTCCTTTGTTCTTGAAGAAGACCATGACATCAGGGAGATGAAGACATGACTTTCAGTTGACTTTGATTTGAGCGAGGGAGGGCTGTGCAAGGTCATCAGCCTCACTTTCTCCCCCAGAGCCATCTGGATCCAGTGGCCAGATATTCATCAGGATGACTGGAGATGGCCCAGGATGCAATGGGAGACCCTGGCCCTTTTAAGCTAAGATCTTTTTAGGTGCTATTACTAAGCCCATTTTATAGATGAAGGATCACAAAACAAATAAGTGTTTGAGACAGGATTTAAATTCAGATCTTTCTGTCTCCAAGTCAGCACACTACCCACTGTACCACCTAGTCAGCTATCCATTACCTCTAGGATTAAATACAAGCTCCTCTGTTTAACATTTAATGAAATTTATAAATGTGGCTCCAACCCACCTTTCCAACCTTATTATACTTTACTCCACTTCACAGCCTCTACATTCTAACCAAATTAGCATTCTAGCTCTTCCACCCATAGGTGAGTCCCTGTTTCCTACCTGTGTCTCCATTGTTCCACATCCCTAGAATATATGACCTCTTCCAAGGTCATGTGCTCAAGTACTACCTTCTACATGAAGACTTTCATGATTCCTCCCTCCAGCTACTAGTGCTTCATTCAGTCTCCAAAATTCCCTGGTAGTTATTATGTATGTATGTGGGGAGCTGTTCAGGGCAATCTGATCAATTGCTTTTGCTCCTTTCTCCCACTCCAACCCAGTAGATTTTACTCACTGAAAGTCAGGGGCAGATGACAGAGGCAAGGAAGTCTTGAGGTTTTAAACTAAGTGTAAAAAAGGGTTTAACTCTTTGTTAGCCCTTCACAAGGTGTAAACAAGTCTTTAATCACATGATGGAATGAGAAGGGCAAGTTGTCATTAACCTACTAAAGTCCAGCCATGCTTCAGTTACCTTTAAAAAGCTAGTTTGCTGGCTCTGGAGACAAGTCAGGAAGAAGGTATGGAGGAAGAACTCTCTCAAAAAGAGGAGATCTTCTTTTACTTTTAGCCTCTACCAGAATGTGCAAGTAGCAGGAAGAATGAATTTCCCTCTCCACCCCTTTTTTCTCTCCCCTCCCACCATGTTCACTAAATACATGAGTTTCAATCCTGTCTCAAACACTTATTTGTGTTTGACTGGAGTTTGACTGGATTCACCCAGTTGGTACTCATCAAAGAGCAGGCTCAAAAGAATAATCAATAGAGGTGGCCCAAGGAATATATGACCCTGGCGGGGGGGGGGGGCAGAGAATAGCATCAACTATGAATTCAAGGGAATATTAGCTCTAGTAGTTGAGAGTCAAGCATTGGAAAAGAGCAAGTTAAGGGAGCCCAATTAAGTGGCTTGCCCAGAAATTGGGGAACACTATGAGGACATCAGGAGAAGAGAAAGAACATCAGGATCCTATAGTGCTGGCGGCCCCATGTGTTCTCTACGTGTGCCTCACTACTGCTATACTCTCTATATGTTCTCATTCTTCCACCTGATGCTGTGTATATTTGTGTTTGCCCCAACTTAATAGGGGGAGTGTTTTATGGTTTGCCGTCTTAGAGAATGCCTCTACTTTGAGCTAATTGTATGTACTGGATGACTGTTAAATGTAAATGTGCCTATAGGGACATGTGAGCTCTAGTTTTAGAAATGTGGACTCAGAGAGTGCCTTGTGCCCTTGGGGTAATAGTCACTACTGTGGGAACTGACCCCACCATTATGAGTATGAATTAGGGAAGTAACTCCCAGAGGGAACGCTACATAAAAATTTCGTGTCTACTAATATGTACATATGTTGTTTTTCCTGATAGAACACGAGTTGCTTGAGGGCAGGGACTATGTCACTTTTGTCTTTGTATTCCCCGATGCCTAGCACTGGGGATGGTACATAGTAGCTACTTGTTGGTTGATTAATTTGGAGGCAGTGACTTCCCAATTATTATGAGTATTTAAGCAGGGGTTAGACTTCCTCTTATCAGGTATATTGTAGAGGGGCTTCTTGCTTTGGTTAGAGACTGAACCAGATAACTGTTTAAGATTCTACCAAATATTTATCATTTTATGATTCTATGCAGGAGGGATAACAAAATTGAAGGATTAATTTATCAGATTAACTGGCAGAAACCAGGACATTGAATATATATATATGTGTGTGTGTATATATGTATATATATAATATACGTATGTATTATATATTACATATATATGTATATATATACATATATATGGAACACAAGCTAAGTAAGGGTTTTATAGGGGTAGGAAAGGTTCAGAGAAAGGGGTTTGGTCACATAGGGAAGACTTGAATAGAATAAGGCAGTTGCTTGGCTATGTTTTTTTAAAAAGTCAGTTTTATTGGTCTCCTTTGTATTTTACATCATTGCATTTCTGGATATCCTCCCCTCCCATCCCTGCCAATTAAGCTTTCCCTTGTAAGAAAGAAAAACGGTTGGGCAAAACTACCTAACGCACTGGCCACATTTGACAATGTATATAATATTTGGCATCCATGGTCTACTACCTCAACTAAAAAGAATGAAAAACTTCTTCATATCTTCTTCAGGGATTGGCTCATTTGTTAAAATCATTTTCACCTTCATAAGCTGATTATATAAAGATTTAGCCTTTAACTCCAGGGATGGTTAGTCAAGGCATGGGGCTTTTCATATTGTTTTGTATTGCTATTGTATTCCTCTTCACATAGCGGGAGAAACAGTGAATCTGGAGTCAGGAGACCTTGATTCAAGTCCCAGCCTTGATACTATGGGAGCTTAGGCAAGTTGAGCTTCAGTTTCCTCATCTGTGAAGTGGGGATAATAGCCTTTACACTGCTTACCTTGTAGAAGCAATCATACATGTTAGTGGATGATGGAAGTGTGAGTTATTTTTATTGCTGTACCAATGGTAAGAAATTCTAATACTATTTTATTTTATTGTCAAAATAATTTCAATTTTATTGAGAGTTGACCAGATCCCAGTTGGCTTGGAAACATTAAGCTGTCTGTTCTTTAGCAATGGAGGCCTTTCTTGAGTGTTCCCATGAAAGCTTTCTTTTCCTCCACAGTCTAGAAGAGGCCATGGCCAAATTTAATAAATTTTAAGTCAATCTTTGCCAGGGCATGATGCTTCTCTTGTACCAAGAGGACTTTCATAGGGTGAGAATATACTTCTTGGTGTCAATAATACAACAATTTAACACAATAAAGTTACTGTTCCCATTGCTACAGTGGACAGATCCTCCCAGAGGGTTTTCAGATAGACCATAATTGGGACATGCATTATTTTTATCAATTTAACATCCTTGATCCGCTCTCCCTATTAATCTCAGCATGGTGGTGGTGGTAGTCCTTCTGCCCAATCTGGACCATAGACAATGCACATCGGTAGGATGCCAACCTCTGATAACACCACCTTACATTGGCCTTGGTGGGTTTTATGGCGACGGTTTCTTTGTGTGCCAGCAGCTGGTGATGTCTTTGTAACCTTTGCTATCAGTCACCCCAGTGACATCAATCATCTCATCCTGCCTAAACCTAGTGTCACCTAGTGCTCCGTTTTCTCTTGGGCCCAGTGCAACTACTCAGCCACACCATGCAGCCATTCACTTGGATCTCCATTGGGTGAGACACTTCTGCCTCAAAGGGAACAGATGTATTTGGGCATGGGTGATGGCCCAGGTAACCCGGCAGTACTTCTTCATGTTGTTGAAGTCTTTGTACGGCTGCTTCTTGTCATCACTGTCCTGCTACTTCTTGCGGGGATTAGTGAAGGCCTCCTTCTTGAATTTGTGCCATTTCTTATAGAACTGCCTTTTATATTCATTGCTGATGTGCTCAGCAAAATCGCAGAGACATTGGGGGCTTTGCACATAGCCATTGTAGTCATTAACAAGAGTTTGTGAAGGTTATGTGCAAAGTTTATGAGGCTTTATCTATAGCCCCCAAAGCCTGCAAAGAGCATGGGAGTATCTCCATAAAGGTGACCACCTTGGCCACTTCTTGTTCACCTTAGAGCCAAGCCTATCCATTTCCAGAATGTAGGTCATTTTAGCCTTGTAGCCTGAGAAGGTGGTGAGGTCGATGGTCTTAGGAAGGTCATCTTTGGGGAAGTTCTTTACCTTCCCCCAGTATTTGCTGCTTTACTTCCAAGGCCAAAGGCCCAGAGACTCATTCCTGGGAGTGGAACTCTGGTGGGACATGCTGCTGACAGCACTAAGGCAAGCTAGGAGAGGGGAATAATAGATTTAACCATCAAGGAAAAATGAAAGTACACAAACTTGGTTGTAGAATTTATAACAATATCGCAAATTGACTAGAAGCAAACAAGTAGCATCCACAGAAAATAAAGGTTCCAACTTTTATAATGTACTGCTCTGCCTAATACCTTTCAATAAGTGGACTGCTGGCTTCTCTGCTGGCTGGAGCTTCCTGGCAGAATGCCTTATTTATAGCAGGACATACATGTGCCTAGCAGCAGTGTGGGCAGTGGAACATGACAGATGGAAGCTGACTCCTAGGGGAAAGAGGCTTCCTTTAACATTGCCCTATTTCCTGTTTTTGCTGCTATATTTACTAAAAGTATCTTAAGCATGTTGTTTCATGAAGGATGATTCTGAAAACTATTTTCCCCACTTACAAGTCAGAATGCCTGTTAACTTGACTAGATTGCTTTCATAAGGGAGATGTTATTTAGCAATAAAAGCATGAATAGGGCCCCAGGGCAAAAGGCAACCCTTGATTATTTGCACTGACCCTTCCCCAACTCCCTGCTCCTCATTTCCCTACCCCTCGTACTTTAGTACTCAGATCATGATTTTACTTGCATTTTTCTTCTTGGCCTGGGTGTCTGCATATAAAGCCCTGATTTGTACACTTGGACTGTATCTCTCTCTGTATCCTCCTGCTCATCTTAGCTGTCTGGCCTTGAGCTAGACTCAGAAAGTTAGATAGGACTTGGATAGATGGAAAAGAAAGGGAAAGTCTTTCTAAGGGTGTCACACAGCAAAGACAAAAGTGTACAGGTGGGAATTTATGGCTTATTCTGGAGATAATAACTAGGCTAATTGTAGTCAATACTTTGTGCTGGAGCAGGGGTGGTGAACCTGCGGCCTTGAGGCCACATGTGGCCCTCTAGGTCCTCAAGTGTGGCCCTTTGACTGAATCCAAACTTCACAGAACAAATCTTCTTAATAAAAGAATTTATTCTGTAAAACTTGGACTCAGTCAAAAGGCCGCGCCTGAGGACCAGAAGGCCACAGGTTCACAACCGCTGTGCTGGAGAGTAATGGACTATTAGGTTAGAGGAGTCTAGATTAGTTGGGAGTAGATTTTTAAGGTCCTTGAATGCCATTCCAAGGAGTTTGGATTTTGTCTTTTCATTCTTTTTGAGTACTATTAAATAGTAGTCTAGTCATCAACAAGAGTTTATTGATCTATGTAAGTTCTTATATCCATAATGGCTAACAAATCAAATCCATAATTCCCAAGTTGCTCAAAACATTAGATCCTAGCTGGGAATGGGACAGCAGAAATTGAGCTGGTAACCAATTTAATAAGTTATACAGCAATCAGATGCAGAGCTGTGTTGTGGGAAGATGTTGGGTCTGAAATCAGAAGACCCTTTAATGTCTAAGACCTGGCCACATTCACCACTTACTAGCTGTGTGAACTTGAATAAATCTCTTTACTTTACTGGGACTGGATTTGACAATCTCAAAGTTTCCGTCCAGATCTAATATTGACCATTTTGTGATTTCAGGCTCTAACACAAGCTATCTTTGTCGATTTCCTTGTCTGTTAAATGGGGATAGATATCTGTACTGCCTACCCATCAGGTTATTTTGGGGGAAATCATTTTATAAATGGTAAAGCAATAAATAAACGTGACATTGATATTATTATCTTTCCAATACTGTCTCCTTTACATATCCTCTATGTTCTATGGATTTTTTATTTCTAGTTTTGAACAGACCTAGTGTTTTCTTGCCTTTGAGCCTTTGCTCATATTGTGCCTGCTACCTTGAAGACACAGCTCTTCAGTCTTCATTTGTTGAAACTCTATCCATCCTTCAAACCTAGTTAAAATCCCACCTCAGATATTTATTGATCCTTTGGTCATATACCTAATTAGATGCACTCCCAGACTCCTAATCTCCCTGACTTCCTTTAAGTCTCAATTAAAAACCCACTTCTTATAGGACGCCTTCTCCAACCTGTCTTAATTCTAGTTGTCTTCCTTCTGTTAATTGTTTCCTATTTGTGTACTGTATAGTTTGCATTGTAAATATTTCTTTGCATGTTCTCCCCCCCCCCCACCCTGCCCCTTAGAAAAACTCCTTGAGGGCAGGGTTGTCTTTTGCCTCCTTTTGTAGCTTAGTGCAGTGCCTGGCACATAAATAAGCAAATGCTTATTAATTAAATGATCTCAATATAAGCTTGTAGCATCTTGTATCTCTCTTCTGACACTTACCATATTGTTCAATAATTGATCAATAAACATTTATTAAATGCCTAGTATGTGCCAGGCACTGTGCTAAGCACTGAGTATATAAGAAGAGGCAAAAGACAGGTCCTTACCTCAAGGAGCGTACTATCTAATGGGAGTGACAACATGCAAACACATATTTACAAAGCAAGCTATGTTCTGGTTATTTCAATCCTCTTAATGACTTGATTTGGATTTTTGTAGTGGACTTGGTCAGTAGTACAATTGTTTTTATAGCTATCCCTCATTTTTCTAGCATTGTTGGGGAATGGGATGAATTAATTTTTTTCTTTGGTTTGAATCCTTGATGTCATGAATGTAGGCAGCGGTGTAATGTGAAATGTTTAACAACCAGCTCTTCAGGAAAAAAAAAAGGTAAGCCAGACACACTTTTAAGATTAATGCCCTCAGGCCCTTACTAACTGTGTGACCCTGGGCAAGGCATTTATCCCTGATTGCTTAGCAAAAAAAAAAAAAAAAAAAGATTAATCTGTATCCTTATCATTTTCTCCATCACTTTCCTAAGTCTAGACAATCAACAAAACAAGTTGAGCCCTGATTTGTAGCATTTGCTGGTATCCAACATTTAAAGGCTCACCCTGAAAATTTAACAATCGATTCTTGAGCCAGTCTGAGCCGGCTCCAGCACACCCCTGGGTGTAGAGAACTCTCTATGAGGGCACTCCTTCTACCCATGTTGCTCAGCATCTGCTTTGCAATTTATGGTCATCATAGTCACTGGGAGGTTAAAATTATTTGCCCAAGGTCATACAGCTTAATTTTCCAGATAACTGAAACTAACCACAAGCACCAGAAGTTTTAAAAATGGTAACTATTTGGGGTGAATAGCAGAGTGCACTGAACAATTTTACTTGATGACTCAAGGTCATAATTACGAACATCTGTTCTTGTACTGGGCTTTACTTGGAATACTTCCCTCTGTTACCATACAGCGAATCTCTCAGGATATAGTGAAGTGTGGAAGCTTTGCCCCTACATTAAATAATCTCAGAATACTAGGCCTTGGGAGTGCTTGAGACTTTTTTTGACCTTTCATCCTCTTAAGCTATCAGCTGTCAGTTTTGCTAATGTCAGGTCTTTTGCCCCTAGGAGTACCCTCCCTTCTTGCTCTACCTCCAACCCACAATATCTTCTAATGTGCTGCTTAGATTAGAATCTAGGGCTGACTTGAGAACCAGAGGATGAAACTTGTTAGAATTATGCATAGAGTAAATAGGCTCTGAGTTAAGGCCCGAGGAGCTCTCCTATGGGGAAAGTGTGAGATTTACTTGGGCTGGGATTTTGTGATATCAATTCAGAATACTCAAAGACCTTTATTTTTTCTTATTTCTGAGATTTGTGTGTGTGTGTGTGTGTGTGTGTGTGTGTGTGTGTGTGTATGTATTTTTACTGTCTTCTAGACACTTAAGATTGCTGGGTAGTGGTCCTCCAGATAACTGAGGTGTTATTGCATATAGCAAAAATAAAACCTAGCCCGAACACAAAACAGTAAGTTGAATGGCTCCCCATATACAACATGGCTTTTATTCATATAGTTTACCTGAATGATGTTGAATTTATTTCTGTATCTAGAATGAGAAAAACTTCCATTTAAGTCCTACTCATGGGCCATTTTTTTTTAGGGGGGAAGCAGGGCCATTGGGGTTAAGTGACTTGCCCAAGGTCACACAGGTAGTAAAAGTGTGTCAAGTGTCCAAGGCCACATTTGAACTCAGCTCCTTCTGACTCCAGGGCCAGTGCTCTACTCACGGCACCACCTAGCTGCCCCTCCATGGCCCATCTTGACAGACCTTCATCCAGAAGGTCTTGAAGACTCTTCTGGTGTTATGCAAACTCTGGAAGGTCCTACTAGGGTGGAAAGGCAATTGTGAGCCCAGTGGTGTCCTATATGTCTCTGGATCACAGCTGTGAGGCAGCATTGCACACTTGGAGTCAGGAAGCCCCGATGTGGCAGAAGCAATATCCTGGCTCCTCCTTCCATGGAAGGTTAGTTTTTCCTTAAAAGGTAGTAAGACCATCCTTGAGTCTTGGTTGGTTCAGGGGACCAAAGGCTGGGTCAGGCTGGTGACATAATTTCTTGGTCAAGGAGTACAAAGCAGCCATGAGGAGCTGAAAGGCACTCTGAACCTTGGCTGGTAGATAACAATGGTTAACTCATGCAAGGGAACTTCATTTGGCTGAATTAACTGGCATTGTTCTCAGTGCCTCTCCGTGTTCAGAATAGCCTTCTCCCTCTATATCTTTTTTTTTTATTATTTTTTTTTAAATTTATTTTTGACATGTTTGGTTTTCAGCATTGATTTTCACAAGCGTTTGAATTACAAATTTTCTCCCCATTTCCTCCCCCCCCC
>CM053622.1:153430389-153493031 GCA_028646595.1 Phalanger gymnotis | reverse complement strand
GCCACTTTGTGGGTTCTGCAGCTCTAAAATTGGTTCAGAGCCATTGTTTTATAGGTTTTTGGAGGAACTTGGTGGGGAGCTCACGCCAGTCACTGCTTCCCAGCCGCCATCTTGGCTCCGCCCCCCTATCTCTCCCCCTCTATATCTTAATAATCCTCTTTTTATTAACTGTTGAATGATCTACAGGTGTCTTTTTTTTGGCCAATATTAAACCTAAACTACTAGAGGATTGGCCCAGCCCAGAATACCTGGGTTCAAAATCCACTTTGGACACTTACAAGTATGACTTTGGGTAAGTAACTCTACCTTCTCTGAAACTCAGTTTCCTCATCTGTAAAATAAGTTGGTTTGATTCGATGGCTTCTAAGGTCCCTCCCAGATCTAAATCTATGATCCTTCATAACTTTGTCCCCTCCTACCTTTCCAGTCCCCTTTTACTTTACTCCCTCACAGGTACTCCTGGTGGTTCCACAATCAAGATTTTCCATTTTTTAGCTCTAGGCATTTTCTCTAGCTGTCCCTCATGACTAGAATTTGCCTGGAAAGCTCTCCCTCCTCAACTCCACCTACTGACTTCCTGGCTCCAAGCCTCAACTAAAATTCCATCCTTTATAAACCTTTCCCAATTTCTCTTTATTCTAGTGCCTTTCTTCTGTTAATTATTTCTTATTTATCATGTAGATAGCAAACATAGTTGTCTCCTCCATTAGTATATCATTTCCTTCAGGCCAGGAACTGTCTTTTGCCTCTTTGTAGTGTGGTACTTGGTACATAGTAGGTCCTTAATAAATGTTGATTGATTGATCCAATAACCATCCTAGCTCTATTAGGAGAGGCTCATTAACAAGTTGGCTGCTGGGTGATTTAAAGTTTTCAGCCACAGCTACTCTTTAGGACCCTCACACCTATTTGTGTTGATGGAAGGGGAAATTCCCATACTGATTAAACCACAGATCTTTCAAGTATTAAAATTAAGAAGAGACCAGTTATTTTTGAGTTGGGCTTTTTGTTTTTCTTTGAATTCCTTTGAGTTCTGCCTAATGTTTTAGAGATTTCATTTCAGGCCTCTTCGGATTTTTTTAAAAAAATCTTATATTTTATTTTTTTCCAATTACATGTAAAAACAATTTTTTTAACATTTTTTTTTAAATTTTGAGCTCCAAATTCTCTCCCTCCTTCCCTCTCCCCTCCGACCCCTGAGAATGTAAGCAATTGCCTTTGATGTGGCATTGAAATAGATTGGTGTAGATAGCATTATGTAGATTATACATGTGTAGTCATGCAAAACATTTCCATATTAGCTATGTTGCAAAAGAAAACACAGACCAAAACAAAACAAAAACAACGCCCCCCCCAACCAAAAACAAACCTAAGAAAAATGAAGTTTAAAAAAAATATGCTTCAATCTGCATTCAGACTCTGACAATTCTTTCTCTGGAGGTGGACAGAATTTCTTATAATGAGTCCTTTGGAATTCTCTTAGATCATTGTGTTGATGAGACTAGCTGCTTCATTAACAGTTGATTATTATACAATATTGCTGTTACTGTGTACAGTGTTCTCTTGGTTCTGAGTACTTCACTTTCTATCACATCATATAAATCTTCCCAGGGCTTGTCATTTCTTATAGCACAATAATATTCAATCACGATCATATTCCATAACTGGTTTAGCGATTCCTCAGTTGATGGGCATTCCCTCAATTTCTAATTCTTTGCCACCACAAAAAGAATTACTATAAATATTTTTGTACATTTAGGTGCTTTTCCTTTCCTTTTCCTTTTTAAAAAATCTCTTTGGGATACAGACCCAGTAGTGGTATCGCTGGGTCAAAGCGTATGTTTAGTTTTATAGCCCTTTTGGCAGAGTTCCAAATCGTTCTCCAGAATGGTTGGATTAGTTTACAACTCCACCAACAGTGCATTAGTGTCCCAATTTTTCCACATCCCTTCCAACATTTGTCATTTTTCTTTTCTGCCATATTGGCTAATCTGGCAGCTATGAGGTGGTACCTCAAAGTTGGTTTAGTTTGTCTTTCTCTAATCAATAGTGATTTAGAGCATTTTTTCATGTGACTATAGATAGCTTTGACTTCTGAAAATTGCCTGTTCATATCCTTTGACCATTTGTCAGTTGGAAAATGACTCATATTCTTATAAATTTGACTTAGTTCTCTATATAGTTGAGAAATGAGGCCTTTATCAGAGAAATTTACCATAAAACATTTCCTCCAGTTTTCTGCTTTTCTTCTAGTCGTAGGCCCCTTCAGTTTGAATTGTAAGGACTCCCCAGAGATCTTAAACCTTTGCTATAATCACCACCCCCAGCAGAACCTCACCTCTGAGAACAGTCCACACCTGCTAGTCTTTATCCACCCACACCAAGAAGGGCACTTAACACAAGGGCAGAGAGCAGATGCTTTTTATCCAATCATACCTTGGCTATGCTGATGTGTGGATTTTATTGCTTGTTGTATCCTGAGACAACATTTTTAGTGTTTCTGTTAGCACTCCAAACCAATCCTGTTCTCTTATACTAAGCTTGAACCCTGACCTTATACTCAAATTTCTCCCTTATTCATGACCAAAGCCATTGTTAACATTTTGAAGACTTGGGGCAAGCACAGGTGTAGTGAGATTAATGGAATGGGAAAGCATTTATTAAGCACTTAGTAGATGCCAGGTGCTTGGCACAAAAATAGAAAGCAAGATACTCCTTGTTCCTAAGGAACTCACATCCTAATTCAGGGAATCCACAGATGTGGGAGGGTTCAGCTGCACGCTGCCTAGAAGGGCCCTATGATCCTTTAGATATAAGAGTAGGGCAGAAGACAAAGTCCAGGCATTTATAGGTACAATGCCTAGGAGTCTGAAAGGCTTAGAGAGAGGATAGATGATAAAACATTGCTGTACCCTATCTTACTGCAAGGATTATAGTTGGTGACTTCCTGTTGATCCAAGCAATATGAACAGTCATGTCTCCTACCTGTTTTGTGAAGGGGGTTGTTTCAGGACTGAAGATTACAGTAGCAAAGGATTCTAGTTTACCTCCACTGGGAGGAGGGATGGAAGGGAGGGTCAGCATTCAGCCAGGAAGAAACATCTGACCTGGGGGAACTAGAGAATGGGGACTGGGCATGGGAAGGGAATGATTCTCTGTGGCCTGTTCCTTCTGGGCCCTGGGGAGCCCGTTGGAATCTAAGCCACTGTAAGCAGCCTGGAGAAGGGAAGGGAAGGTCCTGGATGGGCTTTCCTTGGCTCCTGCTCTTTCTAGGTTGTGACAAAGCCTTGGGGAGGGACCTCAGAGAGAGACTTCCTTAGGACCCAAGGCCCTATAATGGAGAGATAGGGACTCAGGGACACACCAAGGATGGCCCTGGGTGGGTCCAATATGGGGGGAGAGTACAAAGTAGAGCAAGGCTAGGGAAGAGCTTACTTGTAGTGCCAGAAATCTTTGGAATACTACCTTATGATCACATCACATGCCAGTGCTCAGAGATGGCCATAACCATCTATTAACCATAATCTTAATTGTGAACAGGGTGCAAAGTTCAATTCACCCCAATCAGGGACAGTTTTGCCACAAGGCAGGTGGCCTACTCCCTAGACCTACAAACCCTTAGGAGGGGTCAGAGAATAGAGAGTTGGTAGGGAATACGATATTTGGGAGGGAGTGGAAAAGAATTGATGTCAATCTTCTCTCTCCACTCCAGGTTGTAGCATGTAGTGATCCTACCAACAGACCTCAGGAGAGAGGCTCACTGCAAGAGCGAGTGTATGTGTATGTGTGTTGGGGGCATGGTAGCCTGGGGAGGTAGTAGAGATGGAATCCCATAAATAGATATATGGGCCATGGTGCAGGGCCATTGGAGGTCCACTGGAGCAAAGACGTATACCCCTAGATATCAGTAACCCTGGGTCAGCCTTAAGTTATGGCTGTTTATGTCTCTCTGTGTAGCTCAGCTGCCAACTTCACCATATGCTTGGATTATACTTCTGCCTCCATCTTTCTACTCAGTTTTGACCTTAACATTTGAACTAATACAACTATATTTTCTATGCTATATACTCTAATATATATATTCTGATCATGCTTCCTGGCCATACTGGGCTATGGGGCCACCAACTTTTGGCTGTATACTCTATGTCTCTGCCTATGACACTAGTCTGGATTGTCACTATAATAATAATAACATTATATTATTAACATTAATAATTAACATAATTAATTATTACATTTATCAATAATAACATATTATGTCATAACTTAATTTATATTTATATAGCTTCTTAAGGTTTACAAAGTAATTTCCTCACAACGGTTCTCTGGGGCAAATAGTGCCAGTGTTATCATCCTCATTTTGCAGATAAAGAAATTATGTCTCAGAGAAGTGAAGTCACTTGCTCATAGTCACCTAGCAGTTAAGTGTCTTTAGATGGTGACTCCCCCCAGCCTGATCATACATCTACCTATATGGCCTTATCTTATTTGGATATTTGGATGCTGATTCTGACCCATCTATCCAGTGTGGGTACCCATACTTTACCAGGATTTCTCACTTTGCTTTGAAACTCGGAAATCTTGGCTTTGGCCTTATTCTTAGTATTCTCAGTAATTGCATGACACTTCAGTCCATTGAAGCTCTGATGATCCTTATCTCAACTTATTCCTGCTGACGAGGCCTCTTTTTCCCTCCCTCCTCAGGTGATTCCTCCTCAGGGATGTACTGGAAAGCCATATTTGCTGCAACTTCTGGAATTCTATCCTTTCTCAGCTCACTTGGTAATTTATAGATGATCTATGGGGCATGGCCAATCTGAACACGACTGTCTGAACACATCTTGTGTAATTTTATTTTGATTCAAAGGTCTCATATCACTTGAGTCTATTTGATTGATTGAAACATGTTCTCATCTAAATACAATATTAAGGCTAAAATGAGTGGCATAGTTTTGAATTCAGCCTTATACCACATTTCTTTATGAAACGGCTGTTGGACCAGTGAGCTAGTGTGTATATGGAGGAAGAGCTGGGTTCATCCATGACACTAGCTGTATCACACCAAACTTTTCTGAATGTTGGTTTCTTCATCTATAAAATGGGTATAATAATGTTTATAATGCCTACCTCACAGGGTCATGATAAAGGCTCTTTATGTAAAGCCCTTTGCAAGATGGAAAGTTTTACATAAATATTGAAAACCCTATCATTAGTGATGACAATAATGACTGAAGAGATCCTTTCCAGCTCTTACAGGCTACTCCACTCCGTATGACCTTTCCCCTGGCTATGATCCCTAGTATGCATTCTGCCCTGGTTATCTGGCCAGATTCCCAGTCCTAGTACCTCCTGGCTAACTCAGCCCTGTGGCTACCCCTGACCTGCTGCTAACATGATTTAAAATGTAATTATAGGTATCTTCTAAGTTGTGAATACCTGATTTATGAGTTTTCCATGTTTTATTTACCATAGGCACCAACTGCATTTTTAATCTGTGAGTGAATTTATCTACTCTTGGGAGTGGGGAAGGAGGGAAGAACAAAATATTGCTGGAGCGGTGAAAGATAGCAAATCCATATATCCACTGGACGGTACTTATGTCCCTGTCCTTTAACACTTACCATACTTGTTTTAGGCCAGACTAGAGAAAAACAAAACATTCTCAAGACTGCTGGATTTGCCTGCTTGGAGGGCCCACTCTTTTGCATGGTTTGTTGAATCATTAATGCTTCAGGCACATTGTTTCCACAAAGTATATAATTATACAATACTATTCTTGGGGAGTGGAAATTTACACCTGTCTCCCCAGCCCAGAAGAGCCTGCTCACAGGAACTCCCTTGGTTTGGAAAATCTTAAGTCAAGAGGCCAACCAGAAAAGCAAAGCTCTCTTTGTACAGGGTCTTGTGCACTTGATGGAGAATGGAGAAAACATTAGCCTGATGTTCCTAGAAATTTACAAACTATTTGTTTTGTGTTTTTCCAACCTTGGGAGAAGGACATGCATAAGGTCGCTGAGATCTAAGCTATTCTCAGTAAACAATTCCCTTCTCTCTTTAGCTCCCCAAGTGGATAAGTGAGATTGACTGAAAAGACTTAAAATAAATGAGCAATAATGAAGGTACCATTTCTTCTGTGGAGTGACTGGTGGGAGGAATCTGGTGAAATTGTATGTGTGTGTGTGTGTGTGTGTGTGTGTGTGTATGTGTGTTTTGTGGTTCATCCTTCATTCTGGAAGAGGACCATGACATCAGGGAGGTTATGACATCACTTGCAATTGACTTTGAGTGAGGGAGGGCTGTGCAAGGTCACCAGCCTTAGTTTCTCCTCCAGAGCCATCTGGGTCCAGTGGCCAGACATTGATCAGGAGGACTGGAGATGGCCTAGGATGCAATGGGAGACCTTGGTCTTTTAAGCTAAGGCCTTTTCAGGTTCTTACTTTGAGTGACACAACATCAAGCCTGTCGAAGAAATGAGTCAGGGGATGGACTCTTGCATAAAAAAAAAAAAAATCAAATAGGAGAGGAAGACCCTCAGGCTTGCTGGAAAAGTGAAATAATTAGTATTTTATATTCACTCCCAGCCTGGAGGGCCCAAAAAATAACTGCTTGGTGCTCAGGGAAAGGACATATTGTTGTCCAATCAATGACATCCAGAGTGAATTGGGTTTAAGACAGGAAACCAATGCCCAGAAAAGACAAGTGACCCCAAACAAATTGGAATTATTTAAAACATACCTTGGTGGTATTGCTGGTCTGGGAGTCAGGAAGAACTGAGTTTAAATCCTACCTAAAATACTTACCAGTTATTGGGTATGTATGACCCTAGGAAGTCACTTAACCTCTGTCCGCCTCAGTTTCCTCATCTGTAAAAGGGGTTTAGCACCTACCTTGCAGGGTTGTTGTGAGAATCAAATGAGACTGAAAGCCTTAAGGCACTATATAAATGATTGCTATTATTACGATTGTTCCTTAAGTAGAACAGCAGTGAATCGTTTTGAAAAGTTGGTTGTCCTTTTGCAACGTGAACAGTCCTTTGGGAGGCCATATGATACAATGGAAAAAGAGCTGGATTTGGAGTCAGATGACCCGGATTTGGATCCTGGCTCAGTTTATTACTACCTGCACCACCTTGGGTAAGTAAGTAAGTTTCCTTATCTTTAAAATCAGGAAATTGTAGTTACTAGTTCACCTTCTAGCTCTAAGGTCCTATAGTTTTCTAATTCATCTCTTTGGGATCTTCATCTATTGGATTTGCTTAAAGCAGGTAATTGTATTATATATGTATATTTCAAAATAAAAAATTAAACTTTTTATTTATTTTAAAAATTATTTTCATTTCATATTTATTTCTGAATACATAACAAGTCATTCCTTTAAAAAAAAATCCAAAAAAAGAAGGGTGTATGTGTGTGTGTGTGTGTAGAAAGTAAGTCAACAAAACTAACAAATATAGCAACTGAGTCTGACATTCTATTCAATGTTCCCACTTATTGACTCCAGTTGCTACAAAGAAGGAAGGGAGGTGCTTTATCTTCTTTGGGACAGTATGTTTGAAATACTCTGAGAATCTGGGATTTCATTACTAGTCAGTTCCTCCACCAACGCAGATCATACCCCTTGGTGCTTTGGTGGTGACTAAGTCATTTTGACTCTCATAAATAGCCAAAATAACTACAAAGGACATGTGAAGGAAGACTCTATCTGTATCCAGAGAAAGAACTGATAAATAGAAGTATATGTACAGATACATATATGTATATATTTATGTGTGTGTGTGTGTGTGTGTCTAATGGTAGCCATCTCCAAGGTTGGGAGGGGGGGAAGGAAGAAAAAAAAAGAAAGTTACACGATAACTTTATTATATATTTAAAAGGAATAGCAAGTTGCACATAATAGATTTGCAGTTTCATGTACAAACATTCTACTATGTTATAGAAATGCTTATTTTGTTTCTTAAGTTCAGAATAAAATAAATTTTAAAAAGAGTTGCTGTAGCTGAAATATATTACATCACCCTGAGGCCAAGCTTTTTGGTGATAAGACTCTCTGGACTTAACTATATAGATATGACCATGTTGCCTCCCTACTCAATAAACTCCAGTGGCTCCTTCTTACCTCTTACATCAACTAAAAACTAATTTGTTTGGCATTTAAAGCTATTCACAGCTGCCCCCCCCCCATCTTTCCAATCTTCTTATACATCACTCTGCTTTATGCCCTCTATGGTCCAGCCTGTTTGTCTGGCTGTTCCTCATGACACTCCACCTGCCACCTCAGGCCTTTTGAATGGACTATACCCGAAACACTCTCCTTCCTCTTCTCTGTCTTCTAGAATCCCAGTCTTCCTTCAGCTCTCACCTCAAATGCCACCTGTGGCAAAGGGCCTTTCCTTATCCACCCCAGGTACTGATGCGCACTGCACTAAGGTCAGCCTCCATCTACTCTGTGTATCATCTATGCACCGATTTATGTAATAGCTAGCACAATAACAGTGAACATTTATATAATGCTTTAAGGTTTGAAAATTACTTTACAAATATTATCTCATTTCATTCTCTCAACAACTCTGAGACACATGTTCTGTTATTCTCATTTTACTGCTGAGGAAAATGAATCAGATTGAGGGTAAGAGACTTGTCCAGGGTCACCCAGCTAGTAAATGTCTGGAGTAGGATTTGAACTCATCGTCTTGACTCCAGGTCCAGTACACTATTCATCGTACCACCTAACTGCTTTTTTGTAAGAATGTTTTTCCTGTTTAGAATATAAGCTCTTTGAAGATAAAATTTTTTTGCTTCTTTTTGTGTACTAAAAATATTTACATGGTACATGGCACATAGTGAGCAGCACTTAATAAAATGCTTGTTAATTGATTCTTAATTAAGATACATACCATCACCAGGTCCACATTTGAAGTCCTTCCAGTTTGCTATAGGACTTGCCAGAGCTTCTGCAGTGTTGGCACAGTCTTCACGAACTCGGGGTCAGCTCTGTACTTTAGATGAAAACTTCACTGGAATATTGTAAGTAGCCAAATATGGCTTGATTTATATTAACCTATACTATTCTATCACTCATACTGCATATAATATATTTATGCAAATCAATATTTGAATATGTCATTCATTCAATAAACATTTATTAAGTGCCTGCTATGTGCCAGACACTGTGCTAAATGCTAGAGATTTAAAGAAAGGTAAAAGACGGTCCCTGCTCTCAAGGAACTCACAATCTAATGGGGGACACAGAATGCAAACTGTCTAATAAATTATATACAGGATAAATTGGAAATAATCAACAGAGGGAAGGCACTGGCATTAGGAGGATCTGGAAAGGCCTCTTATAGAAGGTAGGACTTCAGCTAGGACTTGGAGAGAGCCAGAGAAGCAGAATCTAGCAGATGACAGGAGTTCAGTAAATCCTAAATGACAATTAGAAACCTGGCTTCAGTGAGTGAGTGGGCATTTTACTTCTGCTGTGAGTGTAGGATGATCCAGTAGGTTTGCCCTCTATTCATGGTCTTTGGATTAGGTTCATTCTGCTCACCTTTGTACCCTGGAAAAGATGGACATGGATAAGAGTCGCACCATATGAAGAAGTAGGCATGATAAACTGTCCTGTCTAGTGTCTGTGCTGAAGAGATCACAGATAGATCACATAACAAAGTAGACTTTGGATCTCTGAAAGGCTTCTACTAGTAGAATACCAGGTCCTTGGGAGCTGTGAATCTTTTTTTTTCTTTGTATCTCTAGCTTCTAGCCCCCTGCTTTGCACGTTGTAGATGATGGGTGAATGTTTGTTGAATTAAATTGAGTTTCCAGATGAAGGAAACTAGTCCCAAAAGGTTTAGGTGATTCGTTCATTAAATGATATGTTGATTACTAAACACCTCATCACAGAATCGGTGTCACAGGCATTCATTCATTCAATAAGAGTTTATCAAATGCCTACTGTATCCTAGACACTGCATTAGGTGCTGGGATAATAGAAACAGAAACAAAACAGTCTCTGCTCTCAAGGAGTTTCTGTTCTTTTGGGGAGAAGGATGGATGGCACATAGTCCAATGATCAAATGAATTTGTTATCTCAAAAGTATGGATATTCCTTCCACTGATGCAGACTGCAACCCTACCTGTGTCCATGCATTTTATAGGAGTATTTCTGTTTTGTCCTCTCATAAGATGTTGGAATCAGAAAGACTCATTTTCATGAGTTCAAATCTGGTCTCAGACGCTTACTAGCTGGGTGACCCTGGGCAAGTCACTTAATCTTGTTTGCCTCAGTTTCCACGTGTATAAAATGGACTGGAGAAGGAAATGTCAAACTACTCCAGCATTTTTGCCAAGAAAACCCCAAGTGGGGTCATGAAGAATCAGACACGACTGAAACGACTTAACAATGACAAAAACCGTCCAAGTTCTCCCATAAAATTTGCCTCAGAGAATCCATCCAATGTGTATATTGGGGACCTTTTGGAATTTCTGTCAAAGTCAAGAGCAGAACACATAAACAGATAAATCAAACCAAAATAAATACAAAGTAAATAGAGCTATGGACTGGACCTTTGATTTCTCTGATATCAGAAATTCCTTGGGTGACGGAAATCCCTATGTGACATAATTTTAGAGAGTTGTCTAGAGAATTGACAGTTAAGTGACTTGCTCCAGGTCAAATAGCCTCTGTGTAGGACAGGCAGGTCTGCCTCTCTATTATGCCATACTGCTTCTTGTACAAAGGAAATACACATTTGGAACTCACAGAATGTTAAAAATTGTTTTTACATGTAATTGGGGAAAATAAAGTATTAAATTACTAAGAAAAAGGAACTACAGAATAATCTTGGGGGAGGGCACTAGCCACTTGGGTGATCTGCTAGGGCCAGCTATAGAAGGTAGCATCTAAGTTGAATTTTGAAGAAATCAAGTGATCCTAAGAGGCCGAGGTGTGGATTTGAACTTTTTACCTTTAGCCTATGTAATGCTATAAAAGTGGAAATACGTAATTTCTAAAAATGGGTCCCAGATTCTGGAGAAGAGTGCAGAAAACCATATCTTTTCTCTTTGCTTGCTCAACAATGAAAGTCCATTAAATCATTATCCATATGTTTTACCTATATGTATATATGTTTGCATCTTTTTTTTAAAGTTATTGAAGGGGTAACACAGCACTAGCAAGCAGCATGTAGAGTACTGATTTTACTGTATTTTTAAAGAGGAAGTTCACAAGCTGCTTACATTATAAATGCTGCTCAATATAGTTTTTCATGCTGTCTTCCTTCCTGCCAAAGTGTATTGTGCATTGTAGCTGGAAACATTGGATAGTCAAGGAGGAGTGCTGAGAATGCAGAACAATTGCAGCTCTTTCAGGGGTGAGCCCTGAAACTGTTCCCCCTTTCCCTGCCCTGCACCCGGAGCTTGGTGGCTTCAGCTGATGCAACTTCTGTGTTGGCCAGTGATCTATGGCAGTGCTTAGGTTAGTTCCAAATAAGGGGTTGTGACAAATTAATGGAAAAGAGAACCCCTTGACCAGGAATCCCTATAGACCTGGCTTCACCGCCCAGGAAATGATGAACTAAATACCTCTGTATGGGTTTCATTACTTTGTGACCAAAGATGTTGGGTCACAGTTCCATGACTTGTTTCATTTTTTTCCCCTTTCTTTTTTCCTCTCTGTTTTATTTTGAGTGTTTCCCGCATAAGTTTCCATAGTATGCACAGTTGCAAATGCTTAGGGTCAGCAAGGGGTGATTATGACAGGGTACCATCATCCAGGAAGATCTTGGAGAACTAAGGAAGAAAGCATTTCTTATGATCTGTCACTATCATCTCCTAACAACTACCCAGGCATCTTGTTTTTATTTAGGCTTTGTAACTCATACCGTGAGGGATGATGTAGCCTGGGCCTTTTTCTGCTCTCCATCTCTTTCTTTGTTGAAGTATGATCACTTCCCCCATCCCGACTGAAATTCCTTCTCTTCAGGCCAATAATGAAGAGTAATGGGCCTTCTACCTTCTGTTCTGGGTTTTTAGTGCTACCATGGTGTTTGTTTGTTTATTTCAGCTCTGTGAATCGCTATATTCAGAAAATCAAAATCAGAAAAGATCAGGGCCATGTTAAGGGCCTGGCGACAGTCAGGGACTAAGAAGTAAAGTCTGGGGGAAGGGTGGTGGGTGATAGTAGTAATAGCAGAAGAGCTATCCTGGGCAAAGGATTTTTTTTTTAAAGATATATGCAAGGATCATGCTAAAACCTTAGCTGCTCCATTTAAAATGTTATTTTAAAAAATTCTTTACAGCTTCTGGGGTGGGAAACAAAAATGGAAAAATGTCAGGGATGGAGGAGGAGACCTGAGAAGAAGAAAGCCATGTGCTGGTAAATATTAAGCAATCTGCCTTCCTCTCAAAAAGAAAAAGAAAAAAAGGAAGCTAGATACACTTTTAAGTTAAATCTGCATTCTTAACATTTTCTTCATCACTCTCTTACATATAGAAATCAACAAAACAATAAATCAAGCCCTAATGTGTGGTGTTTGATGATTTTTTTGAGGTGTAAATGCTCACACTGAAAATTTTATAATGGCAAGAGGTCACACCCCTGGAAGAAGGGATTAAGAAGGAAAACAGCAGTAATGTCCAAGATTCCAAAATGTGGTGAGGTGACTTAGCCCTTGTTTTTTTTTTAAAACCTTAGTTGTTTTTTGTTTGTTCGTTTGTTTTAGTTTTTGCTGTAGATACTCCAAGCCAATAAAGAATTACATATCATAATAGGGTAGCCCCCTGGTACAGTGGAAGGATGCCTAGATCTGAATTTGGAGGATCAGGATTTGAATCTTGGCCCTGTCACTTGGTACTTGTGTGACGTCCAGTCTCTCAGACCCAAGCCTCAAACTTATGGGCTTGGATACAAAACTGTTAATGGCTATATTTCAAAAAGTAGAGCTGCACAGATAGATAAGCATTAAAAGTGAACATGGTTTCCAATTGCATATTGTGATGGTTGGAGGGAGGGAGAGGTGCTGAATCCTTTCCTGTTTCCTCATCCCTCCTACTCACCTGTAAGAAAGGGAATGAGAAATGAAATAGTAAGTCTGGAAAATGGGCAATAGCACTCCCTGGAGTGCTCCAAGGAAGAGGAGAGAAACGAAGGGTCTGCATCCAGATTCTAGGAGTCTTACCAACTCTAGTTATTGCTGGTCCCTGGTCAGATCTCCACTCCAGTTAGCTCTCACTGACCCACCAGATTGCAACTCCTCCTGCTTTTCTAAACTGCCTTCATGAATTCCCTTCCTCCCTGGAAGAAGAATGGGAGACCAGTATGGCCTCAAAGACTTTTTTTCTCTTCTTCCTCTTTGTGTCACTTTTATATATCTTGGCCATGTGGCTTCTCAGCAGAAGAAAATTCCCCCAAGGTCAGAATTCCTGGAATTTTGGGGCGCTCTGGGTAATGGTTTCATGTCAGCATTCCTACGTGACCTACTCTCCAAGGCATATCCATATGGGGTATCCAGGACCTCTATATATTTTGTCTCTGATAGAATATAAACTTCTTAATGCCAGAGACTTTCACTTTTGTCTTTGAATGCCTAGTGCCTAGAAAAATGTATGGCACATAGTAGGTGCTTAGTAAATGCTTGTTGATTTATTTTATAAGTATATTTCTGCTTGAGCTTGTAAATTCAGTTGAACTATAGTTACCTTGCCAGACAAAAGAAAATTTTAAGATAGAATTGATTTGTGATTGTTAGAGAGTGTATAGACGTGTGATAGGATTATGAATGTCTAGGCACATAATGGACCTACCAGGTATAATGTAGTATGTTTGAAATATCTGTGTGCTAATTCTGGTTCTAGCTAACTCTTTTAAATAGAGGCAGGTTCTAGAAGGAGCCTGATTTTTCTCAACAGCTAGGGGCAGAAAGGGATATATAGCAGGATGGGCTCTGGTTATTTCCAAGCTAAAGGACTGTGGAGAAATAGGGCTAGTTATTGGTTTACTCTCTGGGAGTTCAAGTCACTCTGAGGATAGCTGAGAGTATAGTTTGATCTGGCATCTTCTGTGGCCAGCCAGTTCTGTACTTGTTCAGGCCTGATATTTCCTTCCTCCCTTCTCCACCGCACACATAAAGAGTTCTTCTGGAACCTGATATGTCTCAGACATGTCATCATGATAGAAAGAATGTTGGGTTTGGAGGCAGAGGACCTGCCTCTAAATATCAGCTTTATGGCTTTCTAGCTTATGTGACTGGGAAAAAAAACTCACTTAACCTTTTGAGTTTTCATTTTTGAGGAGGTTAGACTAGGCGACCTCTGTGGTTTCTACCACTTTTAAAAATCTATGCTACTATGCCAGGATCCTGGGGTTCTCCACTAGAGACCTTCCCAGTTGACACAAAGTTATTAATGGATATTCTCTGGGTCAGAGGTCAACAAATTGTGAGTCCATTAAATTACTACTATCATCAAGCTCCTGTCTCTATCTTGTCCATCAGAATAGGAAGAGAGAATTTTCTCAAAAGCTTTGTTAAAATCTGAGCAACCTATATTTGGAAAATTCCCTTGATCTACTAATCTAATAGCACCCTCCCCCCTTTTTTTTTTTAGAGGAAATGAGTTTAGTTTGGTGTGATCTATGCTTGATGAAGCTGTGCCGCCTCTTTGTGACCACTAATTCCTTCTCTAACATTCACTCATGCCTCCTTTGATAATATGTTCTAAAATGTTTCCAGGATCAAAAGTCGAACTCACTGACCTATAGTTTACACACTCTACTCACTTACCTTTTTAGAAAATTGGAACATTTGCCCTACTCTGGTTCTGTGGCACCTTTCTCATTCCCCATGATATTTCAGAAATGACACTGCCCATGGCTCAGCGATTCCTTTTACCTGTTCTTTCAGTATTCTGGGGGAACACAGGCCTGGCAACTTGAATTTATCAAGGATTGCTAAGTTTTCTCTTACTAACTCTCTATGTATCTTGGGTTTTAATTCCTATCTAACCATTTTGGTTCTGCCCTTCCCTGGTCAAAGGTCATTCTTCTTGGCAGGGAAAATGGAATCAAAATGAGAGTCAAGCAGTTCAACAGTAAAGGAAAAAGAGCCAGCCAGTCAGGTTAACCTCCTCTGAGAGCGAAAATCTTTCCTCTACCCCCGCTCCTCCCTCCTGGGATCTCTATAGTCCATATACCTTGTAGTGCTACTTACTGGTAAGCTATGAGTTGTGCATTCATATTTTAGTACTATCTTACACTGCCCTTTGGTTCTGAACGTGTTGCTCGATTCCAGAATTCTTCCCCTTGGTCCACAGATTTGGCATTATTCAGGACCTCTTCCTTTTCTCCCTAAAAGATATAGCCCACTATAGTTCTTCTCTTCACTACTCTCTTTTTCTGCTGCCACCTCTGGAACTATGTATTCTCTTGTCCTGAGGCCATGTGATTACTTGGTGGGGCTGCACTGATATACAGGCAACCAAATCTGAGATTTTGTAGCCTTTCTCTTTCTTGAGTCTCTCAGCTCTGGTTATCTCCACCCGAATCTTTTAAAGACCAAATCCAAGGGTGTAGCTCAATGGATTTGAATTGATAAGGAATACATTGATCACCTTTAATGTGATTTCAGTAGGTACCTAGAAGCCAAAGCCAGAAAGAATTCATCCCCCATGGAGGAGACATCTTTAATGCCAAAATAAAGGCTTCATCAATGAATGGCTGTGAAAACAGGGCCAATCCATGCCTAGAAACATGCCTCCATATTCATTAGCAGAGGTATTGCAGTTGGTATCTTCCGAATGTCATTCTTGAGAGATTCCCATCCTTCCAGGAATGCCTTTTGCAATGGAATTTTAGGTCATGGGATCCTGCCTATTTATCCCTTTATCTGAAATCTACTCTCCCAATAGCTAGGGTACATGTCAATGTCAGACTATGCCTGACTTTTCTTCTCTCTCTCTTTTTTTAAATTTAGAAAAAAAGATTTTTATTTCACATCATTACTTGACAGGGTGACTTGGCCGCTTAGCTGGCACAAGCACGTGACTTTTCTTCTCCATCATGAATTCTAATATAGAATAGTCAGTCTCCCTCCCCCAAGGTGCCAATCATTTAAAAAAAGTAATTTTAAAAATTCAACAAAAATAGATTTTTTTTGGTCCACATTCCTCCTCCCTCAGTTGAAGGGAAAACAAAAATGAACCTCTTGTAACAAATACATGTAGTCAGGCAAAATTAATTTCTTCTTGGCTATCAAAAGAACATATCTCTTGTTCTGCACGTTAAGTCTGTTATCTATCTGTTAGCAAGTAGGTAGCATGTTTCCTCATTTGTCCTCCAGAATCACAATTGGTTATTAAATTGATCAGAGTTCTTAAATCATTCAAAATTGTTTATTTTTATAGTGGTGTTGTTATTGTGGAATTTATTCTCCCAGTTCTGCTTACTTCACTCTACATTATTTCTTCCAGGTTTTCCCAAGTTTCTCTAAAAGTATCCCTTTCATCATTTCTTACAGCTCAGTAGCATTTTATTCCATTCATATACCATCATTTGTTCAGCTATATCCCTTAGCTTCCAATTCTTTGCCACCACAAAAAAATAGCTGCTCTAAATATTTTTGTACATGTGGGTCCTCTTTCTCTTTCTTTGGTCTTTTCAGGTTATAGGTTCAGCAATGGTATTGCTGAGTTTTAACCCTTTGGAGCATGCCAAGTTTGTTGAGTTTTTGGTGATGAGGGTGTCCCTCATTTTTGTTGCGGCAGCTAGCTCTTCCTGGTTGGTGACAATCCAGTCTAGAATAGCTTCCTCTGTTGTTGCTGTTTATGAGTGTTTATGACCTCATGGACCATACTGTTCATGAGGTTTTCTTGGCAAAGATATTGGAGTGGTTTGCCATTTCCTTCTCCAGTAAATTAACGCAAACAGAGGTTAAGTGACTTGCTCAGGGTCACACAGTTAGTCAGTGTCTAAGGCTGGATTTGAATTCAGGCGTGACTCTACTTTTTGAAAAAAATGAAGTTATTATTAAAGCAAGCCAAGAATGATTAGTTGCTCTGCTTTTTACCAAGTAAGAGAACTCCAGCTGATGTCCAGATATTTAAAGTTCCCTGTCACTACTGTCCCATCTCTGTATCAGAATTTCCCAGACTCCTCATCTATTTCTTCTTTTTGTCCAGGTGGTTGATAGTATGTTCGGATGATGCTATCACTTCCCTTTCAGTCTCTCTTGCTTTTCCTTCAAATACTTTCTATGATGCTTTCCTCCTGTGGTTCCCGGGTTTCCTCTCATCATTATGTCATATATTGTTACTAATACATAATGTAGATTATTATATCTTCCTACAGTGCCGCTCCATTCTCCCTTCCTTTCTTTACTATCCTGTTGCTTTAGAACTAAGGCCTCCATATTCATATGTTCTAGTTATGGATTCAATCCCACCAGATTTCAGTGATGTTCATGAAGTCACATTTGCCTCTGCCTCAGAAACTCCAGTGTACCTTGTTCCTTCTCTGTATTTTGAGCATTCATGTTATTCTTGCTGAGTCCTTTCCATCGTTGCCTGACTCTTAGTGACCCCATTTGGGGTTTTCTTGGCAAAGATACTGGAGTGGTTTGACATTTCCTCCTCCAGCTCATTTTACAGATGAGGAAGTGAAGCAGAGTGAAGTGACTTGCCCAGGGTCACACAGCTAATAAGTGACTAAGGCCAGATTCAGTCTCAGGTCATCCTGACTTGAGGGCCCGCGCTTTATCCATTGTGCCGCCTAGCTGCCCTAAGGATATGGGGTTTTATTGCTGACTCTCCTGGATTTTTGTCCCATGAATTGGTAGTGAGGTAGGAGCAGTGGAGAGGGCACTGAGCCTGGAGCTCAGAAAGTCCTGAGTTCAAATGTGACCTCATCCACTAACTGTGTGATCCTGGGCGAGTCACTTAAGTTCTATTTGCTTCAGTTTCCTCATCTGCGACGTGGGGATAATAACAGCACCTGCCTCCCAGGGTTGTTGTGAGGATCGAACTAGATAATGTTTGTAAAGCTCTTAGCACAGTGCCTGGCACGTAGTAAGCACTACGTAAATATTGACTATTATTATTATTACATTGTAACTACTCTCTGTGATCTCCGTTAAATCTATGATGCTCCCCATTGAGGTGAAAGGCTGCCAAAAACTCACTGCATTTTCCTCACACTGTTTCCAACGCTTTCTGGTTAGCCTACTTGAATTGTCTTAGTGGGCTGCATAGTTTTTGGATGTCAAATGATGAAGGCACCACATAGGGTGGGTAGAACGTGAAAATAGCCCATTCCTTCATATATCTTCTGTATCTGCTGGCAGTGACATAACATCTAGGTAATGATGTGTTTTGATTTGAATGCATTGACAGTCTCCCAGGGGCGGGGAGCCTTTGGCTTGGAGGCCACATGTGACCTTCTAGGTCCTTGGGTGTGGCCTTTTGACTGAGTCCAAGTTTTACAGGACAAATTGTTTTATTAAGGGGATTTGTTCTGTGAAGTTTGGATTCAATCAAAGGGCCACACTTGAGGACCTAGAGGGCCACATGTGGCCTCCAGGCCAAAGGTTCCCTATCCCTGCCTAAGCTCCTATCTTTCTAAAAGCCACTGATACACGTATGACCCCTGGGATGATACAGAAGCAAGCGGCCAGAGATGCAGAGGGGTCACCCTCTCCTCCAGTGAAGGGGGGGAGGGGCCGTTTTCAAACAACTGGTACTGCTGCTGGCAGTGTTGAAGAATCTTCTAATTCCTCTGATCATTAAACCAGAGGGCTAAACAAGTCAGCCTGGTGGAGGTGGTGATACGGCTAGCACTGGCTATGGGCTGATTTATCCCTACTACTCTGTACATCATTAAAAAACTTCAATCTGATTCAATCCCACATTGAGACACTTTCTCTTACCGTATGTGTAAATGGCTCAAGTCTCACATTAGGTGTGTTGTGAATAATCAGTTCTGACCAGAACAATTAGATTGGATAATTAATTTGAGTTGTGAGGAGATGTGGTGTAGCATAAATGGTGCTAGGCTTATAGTCAAGGGGGCTGGATTTGAACCCTGGCTGTAGCATTTCCTAGCTTTATGCCTATGAGTAAGTCAGTTACCTTCTAGAGCAGGAGTGGGGAACCTGAGGCCTCAAGGCCCCATGTGGTCCTCTAGGTCCCCAAGTGTGGTGGCCCTTTGACTGAAGCAAATCCCCTTAATAAAAGAATTTGTTCTATAAAACTTAGTCTCAGTCAAAAGGCCACACCTGAGGACCTAGAAGGCCACAGGTTCCCCACCCCTGTCCTTAGCCTTAAGTTTTCTTATCTGCAAAATGAACTAGATGACCAATATGGTCCCTTCCAGCTCTGATAGTCTGGGATTCAATTTTTGATAGGTTTTATTGATATCCCTTATTTTTATATTATAGTAATTTCAAATCTCTCCCACCCTTTCAGACTGAACTTTCTTGTTAACAAATCAATTAAATAAAAACATATGATAGAGCAACCACATCTGACAGTGTATATAACATTCTGTCCCAGCAGCCCCATGGCTGTTTGCCATGACAAGGGAGGTATATTTTCTCATCTGTTCTCCAGGACACTCATTAGCTCAATTATTCTGAGTCTGACACCTATTTAGTGATCTTTTCCTTTATGTTGCTATAGTCATTATCATCTATATATTATTTATATTCTTGATCCTGCTTATTTTCTCTGCATCAATCCACATTCCTCTGAATTTCTTGTCACAAAAGATTTACATACATACATTTACATACATACATACATAGTTTACATACATAGTTTTTTTTTTCTTAGCTATTCCCCAACTAATGGGCATCCACACATTTTGTTCCTAGGTATTTGCAAGAACACAAATAACTTTGTACATTTGGAACTTTGCTTCTGTCTTCAAATTCCAAATTTACTTTAAGAACAACTGGGCCACTCCACAACTCCACCAACAGTGTATCAGTGTGCCTTTCTTCTCATAGCCCCTCCCATGCTATTGACTGTTCCTGTCTGTTTTCATCTTTGCTCAGCATGGCGTACCCTCATCCAAGAAGGCGCTGTGCTCTAAGAAAGCAGAATTGAAGTAGCTCAAAATAAATGCAAGACGCAAACGTTTAGAGAATCCACCCTAAATGTTCACGTAGACTATTTGTGCTCGACCTGTGGTGGAGCATCCCAACCTCCTTTTGGTCTGATAAGGCACAGTGGGACACGCTGCAGCTTGACTCTAACATAGGGACGCCATCTTATATAAATGAGGAGAACAGTCTGGCAGCCTCCCAACCATCATTGCCAACTTGAATGTTTTCGGATAAACATATTGTAATTTGTACTCATCTTAGTATTAGTGATCTGCGCCATGTTCTCATATATTCGCAATTCTTTGGAAAGTTGTTTCTCCGCATCCTTTGACTTCTCTTACTTGCTAGTCATGCGGCTCTAGGTAAGTTGCTTCACCTCTCTGGGAATCAGTTTCCTTATCTGCAAAATGGACCAGATGGTTTCAAAGATGGCAACCAAGGTCCCTCTTTGTCAATAGGCTGCTATCGACCGCAGTATCTTTCCTCAGCCCTGACAGAAATGCTTTGGGGACTATCTCTGGTAGTAGCCGAGGCTCCTAGATGCCCAAACCAAGTCTTTCTTGGTCTCTGATTCTGAGCTGCCAGCCCTCCCACATTCACTATTTTTGGAAGTTCGGTGGACTGCTTCCAATAAATCCCCTCCTCCTTATTGCTTGTCCTTCCCTCTGACCCTCTTGGAATAGTAGTATGTCTTCTCACTGTATTCTCAATGTGATTATTTCCCGTCAGTCAATCAATCATCATTTTATTGAGAGCTTACTATGTGTCAGGCACTCAGCTCAATGATAAGGATACAGAGAAGAAACAAAAGTAGCCCCTTCCCTCGAGGACCTTTCTTTCTAATGGCAGAGACAACATGGGTAAATAGGAGGATAGCACTCTCTCAGGACTACCTCTCCACTCAAATAATAATAGTTAATAATAGGTAACATTGATATGGCCCTTATTATGTGCCAGGCATTGTGCTAAGAGCTTTACAATCATCTCATTTGATCCTCACAACAACCCTGGAAAGTAGGTATTATTTTTAACCTCATGTTACAGATGAGGAAACTGAGGCAAACAGGGTGAAGTGACTTGCCCAGGGTCACACAGCTAGTAAGTATCTGAGGCCAGATTTGAACTCAGGTCTTCCTGACTTCAGGCCTAGAGCTCTATCTACTGAGTCACCTTGCCGTCCCTTAAGGGAGCCAAAGGTATGAGTGTCCTTGGATAGCTGTTCTCTGAACATGTAGCACCTCGGCTAAGTGGGTTGTTCACTTGGGCTCCCTGGGTCTGTTTCTCCCTGGACCTTGACTTCCAGAGCTAGTGCTCGCTTGAATCCATAAACTCTTCTCTTTTCTTGGAGGTCTTGCTCCTTGAATCTACTTCCTGCCTGGAATGCTGCTCTTCTCTGTCAGTGTCTTCACAAAGAGACTGTGTCTCTCTGCTCTCTGCTGGATGTTTTTCAGTATTCTCTCAACCCCTCTCAAATGGGCTGACTTTCTAAGAAGTGAGTTAGTAGATGCAGAACATCATGGCCACTGGTGTGGGGACAAATCCAGTCCATTTTAGGTGCTGGATTCTTCCTAAAATTCTGGTTCCAACTTAGACGGATTGTTGGGCTGATAAACTAGCATTTTAAAGACAATGAAGGGTGTGGCTTGTCTTTAATTTACCAATGGCAATTAGCCTTTCCAATTCAATTAAGGAACTTCCCTTTTAAAAGGAATGCAGGGCCTATAGAAAGTCTTTAAATTTAGTTTAACATCTGGGTATTTGCCTCTTGCTTTTTGCGATTCCGTCTTTGGCTGGGATGAGGGGGCCGACTTCACTCCCTTCTCATTCTCCCCTCTCTCCACTACCTGAACAGTTGCTATTTCTAGCAAATCGACCAGTGTGCTTTTTTGCATATTTGTCCACAAAGCCAATTCTGCATAGTTCCCTAGTGACTTGGGAAGGCTCAAGTACTGGCCTCTCAAATGCTTTCCCTGATACAAAAGAATCTTGTCAGAGTTCATATGGCATATGGTTTTTAAATGATTTGAACATTAACAGGGGTTCAGGCCTACCATAGCTGGTAACCTGGGAATTGTAGTTACCAGTAAATACATGGTTATATATAATAGAGTCACATACCATAGCCACATATAGGTCACATGCTAAAACATTGCCTACTATATGCTAGGATATATATTTTAGGAGTACAATATAAAGCATCATTTTCACACATTCATACCAACAGTGGTCATATCAAGACATGGTTCTATAGCAAAATGCACAATGTGGGAAAACACCAACATCTATCAGTGAATTTGTTTGGCTAGTCTCCCATTTTCTTGAATTATTATAATTATGTTTATTCACTAGCCAAATAATCCTGGCAATCCTGCCAGGCCCTCCTTGGTCTAGAGTTCTAATCTAAAACTGATGAATAGCTGTCAGACTCGTGTATATAACCTCAGTTCCCTGGGAGCTTCAGGTGGGTCTTAGGTTGACTGTGTCAGCCTGCAAACCAGATGTTGAACTTATGGATAGTAGAGGCTGACTAGCATGGTGTCCTGTAACTACTCTTTGTCCCCCAGGAACTTCTGTGACTGGAGCGTTAGATTGTACAAAGAGTCCCTTCTGGGTTCAGTCTTTCTCTGTTGTCTGTAGAGAGGTTCATCTGTGGTTGGATTAGATTGAGTGGAGTTCCTTGATTTTTTGGTAGGTACCATTGCCCAATTCTGCCTCCCTCACAATCATCTGATGTGCTGTTATCAAGCTCTGACAGTCCCTTTACTCAGAGTCCACTTAGTTCACCGTCAATCACGCTATCTCTTCGGAAAGTCTCACCAACTCCCAATAGACAGTATGAGGTTTTGATGCACTGTCTCTGACTATTTTCTGGAGGCTGTTAAAAACAACTTATTCTGAACTTAAAAAACCCTAGACAAAATGAGTACTTCTGTATACAAAGTAAGAGTATAATAAATTCACCACATAGAACTTTCAAAACTGTCTTGCTTATCTTTTGTTTCTGTTCTCTTCTGTGCATTAAAAAATGATTCAGTTACCTTTTCTTTTTCTATTTTTGATAACCCTATTACTAGTCAGTATTACTACTGTCTTCTTCTGAAACTTCAGCCCCCCAAAATTAAGAAAAAGGGAAAAAAAAACAAAACCCGTTTAACAAATGTACATAGTCAAACAAAAATGAATTCACACATTGGCTCAGTCTGGAGCTATTTGTAAGCAAGCAAATTGCTGGGTCTTTATACTGAGTGGACTTCCATCTCCATTGTCTATCTGGTACATTCCATACTGGTGGGAGTGACACCTGTTTTATGTAGGCTGGGCCGGTTTCCCTTCCAGGGGCTTGAGAATCTTTCCTTGGGATTGGCTGGCCTGAGGGAACTAGGCCTTAAATAACTGATTTGGCCTCCTTGCCCCTGAGGCATAAAGGCCTGACCTATTGGAATTGGTGCTCTGGCAGTTTTTATCAGAATTCCCTTTCCCTGGAAGGCAGGAGTGTGCTGGAATCAGTCACCAGTTAAATTTCCAGGATGAGCATTTACATGTCCAAAACTTGACTTATCATTTTGTTGGTTGTCTAAACTTTAAAGAGTGAGAGAGAAAATGTTAGTGATGCAGACTAACTTTAAAGTGTGTCATGGGTATACACGTTTCCTCTATCCACTGTGCCACCTAAGTAAAATCTCCATAAGGAGCCTTTATCTCTCTCTTGAATTCTGGTTTAGCATCACTAACTGCCTGCTGTCTATAGACATCACAAACTTACTGTGTCATTAATTACTTATTAGTTCATGTGGAATTATACCTTCTAAACCCTGTCAAACATTTTCTGGGGTAGAGAGGGTTAGATGTTGGCCTGCCTGCACTATTTCTCCCAGACCTGAGTGTTGCACTACAGTGAATTTGGAAGTGGAGGGGAGTAGTGTTTTATCTGAATTTAGCTAAGAATTGTTCTCTTAAAATAGTGTTGAAAACAAAATTGTTTTTGATTTAATTTTATAATCCAAGAATGTCTCATTGCATTCTAATCCCAATTCTGAGCCACCGAATTGGCCTGAGTTAGATCTGGCCCAAGGTACCTGAACACTATGGTTTCAAGCAGAACTATTGTCTGGGTGATGATCTTGGCAACAAAAGAGAACATCATATTCCCGGTAAGATTTTTCCTGGACTGAAGCTGGCTAGTTGATAAGTCTCCTTCAGGTTTTCTCTTATCTCAGACACATACTTGCTATGAGTCTCTCCGTCTTCCCCATTTTCTTCAACCCTAAAGCACAAGTCAATAGTCAGATGTGGTCAAATGGATCCATCTGAGGACAGAGAGATCCTGAGCTGGTCTCCACTCACAATTCCCTCTCCAGTTTGCTATGGAAGGGTTAGGTGTTTTGGTGCTTCCCAGAAGCTCAACACGACTTCACTGTCTTGAAAAGCTGATTTGCTCCTTATCCCATCTTGGACTACTTGAACCCTCAGTGACTGAGAGATGAACACTCTAATGTAACAATAGGTTTAATAGCTGAGACTCCTCCTTGAGTTTAAAAATATTAAAATGTTTTGTTAACTTTTTAAAAAATGTTGCTATCATTTCCAAATATCCCACCCCCAGAAGAATCCTTCCTATCATCTATAAACATATACAAATCTCCCTTGTCTTTAAAAAACCTGCACTGGTCTCTACCATCCCTTCAAGCTATCCTAGATCTCTCCTATCCTGTCTTCTCCTCTCCTATCCTCTCCTATGTTATCCTCTATCTCTTCCCTTTCACAGCAAAAGTCTTAGAAAAAGCTGTCTACATTCATCATCTCTACTTCCTCACTTCCCAGTTATTTCCTAAGCCCTTGCAATACAGTTTGTGATTTCGCCAATCAACTGAAACTGCTTTCTCCAAGATCACCAATGATTTCTTAATTACTAAATCCAGTGGCCTTTTGAAAGCTCTCATTCTCCTTGACCTCTCTCCAGTATCTGATGTTATTGAGAAACTCCTCCTGCCATATTTTCTCTCTTCATTGAGGTTTCATGACAATTCTCTCTTGATTCTCTTCTACTCCTTCTCGGCTCATGAATCATCATCTACGTCCTACCTGTGTACGTGCAGGTGTTCTCCAGGACTCTGTACTGAGATCCCTTTTCTTCTCTATGCTTCATTAGATATTTATTAGTTCATGTGGAATTAACTGTTGTTTTTAAGTTGCTCAGTAGTTTTCACTCATGTCTGATTCTTTGTGACCCCATTTGGGGTTTTCTTGGTGAAGATACTGGAGTGGTTTGCCATTTTCTTCTCCACCTCATTTTACAGATGAGGAAACTGAGGCAAACAGGGTGAGGTGACTTCCCCGAGGTCACACAGCTATTAAGTGTCTGAGGCCAGGTTTGAACTCAAGAAGTTAAATCTTTCTGACTCCAGGCCTTTGGACTCTATCCACTGTGCCACCTAAGTAAAATCTGCATATGGAGCCTTCATCTCTCTCTTGAATTCCATCACTAACTGCCTGTTGTCCAATGACATTTCAAACTTACTATGTCAAAATAGAATTCATTTCTTTCTTCCTAAAGCCATTCCTCCTCCTCCTCACTTCTCTATTTATGACAAGGGCATCACTAGACTTCTAGTTTGCAACCTAGGAGTCATCCTTGATTCCTCATTTATTCTCATTTCATAATCAGTTAAGTTTCCAGTTTTGTTAATTGTACCTCTACACATCTTTCCATCTGTTCCCTTTTCTCCACTCACAGCAACCACCTTAATTCAGGTCTTCCTCATCTCTCACCTGACAGAGTTCAGTTTCTTCATTCTTCTTGCCTCCGGTCCTTCTTTTTTCTTGTTTGTTGGCTAGTCTACTTTCCACATAGCTACCAGATTGATATTCCCACAGTGTACTGTCCTGCTTAAGGAGTTCCTTGTTACCAATAGGATAAAATGCAATTTCCCCTGTTTATCATTTATCATAAACACATCATAAACCCTTGTTTATCATTTAAACATTTTTACAATCTTATTTCAACTTGTATTTGCAGATTAATTTCATATTATTTCCCCTCAAGGACTCTATGTTCCAGGTAAGTTGAACTACTTGCAGCTCCATATACACAGGGTTTCATCTCTCATCTCTCCACTTTTGTCCAAGAGGTCACTAAACCTGGAATACACGCCTTCCTCACCTCTACATTACCATCTGGAATTGTTAGTTCCATTAAAGGTTTTCTTGAAGGTTAGTTCTATTAAGGTTTCTGTTAAAATTCTATTAAAGGCTCATATGCAGTCTCCTAAGAAAAGGCATTTACTCGAGTCAGGCCCTGGAGTCAGGAGGACCCGTGTTCAAATCTGACCTCAGACACTTGATACACTTCCTAGCTGTGTGACCTTGGGCAAATCACTTGAACCCCAATTGCCCTGCCTTCCCCCCTCCAAAAAAAACCAACAACCACAAAAAAGAAAAGGCTTTTAATGATTCCTACAATTGTTAGTACCCTTCCTGAAATACTTTGTGTGTCTGTCTGTCTATCTATCTATCTATCTATCTATCTATCTATCTATCTATCTATCTATCTATCTATCTACATATATAGTATGTAATATAAACTTATATATGTACATGTAGACATTGGTTATATTTATTTGTTGTCCCCATCAGTGTTTATATTATTTACTCCTATTAGAGTGTAATCTCCTTGAGGGGAGGAATGGTTTTGTTTTTGTTTTTGCGTAGCATGATATCTGGGACCCAGCAGGTGCTCAATAAGTTTTTTTCTGAATAAAATTGAATATATTGAAGCCATCCCTCTTTCTCTGACTTACTTGGGATATATGCCTAGTAGTAGCATTGCTGGCTCAGAGTAGGAGCAATTTATCCACTTTTCCAGCAATGGGTTTTCAGAACAGTTCCAGAATTCACAGCTTTATCAATAGAGTATTAATATGCATGCCTTCCCATAGACCCTCCACTATTACCAATTGTCCATCTTTATGATCTTCACCAATGTGCTGGGTGCGAGGTAAAACCTCAGAATTGTTTTATTTTGATTTTTTCTTACTATTAGTGATATTGAGTATGGCGTACTAGTTGATCATTTGCCTTTCTACTCCAAACTCTTTCTATCTCTTGATCACTTATCGACTGGGACCTCTGTCTATTTTCCCTATAAGCTCATAGCTGGTAAACTGCAGGCTACCAGAAGAGAAGGAGCTGCTGGTAATCAAGACAGTATTTTATACCTGGCACCTCATCACATTCTGTGCCTACCAACCACTGAAACCTCATAGCCTAAGCATAAGCTCAACTAAGCCCAGATTAAGTTAAACTTCCAGAGAGAACTTGTTCTCAGTTCACAATACTGAAGGACCAATGAGCAATCCAGGAAGCTGGAATTCATTATTTGGTAAGAACAAACAGGTCCTACTTGTTTATTTCCCAAGAACTTTCCATCATTCAGCCTTGGCCCTTTGAGTTCTGTATTACTCTCCCCCACCCCTCACTTCAGCTAAAAGAGAGACAAAACCATACCAATATTCACTTATGTAGGTTATATCTGTAGACTAATGTGATAATGGAAACAAATTTCTAGATATTTTAGCTCCTGAAACCATTTTTTGCTGAAGCCAAAGTAGAATGGAGGGATCCCTTTCCTCAAATCATTGGGATAATTATTTAAATACTTTACAGTGGATTTGTAGACAGAGCCTCTTGGTTCCTCAGCCTTTTATTCCAATTCACCACTTATCTGGTCACCATTACTGTGTCCTGCTTCAATCTCTGTCTCCCACAGAGAGCAGAGGGAGAAGCAAGAATGGGCTGACCAAAAAGCTTTTAAACTGCATACCCTTTGACCTATTGATACTGCTGCAATGCCCATATACCAAGAGATCAAAGAACGAGGAAAAGGAACCACATGTGCAGAAGTATTTATGGCAGCTGTTTTCATAGTAGCCCCAAACTGGAAACTAAGAGGGTGCCCATGTATTGGAGAATGGCTAAACAAATCATGGTGCATGGATGCAATCAGATATCATTGCATTGTATGAAGTGACAAAATGAGCAATTTCTCAGAAAACTGGGAGCATTTTTGTGAACTGGTTCTAAGTGAAGAACGTCTAACTAGGAGAAGATTTTGTATGATGACAATAACATTATGAAGAAAAACAACTTTGAAAGCCTTTGGAACTCTGATCAATGTGATGTCAATCTCAATTTAATAGGTAATGCACATAAAGTGCATTACCAACCTCCTCCCAGAAAAGTGATGGACTCAGAATGCAAAATGAGGCATATACTTTTTGAAGTGGTGTATATAGGGGCTTGTTTTGTCTGGCTGTGCATATTAGTTATGAGAGTTTTCGTTTTCTTTTTCTTTTTTAATTGTTCAGGGTGGGAAGAGGGAGAGAGAGGAAAAAAGAAATGATTGTTTAAAAAAAAAGAGTGGGCTGAGCATTTAGTATAGAAGTGGGAAGAACCAGGGATAATACCTTGGTGATGCTGTTTAGGACTACAGATTTGGGAAGCAGGTAAGGTCCAGTACCACTGCAAGAAAATGGTAGATAGAGCCAGAGAGAGAAGGGTTGATGTCAGGCTTGTAGCATCCTGGAAGTGTACAAGGTTGAAGGAAAGGAGCTAAAATCAGCTTTGGCAATGCTGGGGAGAGAGGACAAAGGCTTTTCAGGTGGGGTAAAGGACATTTCCCTACTGGTTGGACAAGTGGTGTGTGTGTGTGTATGTGTGTGTGTGTGTGTGTGTGTGTGTGTGTGTGTGTGTGTGTGTGTGATATGTGTTTGCCTCTGTGTGTCCATGTAACAGAAGTAGCAGTTGCTACCATTCAAGCAGCTTCCACTGCTATTTGAGACACTGGGATTTTCTCCAGTATGTATATGTAGCCCTGCTGCCCTTACACAATCCTGCTTGTGGGTTATAAGTCTCTGAGGGCTGTATGATTATATGTACACAAGCCTTTAACAGCCTCTGGTCTTAAAGTGGTATTGTATTTTAATGTACTGTTATGTTAATATAACAGAAATATTCAGCCTGAGGTACCTGCTTTGGTTAAAGTGATTGGTTTTAATTGTCGGCAGTAGCTAGCAACTGGGAACAGATTCTTGAGGGGAGACTTGCCAGCCTTCCTGATGTCAGCGTTTTCCTCTTCCTAGAACTCGGATGGTTTGGCTCCCCTGTGAACTGCTCGGGATCAGCAGTAACCTTGAGACTCTCAACACTCAAGCTTTTGACACAGCCCCCTTGATCCTGTGGCAAATAGAACACAAAATCCCCATGTGTGCTGAAAGGGGAGGTCCGTTGGGTTTTAATTAACTCCCTTCTCCTGAGAATGTTTTCTGTTCTTGGTGCTCTATGCGTGTTACGTTTTTATTGTATCAGTGGTTGGACTTCCTTATCTTGAGTCCTTTTCCTCTTTGTTTACTGAATTTTCTGTCTCTTCAGTTGAGGTAAAGGACATTCCCCTACTGGTTGTGCAGTGGTATGTGTGTGTGTGTGTGCACATGTGCTCATTTATGTGCATGCCCATGCCTCAAGCATTCTTTCTGGCAGTATATAGATTAGTTGACATAGCTGGTTGGCCAAGCTGGGGGCCTTGCACATAGTGGACACTTAAATGCTTGATGGCACTAGACTGGAAATGTGCCATTAATTAATTAATTAATTAAATTAGTTAACAAATTAATTAATTTGGCATGAATTATGTCTGTAGTCCTGGCACGGAATTTGTTTTTACTCTATGAGAGATTTATGCATTTATTAGAAAATAAGCTTAATTGATGCCTTTTGTCTTCCCATCAGTCATTTGCCCCCCTCTTCTGATAAGGTATACAGTATTCTATCCTAGTATCACTCCCTGCCTCTATGCGGAGAGAATGGAGATATGTGTCATCATTTCTTATCTGGGACTTCCATTGGCATGCTGTTGCCATTTTTCGGTTTGTGATTTTCTGATTGCATAAATGGAAAGTTAAAAGAACTTTGTTTTGAGGGTAACTATTTCCCACTCCTCTCCCTCAACTTAATTGTTTTGTTAGTTTTACACACACATTTGCTTCACTGTTAACTTTCTTAACTCCTGGTCTAGACTGATATGTGAAATAAGAGTTTAGTTGGTTGGGTTTTCTGATGCCTTTTTGTGTTTAGGTAACTGTTAGCACATTGGGGAAGACAGCACAGCAGAAATACAGAGGGAGCAGGCATAGTTATTTGTGCCTTGAGAAGAGTATGTAGGAATTTCTATCCACAGGGAGGTTGCACTCAGCCAGTGTATTTAATAGGAGAGAAGCAATGGAACTGATCTTTTTACCAGGCCCTTTGCAATTCTATCAATACAGCATGCCATCGGGTAAAGGAAGTGAGAGGACTTGGGTAGGAACTTCGAAGTAGGGAAGCATTAAAACTGTGGTGGTCTGGGGTCCCTGGGGGTGTTCTCTGCTATGTATGAGTTTCTCTTCTCTGTGGGGACCTTTCTCTCTGGGAAGGGAAACTAACATGGCATGTCTATCTGCTTCCCCTCTGTACAGTTGTCTGAGCCCATGTAGTATTATAGAAAATATGGCTTGTGATGAATTTATGTATTTAGGCTCTGTGGAAGCTGCTGACCTAATCTATGCTCTATGGTCACTCCCAGTTCTTGAAAGGGTGCTGCCAAGGGCAGCACATAGGTTCTTTGCCTTCCTATTTTCCCATTTTTATAGCTATAGTTTGCCTCAGAGATATTTTTTTTTTGTCTCAGAAGATGATAACCTACTAATTTCCCCTTCCCCTGCCCTTTTCAGTCTTGAGGTAATTGGCTCTTCTGCTTTCAAACTTTCTTCAGTTCATCACAGGGGAGGCAAATTTAGTGTTTATTTTGGTTGTCTTTGAGCATTTCTTGGTATTTAAAATGCCATTCATCCACTTGACTTGACAAAGTGGCTTACACACCAAGTTGGGTGATAAAAAAAATTAAGTGGAGCTCACAAATAAAATCTATATTCTCCATGAGATGTGCTAAATACAACTAGTAGCTCTGACTATAATCGGAGATCATTGGAATGGAACCACCTCAATCTGAAGTGAATGGCAGAAATCAATTTTAAAGATAGAAATCAATTTAATGGTAGAAACCAATTTTAATGAACTATAGTTCTTAACAGTGGAAATCTATCTTTCCCTTTGCTTCCTACCCCTCCCTGTGATGCCTTTGCCCTCTCCAAATTCTACTTGTTCTTGAAAGCGCAGATGATGTTCCTTCCCCTCCTCCATGAAGCTTCCCAGACTTTCCTTGATTGATCTCACCCTCCTCTGAATTTATACCACTCTTTTGATATCCCTCATTCAACAATTTACCATCTGTGACATTTAAAATTTTTTAAACTCTATCACTTCATAGTTTTTCAAGTATTTTATACTTTGCCTTGCTGACTATACTACACACCCTGTAGTGGGGGCTGTGCTTGAAACATCTTTATCTCGTCTATAGCATATCTTGCATACAGTAGGCACTCAGTAAATATTTATTGATTTGGATTTCCAATCATAACTTCCCTGAGAAATTTTAATCAGTTATTGTAACCTAGCAGGAATTTTCCTCAAGTGCCCTTATGGACAAATGCCAAGGACTCCTTAAAAAGCCAGGTTAGATCCACATTTCATCGGGAAGACAGACAGCACCCTTAGGAGATCTCAGCACCCCACTCTTCCATGTCAGGACATGATATTCAGGACTGACTCAGAGGGAAGAGTGCCACCTATTGAATCAGGCTTTCACAAGTTCTGTCTTGGTAAAGCTAAAAATCTGATCCCCTATTCCCAGCTGCTCACAATCAAGCCTACCCATCCTAAAAGAAACTCTCCACCCATGTACTAGCCTTCACCTCACATTATTTGGGACTGATGATTTCTCTTACTAAAAATAAGCTAGACAGTTTCAGCAGTGTATTGGAAAATACTGCACTGTTCTCATTGTTTACTCTGGAAAAACCATTATAATTCAGTTAATCCATTTTTAATTGATGATCAGTACCAGAAGGACTGGTTAAAGAGGCTTTAATTAAGGCAAAAGTATAGGAACTGATGAAGGCAGAGGTACAGGAACTTACTGGTGGCTCCTGTTGTAGTTATCTTCCAGGAAAAGTATAGCTTATCACCTTGAAGGTTGTTACCTGGCTGCCTCTGAACTTTAACCCACTGATGCAACTGGTATCATGTGCATGGGAAACAGGATATCTACTTTACACCACAGCTTTCCCCAGACTACAGGCCTGATGTCAGCCACATGCACCAACATGCACACTCAGCCCAGGGCTGGTGAGTGATGTCAACTGCCTTAGTGGGTTAGTTCTAGTTTATTAAAACAGGGTGTGAATGGATAAAGGAAATGGCTGTTCCCTTGGAGAAATGAATGTATTCTATAGACCTGCTTCTGTCTTCAGGTCCTCCTCTTCTCCCCTGGGAAACAGTAGAGCACTTTGAGACAGAAATGAGGTTAGGAAATCAGACCATTGTGACGTATCTGGGTGAGTTGAGTTTGTACTCTGCTCTAGCCTTTGCCCAGAGTGCCGAGACCTGGAAGATTCTCCTTCTTGCCCAAGTAGCCGGCTTAATAACGGTGTGAATCAGTTGGAAGGATTAGCTAACACCCACAAACACCCAGTATTGAGACACGTTCCAGCTTAACATGAGCAGCAAAGATCCAGGCCTAAGAGAGAAATGAGACCTTTATTTCAGAGCTGTAAGCCAAACGCTTGGTTTTAGCGGGCAGTATTTCCTTCTGCTTTGTGGCTATTGTCTCCATCTCTTACTGGTTCCTACATTTCCCCCAGCACTATCAAGTCAAGAGAATAGGGGGGAACTTACTAAAATTTCAAGACCTTTTAGAGGGTGTCAGGACAAAGTGCAAACACCAGATGACTTCAATGGATTTAAGCTGAAGCATCCCACCACTACTACCGACTCTTGCTTTGTAATTTTAAGCAGGTTATGAAATCTCTCTAAGTCTTAGTTAAGGGACGAGATGACCTCAGAGGATTCCTTCTAGTTCTAAATTTATGATTTAATTTACTGCAAACTTTTTTAAGGATCTGAGGAAAGTAATAAGACAAACACGCCCCCAGCAGAGACAGTGACATTTTTTAGATATATGTACTGTGTTTGTAGCCTCATTCTTAATTTTGAGTATGAGTGTGTGTATATGCATATTTAAGTAATGGACTTTTCTACTATTGTTCTCACAATCATATTTGCTTAAAAGGAGTTTAGTTTGATCTTGTTTGGGAGGCATGAGGACAGAGGAAAAGGTGTTGCTATCCTAGTCTGTACATCATTACCTGAGGAATTGGGTAGCCTGCCTGAGGTGGACATGTTGATGCCATAGGTCCCTCAGCATCTTTAGGGAAGAGGTAGATTTGGACATGGTGGGGGTAGGCTGGGGAGAAGCTGGAAGGACAGGGCATATTTGTCAAATACTCTGCTTGCTTGTTAGCTGGACTATTGGAGAATCTGAGCTCTGTGTGAAAAACATTCCTGGATTTTAACCCTATTCATCTTATCTGTTTCTAAGTCTTAGGTCAACAGTATTTCTGACTTCGCTTTTTTTTTTTTTTGGATCAGTTAAGTAGAAATGGCAAAAAAAAAAAAAAAAACCCAAAACAAAACCCAAAACCAAAAAAACAAAACCCCCAACTCTGAAATTGTAAAGGGAGAGTAGAGTTGAGCTCCTTTTTCAACTCTGGGAAGCCAATTTCTAGTAGGCTTTTGGTGTCATGATTGGCGTTTCCCTCTTTCTCCTTTCTACCCTAACCTTCTCCTGCCCTACTTAGCAAACAACTACTCTTGTCCACTTCTGCTCACTCTTCTTTCCCATGCTGGATGACAGAAAAACATCAGTATTTTTTTTCCTGTGTTTTTATCTTCTTGGGTCTTGCCAGTGCTCTACTATTCCCTCCAATCAGGATGCTATTAATGGGGAGGAGGGGCCCGCTGCTTGGCGGCCGGCTAACAGAAATTTGGAAAACATCTTGTTTCCACACTTACTGTGAGTCAATAGTCCACCTTTCCTAATACCTGGGTGTGCATCATGAGACAGCAAAAGACCAGCAAAAAGGCTCATCATGATGATGTTAATAATGATTATTCTATGACATACCGAGAGTAAATCTCCAAAGAGGGAGGAGCAGCTTCCACCAACAGGGGTGAATGCTGAATGTCAAAAAGCAAGAAGCTCTGTTTATGAACAGAGTGTGTATCACTGACCTCCATTGCAAAATCCTTTTCTTTTCTCTGTCATCCAAGGTTCTTTGGAAAAGGGCGGATCTTGCAGAGTGAAAGGGATAAGCTACAAGGCTACCATGACCCAGTTAGTACCTTTTTCTTTCATGAGTGACTTTGTTTTGAAGGGAACTTATCTGCTTTTCCATGCATAGCATCTGAGTATAGGAGAATGAGGGACTGTGGGTATAGAGTATTATCCTGAGAGGATGTTTCCTTGGTGCAGTAGCTCATCAAAGATATGTGGATAGGTCTGGGAAGACTGATCCACCTTTAAAGGCAGCTATACTCATGATTCTGAATCCTTTCATATGGCTGGAAAATGGCATTCTCACCAGTTTGCCATTAGGCTTCTGTCTAATGTCATCTCTAATATGTGGCAAACCATGATTCAGAATGGTTCTGACTGAGTACCCCAGCCTCAAGGACTAGGGCAAAAGATGCATTAAATAGTTATAGGCTATGTTGTGCCTGCTGTCCTTGGAGTGTTTATCATCTTGTACATAGCTATCAGGGAACTTACCCAGATGCCTGGCAAATTTTAACTCCTCACAGGATTGCTCATTATCTGGTTGCCATTAGGAATAGAGAAAGCAAGAAGAAGATGCAAGTTAAAGGGGCCCAGTTCTTGTCCTTTTATAATTAAGTGGTAGGCAAAAGCTGGGAGTTATGGGCCTGATTGTAGTTTCTTTGTATGTAAAGGAAATGAAAGTAGCTTAGTGCAGTGGAAAGTAAGCTGGAATTGGAGACAAAGAACCTGGATTCAAATACTGGTTCTTCTATATTATCTACATGACCTTAGGCAAATTACTTAACTGGTCTAGGCCTCTGTTCTTATCATCTGGAAAATAAGAAGAGTGAACAAGACCTCCAAAGTCCCTTTAATCTCTTCATCTATGATCTGGTATACCTCTTCTCCTTTCATTACATGCTAGTGTCAGATGATGCCTAGGATCTTTCTGAAGGGCAAATGTGGTTAGTCATCCTTTGTTTTGGGTGGTTGGTCCAGTGTGTGGTGGTCAGTAGTCTCATCAATTGAGTTGTCTGTATTTTTAAATATTGGTGTATTTAAAGAAGCTGACAAAGACCCACGGTGCTTTGGGTAGAGACTCTCCAGAGGATTTTCAGGAAAATAGTGACAGACATCTCACAGGATAGCATGGTATGGATGGGCTGAGATTTTCTCGAGGGGAACAAAGTACCTACACTGATGAGATCGTAGGTCTTCTGAGGTCCTAAAGTGTGTTCAGTTGCTATGCTTGTGGCTTTGCCTTGCATTTGACTTGCCTGTATCTTCTGGTGCCAGGCATCAAGTTGGGGTGACAGGGCAGAGATGTTAGATGTTAGGTGAAGGAAGGGAATAGAAAGACCCCTCATTCTCCCTCCTTGGGGTGTCATGGTGGTCCAATGCAACCACAGAACAAAGATGAAAGCCTTTTATGATAAGACTAGGGGAAAATGATAAGCCATATTCTCTAGAATACAGTTGTTCAGTCATATCCAACTCTTTATGACCACTTTTTCAATTTTTTGGGCAAAGATACTAGAGTGCTTTGCCATTTCCTTCTCAAGCTCATTTTATAGATGAGGAAATTGAGACTGACAGGGTTGAATGACTTGCCCAGGGTCACAAAGCTAGTAAATGTCTGAAGCCGGATTTGAACTCAGGGCTTCCTGATTCCAGGCCCAGGATTCTATCCACTGTACCACCTAGGGGCCCCTAGAATACAGAATACAGGTCAAAATCAAATCTAAATCCTTGAGACAGAGTGGTATAGTGGATAAAAATACCAGATTTGAAGTTAGAGTACCTGGGTTTAAGTCTTGCCTCTGCCATTTTACTACCTTAGAAAACTCACTTAACCTGTCTGGACCTCAGTTTCTTCATCTGTAAAATGAGGGAGCTGGCTGCTTAGATGGTCTCTAAGGTGATTGATTGATGATCCTATCACTACAGTAACTTTGGTTATAATGGGAACAGACAAGAGATGGTCAACTTTGTAGATAGTTCTTTGTGGTGCAATAGTCTAGAAGCCTGGGCTCAAGGCCATTGCCGTACTGACTAATGTGTGACCTTGGGTGAATCATTCAACCTTTTTGGACCTCATCTGTAAAATGAGGGGATTGGACTTGATAGCCTTTGAGATTCATTCTAGCTCTATATCTATAAGTCTGTAATCCTATGACCTCTCTGTACTTCAGTATTTTATCTTTGTCAAGTGGGGATAGTTTCTTCCCTCAGATATTTCCCAATAATTGGAAAATCAATAATTTTTTTCTCAATAATTCAATAATGTGAATAGAAATAAGACTTAAGAAATCTGCGATGTAAAGCTGCTCTGGAGAAGCAAGATATTTGTTAATAACATTCCATATGAATACTTTTTACAACTTACTATACATATACTGCCACTGGTTGATTGGTAGAAGAAGGGAGGGAAAGAAGGAAGGAGGAAAGGACCTTTCAGCATAGACTCATTGTATGATTAATTCTTATAAAAATGCATTTTGACTGTTTTGATATAGACTTCACTCTATTGTCAGTTGTTCCCTAAATGGTCCTAATCTATAATGTGGCTGGAATCCCTAAGGAGAGTGGGGGATTGCTCCTGGGTTGCTTGCCAGGGCAACAGTTAGAATTTTAAAGCTAATGCTTTAATGGTCCTGATGCTCTTGACAGAGCTGCAAACCCAAGTTGTCAGTCTTAATATGGCAAGATATGATAAATTCTAGAAAACATTTTGAGACTCACTTACATCCCATTTTGAAATACCTCTTTTTCCTTAATGGTCCAGAATTTTTATTCTCCTCCACACCCAGCCTGTTTCTTTAGCTTTGCAGAGACCCTTTTGAAGTCAGATACTTTGGTCTTGTTTAAACTTGACAATTGAAGAGCTAACTCTGTCTCTCTCTGTGCCTCTTTTCTCAGCTCTACCTCCTCCGGTTACAATTGGCCTGTTTTGTTTTTTTTTTAATTTCCTCTTCTAATTTGGCTTTTTGGACCCCCTGAACCACTTCAGATGAGACCACATTACCAATAGATAAGAGAGGCAAAACTTTCTAATTATCAGGGAAGTTGCTTGTCTGAATCTGGCTTTCCTTTTATTGCTATGTAGGGAGGAGAGGGGAGAAGCTTTCAAAGCTAGGAGACTGAATAGATGTTTTTTACAGGGGAGTTGTTCTTCTTCATATGTTTGGTCTTCTTCCTTACTGTCTTCTGCCATGTCAAGGAGTGACATGGGATCCGGGAGACACAAATTTGTACTTTAACTAATGGCAGAGTATTTTTGATGTAAGGATTATGAACACCATTCATTCCAAGCATTGGGAAACCAAATCGGAATTCTAGTTGTTGGCCAGGAAAGCAATTAATTTTACTTTGTTCTAGAGACCAAGGCACAAAGCACTGTGAGAAGAAGAGTCTATGGTTTCAATGTTTAAAGTGTGTTAGAGGCCAGCACTGCCTTTAGCTATCTTGGGATCTGTGATATTCAAACAGATTGAAATCTAAAGTTTTTATGCCTCCCCTTATTGGCCTCCATATGAGGAAATGGCCTTGACTAAAGGATCATAAATTTGGAGTTGGGAGGCACTGGCATCATCATCTATTACAACTCTCTCATTTTGCAGATGAAGAAACTGAACCTCAAGTGACTCCCCTAGAGTCACACAACTAGTAAGTTTCTGAGGTAGGATTTGAACACAAGTCTTCCAGGAGTCAGGAAGACTTAAGTTCAAATCCTGCTTCAAACACTTGCTGGCTGTGTGACTCTGGGCAAGTCACTTCACCTCTTTTTGCCTCAGTTTCCTCCTCTGTAAACTGAGGATAATAATAGCGCTTACCTTCCAGGGTTGTTATGAGGCCCTGGCATATAATAAGCACTATATAAATGTTAGCTATAGTAATTATTAGTCTTATTATTACTGATTGACTCCAAAAAGCTTTTCACTATATGCCACCTAGTACATATTGAATTGAGATTCAAAGTAGGTCCACTGATTCCAAATCCAGTGTTCTTTCTACTGCATTTGTAGCGAGAAGAAGCCTGTCCAATAGCTACTGAGTTGAGGAAGGTATTGGCTCTATCAGATTATATTTTGGGTACCCTAGAAACAAAAAGTCTTTACAAGAATTCACATAATACAAAAGTGCCATCTATCCTAACTGCTGCCCAGGGATGGATTCTTTCATCTTTAAAGAAATCTTAATTTTCTGTCTGTGATAAATGTCTATTTATTCATTGTTTAGATTTAAATAACAGATTTCCACTAAAGTGGTTTACTTTAAGAAGAACGAAGAATTTTTTTCCTTGGGCCATCAAATCATAGGTTTGTGGAATCATAGACTTAGGTCTAAAACCAACCTTTGAGGCCATCTGGTCCAACCCTCTCCTTTCATAAAACAGGAAACTGATGCCCAAGGCAGTGATACATCTTGCCCAAGGTGACAGGGGTTGTAGTTAGTGGCCCTGGAAAAAGTATATACCAGAACTTCACCATAACACATGAATCTGCATAATGTGTGTTCCTCTTAGAACCCATCTGAGGGAAAAAAATACGCCAGGATCCTTAAGTCTTAGAGAAACTAGAGAAACTGACACTGTGTCAAATTTACAATGACTGCTAAATGGAGCTCAGGTCTCTTGACTCAATATTTAAGGCTCTTACCATTATATCATGCAATGGACTTCATTACAAGGTGGCTCCACTTCTGGCCATCCTGACAGTGTGTGTGTGTGAGTGTAGGCTAACATCATGGGAACAATAATTTAAAGCTGGAAGGAACCTCAGAGGTCACATAGTCCAGCCCTATCACTTTATAGATAAGTAAACTGAAGTTTAGAAAGATTAAAGGACAGCTAGTATATATCAAGAGACAAATTCAGCATTCTATACTCTGTTCCTCTCTGTACTTAACTAGTTTGGTTGAAGTCTGAGTAGGCGTGCAGGGAGGAATGAGTTAGTTGGAGACAGGGTGCATAGTCAGCAGTGTACCTATGATGCAGCTCTGGTTTTAAGGTTGGGTCAGTCTGCCATAAATGAAGGTACAGGATAAATATTTCTAGTCTGATCTTTTAATAATGAAGATGCTAGATGTTTAAGGAAGAAACTTTTAAAGGTGATTCCAAGGTTAATGATTCAGAGTGGTCAGGTTAGAGGACTGAAACATTCTTTTATGGTCCTTCTTAGCATCTTGAAAGCAGGACCTGTATTCGAATCTTTGCTTTGTATGAGCCCTGATTATACCTACAATTTATCAACCAATTGATTGTGTATCATAAATTTTTTAAAAAAAGAATAAATTGGTAGAGATGCTCCTATTTTATTTGGGAAAGAGGAAAAGATAGCACATATATTTATATGTATATATGTAAAAGATAGGATAATATATATGTATAAAACATATATATTTACTATGAGTACAATAGAATCTAGGGATCATAGATATTAAAGCTGGAAGAGACCTTAAAGATTTACTCCAACTTTTACTCATTAGAAGACTAAGGGCTGGAGGGGTAGACTTCTTGCTCAAGGTAACATCTTGGTCCAAATATAGGCTATATTTTCCCAGCAAATCTTTCTTGTATAAAACCCTGATTATGCATTGTAATTAGTGTGTTTCCCCTCCTCTACACCTATAGTGGTATGTGTGTGTGTGTGTGTCCATGTGTGGAGCACAGAGAGGCAGAGAGGCAGCATGACAGAATGGATAGACACGTAGTCTTGGGGTCAGGATGACCTGGGTTTAAGTCCTGACACATACTGGCTGTTTTATCATGAACACTGTGTTACTGTAAGACTTTAAGTTGCTGATGATTTGCTACTTACATTGTTTCAAAGGTGTTTCCTTACTGAGGACTCCCCCCCCCCCATATCAATGAAACCACAGGTCTAGAACAAAACAAATGTAGAATAAGCAAATCACTTAAATCACAATGGCCTAAGCAACTGTCTAAGACTGTCACAGGGAGCGCTGTGTGGGTGGAGGGAATTTCTATACTGAGAGTTCCTTAAACCAATGAAATCACAGGTTTAGGGGTGTGTGTGTGTGTGTGTGTGTGTGTGTGTGTGTGTGTGTGTGTGTGTGTTTCTATGTATTTGTATTCAAAGTGAATCTGTGAAATTTATAAGATCTCATTTTATGTTCTGTAGTTCGAATATAACATATATTTGAACTTGTGTTTGAGTTTATAGGCTCAATTTATTTGGCAGTTAGTTGACAGAGGGACCAGAGCCCTCATCTTCTTACTCATAGTTCAGTCCTCCTTCTCTTGAGACATGTTGCATTTCACCAAATAATTTTTATGAATGCCACTTGTATATATTATTTTAAAAAGAATTTTATTGTGGCTTTTTGTTTTTCTATCATAGCCATTTCCATATATACTGTTCTTGTCCTTCCACAACCCATCCCAGTAAGTCTTCCTTTGGAATAATAATTTTTAAAAATAGCTAAGCAAAACCAATGGGTATCTTGATAGTGTCTGACAATACATGTTACATTCTGTACATAGTACCCAAAATCTCTAAGAAAGGAAGGTAATTTGTTCTAACTCTTCTATACAATATGACTAATGTGAAAATATGTTTAATAGGAATGTATATGTAGAGCCTATATCAGATTGCATGCTGTCTTGGGGAGGGGGAGGAGAGGGAGAGGGAGAAAATTTAAAACTAGGGAAGTGAATGTTGAAAACTAAAAATAAATAAATCAACTTATTTTTAAAAAAAGGGAGAGATATATTTCCTCACCTCTTTTCTGGATTCAAGATTGATCATCATTTTTTGTTAGGTACCATATCCCTTAGTGAGTTTTGAACTAGAAAAAAATTCTCTTAAGAGCATTTAGAATGAAAATCTCTTATGGAATTGGCTATGCTAAAGGAGAAAGATTATAAATTATATACAAATGACTTCATTCCTTTAACAATGCTTAAAGGTCAGAAGGCTCTATGTCATCCATTATTACTAGGAAAGTGGCAGATAGTCCTCTTTAGGGTAACCAGTGTGATGGACAGAAGGATAAAATAACTTTGAAAGAGACAGAAAGGAGAATAATGATACTTTTTTCCAGGATGGGTTGGGAAAACTCATTGGCTTATTAGCAGTGACACATGAATAGCTCTGTGATCATCTCTTTAGTCTGGGTACTCACTTTCTCAAGACTGTGCAGATCACAGATTCTCCATCTTCTCCATCCAGTGAATCTTGTTCATCTGCCTTCTTTACTTTTCCCTTTTTAAATGTTTTATGTAGATGGTCTTTAAAAAAAATTATTGTAATTTCTTAATGCTTCCCCTTCTCAATAGAGTCCACCCTAGTAACAAATGAGTTTAGTCAAGCAAAAGTATTTCCATGCCCGAAGATGCCCATCTCATTCTGCACTTAGAGTCTACCACCCCTCTGACAAGTGGCAATGTCATGGTCAGGTCTCTGAAACCATTATGAGCTAAGTATTCTGAAGTGTTTGAATATTCTGAGATCATCTTGTCAATTGTCCTCCTGGTTCTGCTTGCTTTGTGTTGTATCAGTTCAGAAAAGTTTCCCTTCAGTCATCATTTCTTATGGTACAATAATATTCTATTCTATGTATTTACCTCAATTCGTTTAACCATTCCCCAACTGATAGTCAGCCACTTACCTCTTTGGTCTTTATAGCTACAACAAAAGAGCTTATGCAAATCTTATTATATAGATGAGAACTTTGCCTCTATCTTTGATGTCCTTGGAGTTATACGCCTAGTGGTAGGATCATTGGGTTTCCATGTCTTTCTAGAGATCCTCTACAGAGGATGCAACCTACATGCTTGGAGGCCTTCTTCTGAAACTTTTTCCTATTTAGAGGGTAGAAGTTTAGCATATAGCTTCAGGGGTATAAGATTTTTTAAAGACACGCTACTTCCTCTACACCCAAGATTACCCACCCACCACTACTTTACACCCAAGATCAGTGTTGCTTCCAATCTTGTTAAATTTTAAAAATCCTTTCACCGGCTACATGAACTGACTAGAAACCATTGATCAATCAACTAGTACTTATTAAGCAACTGCCAGGCACAGTACTAGGCACTAGGGATTCAAGTATAAATAAAATAATCCTTACTTACAAAGAGTGCACCTTCTAACAAGGGAGACAACTGGTACATTTAAAAATATATATAGCATAAATATAAAGTGGATTAACAGAAGTATATACAAATAGTTAAATATAAGATACTTTGGGAGGGCGGGCATGAGTGATTGGGGGTAAGTAGGAAAGGCTTCATATATGGTGCCTGAGCTCCATCTTAGATAAAGAAAGAGACTCTTATGAGCCAGAGGTAAGGAGTTAGTATGGTCCAGGCGTAGGGAATGGACAGTGGAGATGGAATGTCATGAGTGAGGAACAGAGAAGGAAGTCTAGTTTGTCTGGATCACAGATTGTGGAAGGGAAATAATAACCAAAGAAGTTGGAAAGATAGGTTGGGGTCAGGCTGTGTGGCATTTTCACAGCTAAACAGAAGAGTTTATATTTTATTCTAAAAGCAATTGGTGTGGGGATAGTATATAACAGTACATGTTAGGAAGGAGGAAAGAAATATGCATTTATGTGCTAGGCATTAAATATTTTTATATTATCTTCATAACAATCCTTTAAGGTAGCTGCTTTTATCACCCACATTTTATAGTTGAGGAAACTGAGGTAAATTGAAGTTAAATGACTTGCCCAGGGTCATACAGCTTTGTATCTGAGACTAGATTTGAACTCAGGTCTTCCTGACTCCAGGCTCAGTGCTCCTTCTACTGTACCACTTATGTCACTAGAGTTGGTTGAATAGAGTATCACACGGTTAGATCTGCATTTAAATAAAATTACAATGGTGGCAGTGTTTGGATGGACTGGGTTGGTGGAAGAGACTTGAGGCAAGGAGACCAATTGGTAGACATTTGCTGTAATCTAAGTAAGGAGGTGACTGTCCCAACTAAGGTGGTAGCTGCTGTATGAGTGGAAAGAGGGACTTGGATAGGAGAGATGTGATGGTAGAAATGGCAAGATTTGTTACCTGATTGGATATTTGGGATGAGGGAGAGTAAGGAGTCTAGGTTAATGCCAAGATCACAAACCCGAGACATTGCCTAGGTGGAGTTGCCTTCAATAGAAATAGGAAAGTTTGGAAGAGGGGAGGGTTTAGTCTTCCCCTCTTTCTCCACATTAAAAAAAACCCTAGACCAACAACTTCCTTTTGGAGGGAACTGTTGCATATGCAAAGTGACTTGTTTGCAAAGAAAACTGAACACAGATTTCATCTTCAAGGGAAAAAAAAAAAGGTTTTTAGGGGAAGGGCTAGGTCTAGTGTCTTTATGTAGCCTTGCGATCTGGTTAGAGACCAAAGGTATTTGCCTCAAGCACTAGAAATTCCAGTCTCAGGTGCTGGTTATCATTGACAAGCCTTTTCTCAGGGCTGGGAAAAGACCAACATTTTAGAAAAAGAAAAAAATGATTCCAGTACTTAGCATAAGGGACTGGCCTTATCCTGGAGGTTAGAAGTAAAAATTGCTGGGGTTTTATTTTTTGGTTCTCAAGCTGCATGTGAGAGAACAGGAACTGGAATGTTCCTAGGCCTGTTAGCATACTATGGAGCCTGGAGGCCAAGTTTCCTACTAGATAGGAATTTGTAAAAGTGCAATACTGGGAATTAAGTCTTCTTGCAAGGTCATAGCAGGTCCTTAGACTTGGGGCCTCCTTTCCTCTAAGACAGTCATCCACCAAATGAAGTGGCTCTGCTATAATGGTTACTGTATCTTACTTAAGCAGAAGAAAAATATTCTACAGCAGATTTGAAATTTGGGGGGGGGGATGAAATCATCAGATATTTATGGAATATCCAGAATTACCAGAGGGAGTGTGGCTTGATGGTTAGAGAGGTAGTGTTAGAGACAGAAAGAACCTGGGTTTGCATCCCACCTCTGATACCTGCAGGCCATGGGACCTTGGGCAAATCACTCAATAGTCACTCTCAATTTGCTAGATAATTCATTAAGACTAATTTGTAGAGTAGGTACTGACTTACATTAGTAGAGAGAATTTGATCATCAGGAGTTCCTGTAACAATGAACTCACAGGCCTGGTTAAAAAAAAAAAAAGAAATCAGAGGTAAATTCTAAATAGATAAGAATCAAGTAAAGATAAAAGTCCTGCCTTCATTTAGTTTATTTAATTTAATCTTTTAAAAGATGTAATATTTTACAAACAGAGATAACAGACTTTTTGCACAAATCAAAAAAAAATGTATAAATCTAAACTTTGTCCTCTAATCTGTGTCCCAGAACTAAAGCTCAGGGTTAATGTAAGCTATGTTCAGTCTGAGGGGTCACTCTTAATAATCATAGAATATCACATTGGAAGGAAACTCAGAGGGCATCGAGTCTAACCTGATCTAAATAAGATTCTCATCTATAATCTACTTAACTAGTAGTGCTTTTACTCAAATAGTAACTTTGTGGAGGCTTGTGCCTCCACTCAGGGTTTCCCCTGGGATCGTTAGAATGTAGATTGGGTCCCTATATTTGTTTAAAAAAAAAAGGAAAGGGGTCCCCAGTTCTTATGTAAGGACTCTGCCTAATCAACTATTGAATACAGAGCAGAAAAATTTTTTCTTCATGACTCCCAGCTGAACCCATAAATAATCAACAACAGTCCTACTTTTGTATTTCCTTAGTATTCCCTTATATTTCTTCTTGGGTAGCTAGAGAGTCAAGTGGCCCTCTTCTCTGATAAGGCCCATCTCCCCTTGACCTATTCAGACCACTTAAGTGATGGGACTTAACCCTGTTTACCTCAGTTTCCTCTCCTGTAAAATGAACTGGAGAAGGCAATGGCAAATGACTCCAGAAACTTTGACAAGAAAATCTCGAATGGGGTCATGAAGCCTGGGTCACTGTTGAAAAATGACTGAACAACAAAGTAATGGTAAGGCTTGGCTGGCTTCTCCATGCTATGATTCTGTCTCTTATCATACCTTGAATCCAGATCTAACCTGGTCAGTGAACTCTCTGGCCCTTGCTACACTAGAGATGTCTGTGCAGGTTTTCTTTTTTTGTATCTGATCAAGTCCTCTGTATCTCACCTCCCAATTGTGGTTCATTTCTCTCATCTGTACCTTTGCTCTCTCCTTTGATGGTTGAATACAAGGGTATAATTTAAGTGTATGACAGTCATCCTCTGTGTGTTATCAATGGAGGCAACCCAAGACAAAGCAAAGAATTTGTACCTTATTAAGAAGATATTATCAATTTCAGGACAAAATCTTCTTTAGTAGGTACAGTGGGGACTCAGGACTATGTCAGAGCACAACCTCTACATTCTCTTCTCTGGTTAAAATTATACCTGGCTGACTGAAGACCCAGTTCTAGATGCCTCATCCAGGGTTCCATGATTTCAGGTACTTTACACAGTGTAGGAGTGACATTAATCTCTCATTTGAATACTTTCCCAAACCTTATAATGTTATTCTTCTTTTTATAGTAGCTCTACCTTTTAGAAAATGAATTAGAAAGACAGAGAACCTTTGTATTGGGGGATCAGCACCCTGCTCAATTTCAACTTCAGCAAGTATTAAGTACTTACTATTATACAAGACATTGTGCTAGACCAGGAGTGGGGAACCTTCTGCCTCAAGGCAAAATCTAGGTCCTCAAGTGTGACCTTTTGACCGAATCCAAACTTCACAGAACAATTTGTTGCACTTGAGGACCAAGACTGGCCTTGCCTCCCCAGGTTCCCCATTCCTGTGCTGGACCCAGGGAGTGGTCTATCACTGGCCAAGTGGGGAGTAGACCTCAGTCCAAGTCTGAGGTACTCTCTTCCCTTTCCCTCTAAGAAATTCCTTCTCATGGGTGGCTGTCTCTCAGACACTTGAATCTCAGGATTTAAACTACCTTCTGGTTTCTACAGGCCCTAGAGGGCATGACTGAGTCCCTCAGACAATGAGGAGGTGTCCAAGCTTTGTTCAGACCTAGGAAACAATTGATAAATACATCAGGGCTAAGTAAAATGATTTCAACCTTATCATAAAAAATACCTAGGTTCATAAATGAGGTGCAAATCAAGGGTTATCTTAGGTATAATGGAAAAAAGGTTATAAAGTATTTTAGGTTTAAAGGAATAATTGACATAAGACTTTAAGATTTATAAAGTCTCCCTCTCTCTCTCTTTCTCTCTCATCTCATTTTATCCTCACAACAGCCCTGCAAGGTAACTGCTCCAAATATCATTATTTCCATTTTACAGATGATGGTTAAATGACTTGACCAGGGTCACACTGCTAATTTTTTTCAAGTGGGTTTCAAAACCCAACTCTTCCTGACTCCACTTCCAGCACTTTAATAACCCATATTGCTCCTCTGACTGGAATGACAAGATAAGAGTTTGTGGAGGAGAAACTCTTAGAAAAACAGAGAATCCATATTCATTTCGCACCCTTAGGGAATTCTAGAACTTTCTGTTATCTGGCCATTTGGGCTATTTGCCAAACACCTTGAGTCTAATAGGGGTGTTAGAGATAGGACAATTAGAACTAGAACGCATTCTGGCCCACAGGTCATTAACAGCTTGACTCAACTGTATTAGGTTTGAGTGTAGCTCATGTTCAGTCTCCCACAGTGAGACCAGTTATCTTCTCAGGGTTTAGGGGGTGCCCAATTTCTTCTCTAGTGCCATTGGATCCAGCTTCCATTAGTGTATTCTCCCCAGTTCTACTTAGCATTAATTAACTTTTACAAAAGTATATTTAAGTACAAAATCTTCCCCCAATACCTCAGGGATACATTCTCCCCTATACCTCTTCAGTTTCTGCAGAGAGTGGGATTAATCTTGGCACAGTTATTACATGTCTTCATTGCACCCAGTTCTCATCGAATTGTGGCGTTCCTGCTACTGGATGAGTCCTCATCTTAGTTACTGGTGGGTTGAGTCCTAAAGGTTACTCCTTGCTTCTCAGGGCATCATTTCTGGGCTGGCTACAGAACTGAGATTCTGAGATGCTGAGATACTCAGGGGCTGTCCTCTGACTCTTCTGACCTCTGGAATCTCAAGAGGTTAGAGTGTCCAATCCCTTCACCTAAAATAGAAAAGAGCAAATGCAGAGGCAAAGGGAGGCCTGTTTCCAAGGGGCCACATGTTGGCCTTGAAAAGGTGATGGCCCAAGGGTTCTCCCTTCACAATATTGTCTATCACCAGAAACCATCAGCGATGGAGTTAAGTCAATTGAGCACAAAGAGAATAGCCCAGACTCTGGTTGCTAGTCCTTTTTGAATATCTCCATAGCTGATCAAAGTGCCTTCTAGTTACATTATGGTTAGCCAACCCAAATTAGTAACGAATTGTTTACGTTTGCTCCAATGTTTCTCCAAAGGCCCTTCCATCATACATTATCATGACTCTCCTGGAAGCAGCCTTCCTTACATCCTCCATGAAGAGAAATGCTGTCAGAAGTGCTCTGCACACGTTCCCCATTACACAACTATAGTGATCAAGAATCATGACTGTGTTATGGGAGCGAAGCGGGCATTTAAAAGTGAAGAATTCTCCTCTGGAGCATTCATTTTCTTTGAAAGTCCTAGTCAGCTTCCTGAAGGACCCTTGGAATCTCGTAAGATAATTTTTATCTAGGAGCATTTTGGCCACTTAAAAATGGAACCAGGAAACTATACATCCACTTACGCACTGCAATTGTTGGAATGATTGCACTATACTGTTTAGTGGAACCGGTGACTAATGATCCATCAGCATTTTATGTTTCCTGGGACCAAAGTTTCACAGCCTCCAGAAGATACAAAAAACAATAGCATCGGGGATATTAACCAGAGAAAGGATGGAAGTATGGACGTCAACACAGCAGGGTCCTTTTCCAGCTTAGCTAAGGTACTGGTAGTGACTAAGTACATGTGAGTTATTTCCCAGGAGGGTCAGAACCTGGAGGAAATCTCAAATTTGAGAGAACTCCTGCATTACTTTCGTGTTCTTCTGAGGCCCCTAGTTCCTTCAATGTTGTGGCACTACTTTGAATCTGTAGCCGTTGCACATCAATTTGATATTAGACAGAAAAAACAAAGTCAAGTCAAACCTTTAGATTCTTGAGTAACTCAAACTAAGGATACCTTTTGAATCGGCTGCTTGGCATTGTGGGAGACATTATAGTTGATGCTATCTATCTAACTGTTCTCCTTGCTCCCTTCCCCAGGGGAGGAGGTGTGATTTTCAGAGTTGATTAGATCTTGTAGGAAGACGAGGCCCTCCCCCTCCCCAATTTATTGATCATTCTTTTAGAAATGAACTACTCTGATTTAATTATGAAATAACCAATTTCGTTAAGTAATACATGACTTTGACCTTGTATATGTAAATGTATATACATGTATGTATATATATACATATGTATACATACATGTATATATATGACCTTGTGAATGTATTGAGTGGGTAGGAAGGTGATAAGGCAGCAAGGAGGATGCAGTGGAAAGGATAAAAAAACCACATTATGTTTTAGACCTCCATTTTGAAGTCCTGCTGCTGGGTGTTGCCCTGGGCCCCCTCCTTAAGTGGAAGATCTGAGAAGAGGTCTCCTATGTCTGCTGTTCACCTTTTTTAGTCAGAGGGAGGACATGGCAAAGAGCAGTATAAATTTCAAAGCTGATTAGATTTTTCAGGAAAGAGTTCCTGGAGACAATAATGAAGGCCAGGAAAGTAGCCAGCTGGGAAATGCTGAGATAACTGTCATATGCAGTTGGAGATATATGACTGGGAAAATCTGTAGTTTGGGTTTGGAAAAGTTTGACAGTAAGCTAGGAAAAGAAAGGATTTGAAAGTTGAGAATTGGGGCCGCTAGGTGGAGCGGTGGGTAGAGTACCTGCCCTGGAATCAAGAGGTAATGAGTTCAAATGTGGACCTTAGACACTTGTTAGCTGTGTGACCTTGGGCAAGTCACTTAACTCTGATTGCCTCCCCCCACCCCCACCCCACCTAAAAAAGTAGAGGATCATGTACTGTTGAACAGGTTCACCATGGGATCAACACCAGGAAGGGAAGGAAGTATAGTAGGGGTGATGGACTGGGAAAGTTCTGAGGAGAGGAGGGACTAGAGCTCACAGTAAGGATGAAGAATAGAATTAGGAGTAGTAAGGCACTAGGAGAGAGATCAGGAAAGATTATGAATGGTTAAAGGAATTATAGAGTTCTTGAACATGGAAGGTGGATAATGACCAAATCCAAGTGATAACCATTCTTATGTGCAGCTGAGGTGTAGTAAAAGAGTATGGCACGGGAGTTGAGGGATCTGGGAAGTTAGGGTATCTGAAGCAACATGAGTATGCATGTTGAATTCCCCTAGTTGGATGGCATCAGTTGGAAGAGTGAGAGAAAGAGAGAGAGAGAGAGAGAGAGAGAGAGAGAGAGAGAGAAAGAGAGAGAGAGAGAGAGATTTGTATTTGTTTTTAGCTCTCTTGGGGGAAAAAGGAAGGATCAGAGAAGAGATAGGTTGGCAGGATGGCTGCTTGGGGTGGATGGAACAATAATTGAGAACAAAGAGGAGGCTGAGCTTTTCCCTTCATCTTGCTTCTGTTTCCTGAATGAGATGAAACAAAAATGGCTAATATGGGGTCGATATCCAAAATAAGTAAGGAAATGCTTCCAATTGCCTGTAGGCTAAAATACAAACTCCTTTATTTAGCATTTAAAATCCTTCACGATCTTGCTTCAAATTATTTTTCCTGACTGATTTCTCATATCTCCCTCTCATGCATTGTCCAGATGAACTGGCCTGTTTGATGAAGGCCATTCAAAACATTCCATCTGCCATATACTCTGCCTTTGCTCAAATGTATGTCTTCTTCTTCTCCTCTGTCTCTTAGAATCCTTATTTTCCTTCAAAGGTCAGATCATGTGCTGTCTTGTACAGGTGTCCTTTCTAGATCCCTCCTCTCCCTTGCTTTCAGGGCTATCATTTTCTTTCTTCCCAATACTTTCTATATACAGGGTGTCCAAAAGTCTTAGTCCAGTTTTAAGCCTTAAAAGCTTTGTCTTGTAGGTGTGGTTTCTCTCTGGTAGAATGAATATAAACTCCTTGAGAGTAGAAAGGCTCTATTTTTTTCTTTAGGAATCCCAGTGCCTGGCACATAGCAGATCTTTAATAAATGCTTGTTGAATAAATGAAGGCATAAGAGAGTAAGAGATGACCTGGCTGATTTGGATGCATTCAAGTCACCTGATCCAGATGAACTAATTGGCAGATGCTGAGACATCACTGCTGATCTTTGAAAGGTTGTGGAGAAGGGGAGAGGTTTCTCAGGACTAGAGAAAGGCAAATGTACCTATTATTATTATTGTTGTTGTCGTTATTTTACAGAGAGGAGGAGAATTTCCATGTTCTCCCCCAGACATTCTCGCTCCTCCAGGTTTTTGTGACATTACTCTCTCCTGGTTCTGCTACTTGTCTAATGGTTACTTTCCCATGCTTCAATCCTCCTAACTGTGGGAGCATCTCATTTCTTAAGTACTCTGAAATTCTGTGACACAAAGGTCTACTGGTTTGTTTTTGGAGAATGAGCCCAGTTATATTCAGGGTTCATCCTTGTGAGTTTGTATAGAATGCTGGGGTATGTTTCTACATTACCTTTGTAGTTTTCCCTTCCCCTCAGGCCTAGAGCTAGCCCTACGCCTCATCCCAGGCTCTCCTGGTCCCCTCTACGATTTCATGCTCATCACTAGAGGAGGGACCATCAATTCATGAAGACTAATGTATGAAGGGACAGTGGTCTGCATCACCAAAGGGAGTACCCATACTGAGGAAACAACGAGTCATAAAAGCAACAACAAAAACCATTTCAGCGTAGTCTGGCCATGGTATTAATAATTAGCAGCTTAAGTCCGAATCCTGGCCTCCTATGCTCATATCTCAGAAAGATTCTTTGTCCTTTACAATGTAAAGTAAGTGCAACACTAATCCCCTCCTTTTGTGAACTTTCTTGTAAAGAAGTTTCTTGGCTAACACCTATGTTTATGCTAGTAATATTATTACCATCATTTATGACCTTTTCCTTTGTATGTAAGAGGTTAGATGGGATAGTCCTGGGAGCACATTTAATAATTTTATTTATTAACTTGCAAGAGACTCTAGCAATTATCTTTAAAAAAAAAACCCATTACTTCCAAAGTCCAAATCCAACACTGCCACCACCTTTCCCACTTACACTCCTTCGCCTCCCCCCACCCCCAACATCCCTCTTAGGAAATGAGAACTGGGAGAGTTTTCTTGCTGTCGTTATTACCATTTCCTTGCTCTGTATTTTGGACATTTGGAGTCCATTGCCCCTAAGACTCAAGGTCAGGTTTCTACTCTCTTGAGAAAAACAATTCCCCGCCCATAGTTCTTACCTTAGTTTTCTAGTCATTGGTCTCCCTATCTAGCTTCTTGTACCAACCCCCAGACTCTGTTCCCTCCCAGGGTCTTAAAGCTTAATTTTCAGACCCTCTGGTTCGAGTGAGCCTCTTTCCACATCTCTTGTGGTTTGTCTAACACCTAGTTGCAGGTCTCCTTTTTCTGTGATAAGGTAGGTCCTGGGCATTCAAGGACTACTTCTTTCCATACATAAAAGAAATCCAAAGATTTAGGCCCCCAGTAATGCTGACAACTTAGAGAATCAGGAATGGACTCTTTTAGTAGGGGGCACTTGAAGGGAGCTAGGGGTTTCAGAAGAGGAGGTGAGGAGGGGCCTTATTCCGGACATGAGCACAATCTGTGCAATGGTACAGAGATGGGAGCTTGAATGTCATATGTGGGGAACAGCAAATGGACTAGTTTGACTGGAGCCTACGCTGTTTGAGGGACAATAATGTGTAAAAGTAGTATTCTATGTGTAGAATAGAAAAGGGGAAAAGAAAGAGTAATAGGAAGGCATATAGAAGGAAAAAATCAAGCATGATACCTCTGAGGATAACGAACTCAACAAGTCATTAGTAGTTCCTTATTATTATGATCTACAATTTATGCAGTTCTATGTTAATTATTTGTATTATAGACATCTACTTTCCCTGCCAGTCATTTCCAGACTACTGAGGCACAGAAGATTGACTCAGTGAAACAAGATTCTTATATGCTGTAGGCATACTGTGCGGTGGAGGTCTCATATTTTCCACCGAACTGCCATTTGCAGTTCAGTTCTTTGGCTGATGCATATAGCTTTCATTCTTCCTTAGTTCTTACTATAGTTTTGGTGTGACATGGACCAGAGCATTGGCATCTATATTAATCTCCTGTGGCTGATAGGGGAAGGCAGGGGAAGGGAATAAACATTTATAAAGCACCTACTATGTGACAGGCATGATACTAAGGCAGGGGTGGGGAAGCTGAGGCTTTGAGGCCACATATGGCCTCAAGCGCAGCCCTTTAACTGAATCCAAACTTCACAGAACAAAAGCTCTTGACAAATATTATCTCATTTGATCCTCGCAACAATGTTATAAGAGAGTTGCTATTATAATCTCCATTTTATACTTGAGGAAGTAGCGGTTAAGAGTTAAGTCCAAGGCCAGATTTGAACTCAGGTCTTCCTGACTCCAGGCCCAGTTCTCCATCCATAACCCCACCTAGCTGCCTCTGTATGTTGAATTCATAGTTGGCAAGTGCTGCTATCCGTCTTTGGCAGACAGCGTCTAACTTATTGCTGGTCAGAATATGTCATTAGATTCGCAGTCCTCGCTTGTAGCTACCTTTCATGCGCATACACAAAGTCATGTATAGTGACTTAGGCTCCAGGGAGAGCCCACTTTTTAGCCAAGAACTCTCGCGTATGTGTTAGATAATGTGTCTCACTGTCATCTCTCAGCACTTTGTTGGCAAGTGCCACTGGTTTCTGGTGACCATTACTTTCTTTGTATAGGATTGCTCCCAGACTTTCTAAGCTGGCATGTGTATGTAGGTAAAAAGGCTTGTTTGGTTCTGCATAGGCCAATACTGGTGCAGTCTGAGGCAGCTGACCAAGTCTAAGAGACAGCCTTAAAGAGGAACCCAGCTTCCTGCTTCTTCTGAGCATCCTGTCAGGAGTTGGGCTCCTTTTTAAGCCTGTCTCTTAGACTCCAGAAACTGACTTTTAAAGGTCACCTTGAAGTGTGACCTATAATTCTTTATCTTCTTCCATGGTTTCCTTTCTGTTTCATTCATGAGACTAATTTGCATTTCATTAAGAGACCTCCTGGTAGTGGCTCCACATCTTTTATGGTTAGTCTAACACCTAGTTGCAGGTCTCCTTTTTCTGTGATAAGGTAGATCCTGGGCTTTCAAGGACTACTTCCTTCCATACACAAAAGAAATCCAAAGATTCAGGCCCCCAAGTAACACTGACAACTTAGAGAATCAGGAATGGACTCTTGAGGGGAGCTAGGGGTTTCAGAAGAGGAGGTGAGGAGAGGCCTCATTCCAGACATGAGCATAATCTGTGCAATGGTACAGAGATGGGAGCTTGAATGTCATATGTGGGGAACAGCAAATGGACTAGTTTGACTGGAGCCTACGCTGTTTGAGGGGCAGTAATGTAGAAAAGTAGGCTTGAGCCAGATTGTGAAGAATTTCAAACACAAAACACAGGAGTTTGTATCTTAGCGGCCATGAGGAGCCACTGTATCTTCTTGTTATTCAGAGCTATGCTTAAGGAATATCAATCTTATCTGTAAGGAGGTGGGGATGCAGATTCATAGGGCAGAGGGGAGGTAAATAGGAATTTTGGTGTTATCTGCCTGGAGGTGGTAGTTGAATCCATGGGTGAAATAGATTACAGTGATAGAGAGTATGAAGAAGAGGGCCAAGGACAAAATCTGGGGATAATATTCCCCTTAAGGGGTCAGGAAGAGGTTGAAGAGGACACAGAGAAAAGACAGGGAGTTTGTATGAAAACCAGGGGACCATGAGGTCTCTGAACTCAAAGGAGGAAAGAATTTTCAGTTTGAGGATGTGGTCAAACCTGCTAAATGCTGTTGAGACGTCAAGAAGGATGAGCGCTGAAAAAACGCAATTGGATTTAGTTGTTAGAATGTCACGGATGATCTTTGAGAGAGCAATTTCCATAGACTTTGTAGGGGAAAAAGCCAGACAACTTGGGTTGTCAAAGTGGGTGGGGAGGAAGTGGACATGTAGGGTGGAGGCAACTTTTTTCAAGAAGTTCAAAAGTTTAGTTTAACTTTTTCAAGAAAAAGAGAGAGATGGAGTGGTAGTCGGATAGTTCAGAAGTGTGAAGGGAATACTATTTTAGGTTTGAGAAGATTGGCCATATTTGTAGATGGATAGGAGCCAATAAAGAAGGAGTCATTGAGAACTATCAGGCTCAACTGATCAGCCAAAGAAAGCATAGAAGAGTCTTCTCTGATTCTCACATCCCTGCTGCCAGTTCTTCTGGGCATTTGAGCGGCAAGTTTTTACTAGTACCCACTGGACTTTCTCAATTTTCCACAGCTTCCCACTGGATGCTAGGTCTCCCCTTTGATCTATTGTTCTCTGGGCTGCCAGAGCCTGCCTCTCTCTCTCTCTCTCTCTCTCTCTCTCTCTCTCTCTCTCTCTCTCTCTCTCTCTCTCTCTTTCTCTCCTTGAGGTCCAGAGTCTTTGCTTGTTTACTGAGTAACAAAGCTTAACAATACCTATCTCTTAGCAGCCACACACAATCAGTTTAGCATAGATAGACAAAAATTCTTACTGAGGAGATAACTGGCTGTCTGGCACATTTAGCAGGAGGGGGCAAGACCTTTAATCCCAGAAAGACTAGGTGGTAAGAAATGGAGACTGTGTGTTCATATCTCTTTTTGGAGGAGTTTAGAGAAAATGCTACTGTTAATTGGAATAATGTCGGGATCAAATGAATGGACCCTGGATTTTTGTTGTTGTTGTTAAGAGAGAGAAGTGTGCGTGTGTGTGTGTGTGTGTGTGTGTGTGTGTATGTGCACATGTCTGTGTGTGTGTGTATGTGTGTGTAAAACTAGATCTCCCACTGTGATTCAAGGTACTCAGGTTCAAGGATACCATGAGAGATACAGAGGAGAGAACAATTTCAGGATCCAGTGAAGATTCTAGTGAGAAGAGAAGCACGAAAACAAGGTTCTTCAGAAAGAGATAACACTTAGAATATGGAGGGAATGAGCTTTAGAGAAGAAGGCCTCTGATACTGCTGCAAAGGATGAAAGGAAACATGCAGAGATAGAAGAGGAGAGCAATGGGGAAGGTCAAACCTAACTGTCTCAATCTCATTTATTTAAGAGGTAATGTCATTGGCGGAAAGCAGGAGCTGTAGGGAAACAATTGGCACATAAAAAGATTTGGAATAGCCAGACGTCTTGAGCCAGGGAGAAGAGGGATGAATGACAGAGTAGTGGCCAGGGCAAAGGTATAGTTGGATTTCATAAACTCTTAGTCAAGATGTAAGGAGAAAGGCATATTTTCGCTCCATTATGGGGCTTTGTCTAGAAAGGCTTTCTTTGAGTCCCTGGGGACTGGCCAAATTGTTTTTCCATAGTCTTTAGGAGTGACTGGCCATACTATTCATTTATTTTTTTTTCTTTCCCTGTGCTTTTTATCTCTTCCGCTTTGTACAATAGTGTAGTAAAGGGAAAAGGAGAGGCTTTCTTCTTCCCACTAGCCCAGGAGCAAAAATGGTGACTTGCAGAAGTACATAGCAGATTGAGGGGAAGAGGGAGTCTGGGATCCCAAAGAGAAAATCTTTAAATCAGAGTGAAGAGAGAGTTTATTATAAGCCAAAACAGGGCCGAAGATTTGTGTGATCTCAGAGGTAGACTTGTTTCTTGTAATGAAGACATCTGCAGTTTCATCAGGTTGGATTTGAACATGTAGGTCAATGGAACAAAGGAGGGCAAAGAATTTGGAGGCCAAAGTGTCTTGAATTCCTAGGTCATTCATGGGCATGTGGAATTCATTGAGGATGATGAGGATGAGGGAAATGTCAGCCAAGTGCTTAAATCCTCAAGAGGGTGGAAATGGAGCCAGGGAAATGGTAGATGATGTCAGTGATGATTTGACATGGATAGTAAAGGCAGATGCCTGAACTTGAAGTAAATTAGAAGTAATGGGGAGAACGTGGTTTAGTGATATGGAAGGGGTATTTGGCTTACCTGTTCTCCTTCTCTTCCCATTAATATGAAGGTATTTCAAGAAAGCAAAGCTTCTATTAGACAAGTATGGGCAGTAGTGGGGGAAGTGGTGTTATCTGGGTATAGCTAGGTTTTCTATAAAGACCAGAGGATAGAGGTAAGAATAAGTTTAGGATAAAAGGTAAATTTGTCCACAATGGAGTAGAGGTTGCCTGAGGCCTTAGTAGAAAGGAATGGAAAGGGAGAGGGCTGGCGTATATGAGAAATGGGAATAGGGTAAATGGGTATGGGCTCAATGAATATGAAATTTCATGGAGGAGAGTGTGTGTAGAACAGTGAAAAGTGATGCAGTGGTTTGTTAACAAGATAGATCTCCCCCACCCCCATGAAATGGGAGAATTAAGAATAAATGAGTTGTAAACTCTATTAGATTAAAAATAAACCCCTTGAGGGCCAGTATCCCATCTTATTTCATCTTTGTAGTCCCAGAGTCCAGTATAGTGCCTTGCACTTAATAGGCACTTAAGACATTTGTTGAATTAAATTGAATTGACCAAAGTTAGATTGACCAGGTGCATTGGGGGAGGAGACACACAGTGAAGGCCTGATTCTAGGGTTGTAAATGAAACCCTGGCTAGAATAGTCCTAGTCTCTTACCATCTTTTTAACCATCTATAGGGACTAATCTTAGGATATGTTTTGTGGCTTGGAATCAGGCAGACCTATGCTCAAATACTGCCTCAGACACTTATGAGCTATGCAAGATTGGGCAAGTCATTTAACTACAGGACTTTTGTCACTTGGCTACTGGGAAGATCAGACACCTTAGGGAGGTATATAAATGCCATGGTTGTTATTAAGCCAGTAGTGAACTGTGATTTCTATCAGAGTAAGGAGAAAGAAGTTAACTTCAGTAGTAGAGCAGTTACTTAAAACCAAATGTGCAAGAAGAGTATAGGGGCAGCTAGGTGGCATGGTAGATAGAGAGCTGAGCCTGGAGTCAGGAATACCCGAGTTCAAATCCAGCCTTGGATACTTACTTACTAGCTGTGTGACCCTGGGAAAGTCACCTAACCCTGGTTGCCTCAGTTTTCTCATCTGTAAAATGAGCTGGAGATGGAAATGGCAAACCACTCCAGTATCTTTGCCAAGAAAGCCCCAAATGGGGTCATGAAGAGTCAGACAGGACTGAACAACAAAAAAAGAGCATAGACTGGACGCTCTGTTGAAATCAAGTTATGTTCATTTTTCTTCCAATAGTCTCTTATTTTTGTTCCCACTTCAAGGGAAGGTCTAGAAGCAGGGTTGAAACTGAAGCCTCCTACCTTTGATGTTTTGCCTGGGCCCTGCAGTTTGTAATTCAGACCCTCCTCCTGTGAGATTTTTTCAGTGCTACCTCCTCATTTCAGAAACACCCAGCTGCAAGGGACTTTGAGAAGGACATCTGGTCCAGCCCCTTGCCACATGTAAATGCTAACTGTACAGGGCAGGTAACGGAGTAAATCAAACCGAAGGCAGAGAAAATGAAAGGCATCCATTAGAAAATAAGTGCATTTGACACAAGATCTATGGTTTATAGCTGCATTTCTTCTTCCAAGGCTATGGAATGTATCAAATTAAGCTTGGTTACTTTGTAACTAAGTGATTAAATGAAGTTAGCCGGATTGGGCATATTTTTAAGGTACAGGTTGCCTCTAGAATTGTAGAACTTGAGGAAGTATATTATTAATCAAAAACCACTTGATAGACCAGGCAGAGAATTGAATTAGGAAGAGCTGGACTGGACTGTATGACCTGAGATAAAATTGTAACTTGTGCATGCCTCAGTTTTTGCACCTGTAACACATTTAATTTATCGCGGCCCATTTTTCCACTCTGCCATGAGATCAAACAAGTAATATCTTCAAACCCTTCACAGGGGTGTGGTGATATGCCACATGGAATAGCATTGTGGCAGTTGTGTTCATTACTGTAAAATTCATCTTTGGCTACAGGTGATATGGAAAATCAAATTAGCATAGGGATAAAGTAAAAGGAATAAAAGTTTTCTTTTGTTACTCAGACAAAAATTCATGGAAACGAATGTCTGAATTCAGACCTCATGTTTTGTAGGAGGCAGCAAGGTACGGTGGAAGGAACACTGTCTCAGGACTTCAGGGACCTCAGTTTCAGTCCTGACTCGACATTTGCAGCTCTGTGACTTTGGGCAGGTCACGTAATCTTTTTTTTAAGTGCTAAATTTATTTATCTGTAAGATGGAGGAGCTAAACTAGGTGACCTCCAAGATCCCATCCAGTTAAAAAATCTATTATGTATCTTATGCATGTAGAAAGGCTGGCTACCAAGTGATATATGGTATAATCATTATGGAGAAATCAAAACCTGCCCCTTAACTTCTTGTCCAACTCTTGAAATAAAATGCAGTATTTCACAATAGAAGCATCCAACAGTTTTACTTGTTTTATGTTTCCTAGTGGAGGCTTGCTTAATGAGACAGACTATACTGACATAATGCCAGACATGTAATAAAATGAAAAAAACAATTCATTTGGCTATGTCGGTTTTCTGTCTACACGATGCTACACATTTGGATATTTTGGAAATATTCATATTTTTGAGTGAAATTTTTTTAGTTTTCGTCCAAATATTGGCATCAGGGGAATGAAAGACAGGACATTCTGCTCTTCAAGTGTTTTAACTTTCTGAATCAACTTCAGTGTGCCTAAAGAAAGAGGAGAGAACAGTCCCTTGGGATTTTATTTTGGTTCCTCTTTTAACGATGATTTCTAGAGAGTTCTCTTTGGAAAAAACTTCTGAGAAGAAATTTCCGTGGGGTAGCTGGCCCATGTGGATTCCAGAATGTGCCAAGCTCTTGCAAATGTCCATTTCCAAGCTCAGTTTCACCGTTTCTTAAACATTTAATTTTTTTTTTATCCTACCACGTCAAGATGTGTTTTGTAAGAAACTCTGTGGAAGAGCCGAGTTGCTTACTCAGTAACCGATGCTGTTACCAGCCAGTTCTTCAGTTCCTTTAAAACGTTTTACATAGGTTCACTTGATACCAGCAGCTGCCCTGTTGCATCACTATCTGTCACATCCTTCCTTTTATTTAAAGTTGAACTCCCTAAACCTAAAGCAAGCAGTGGCTCTTGCTCAGACCTCTTTAAGAAATGTATGTCAGCACATTTTAAAAAGAGCTAAATTCTCCTCCTTCCATCACTTCACAAAAATTCCGTCTTATTGATGAACTCAGCTATGATGTTTCACAAGTCGCCTTGTGTATTTTCCCTGGATTTTAGTTTTCTCTTTCTCCTGGAATGCTAAATATGGCTGGGGGAATACTTCCGTGTTAGGCTTTAGAGCTGTGAAGCTATTCTAGGTCTGAAAAGTGTTCATAAATCTGCACCACAGATGGGTATTTCTGTATAAGGCTCTTTTTTGTGTGTGTCTCGAATTTCCCTTCCATTTAAATCTACCCAATGAATAGACAAGATTCATCTTAACAAAAAGAAAGTGTAATGAAACTATTCCATTTTGGCCTGTTGGGAATCTGGAGTTCTTTCCTGAATTGCCCACTAGCTGAATCTGTACAAAGCTAATGAGAAGACTTAATATTGAGAAATGTGAATAAATAATCAGCTGATGGATATAGACAAAAATATACATTTGAGTGAAGAAAATACCCTCCAAATCTTAATGTTAAATATTTATTTTACAAAAGGCGATCCATAAGACACAATGGAATTCTACCATAACATCCTAGGGTATTTGTTATTGTTTGTTTGTTTGGTTTTTTCTTTTAAAGGAAGAATATTAAATGAAAGAGGTCAGGGGACTGAAAGCCACAGAACAAAATGACATTGGACCTTGGAATGAGGCCAGGGAAAGGGAAGCACTGAGGGTAAATTTAAACGACACAAGCCGATGACTGCCATTCATTGTCCAAGAGACAAAAAGGCAGTTATTAGTTAGGCTTTAAATTGACTGATTTCTAAACTGTGGTAGACATATTTGACTGATAGTAAAGTGGTATTTTAGAACTTCTGAATTTTAGAAAAACTTTTGCTGTTTTCTGCTGTGGATGGTACAGGCCTTCACTCTCCTTTTACCTCACTTACATGCAGTCATTAAGTAAAATTTACTATTTTTTTTTTACTATTTACATAAATAAATAGTAAATAAGTAAATAGGAAATAGGAACTGTTTCTCTTTTAGCTGCAACCCTGAGCGTCTTCTGGGCCCAGATTGTTTCTTTTTTTTCTTGACTCACTTCTTAAGGAGGCCTATTCACTGAATGGGCATCACCTCACTCAAAGTGAGAACCTGGAAAGGCCTTAGCCTGAAAGCGCCAGAGTCTCCTAATGCATCCTGGGTCATCTCCAGTCATCTTGGTGGATATTAGGCCACTGGACCCAGATGGCTCTGGAGGAGAAAGTGAGGCTGGTGACCTTGTACCTCCCTCCCTCAATCAGATCAAAGTAAAATGCAAGTCACATCATCATTCCCTGATGTCATGGTCCTCTTCGAGAGCAAAGGACAAATACACAGCAACTATAACAACATTAAATAAAATATGAACCATATCCTATTTTTTTCTTGATTTACACACATACAAACACATTTGTGTTACTGTTTTCTCCCCAAAACTTCCTTGAAGAGCCATCCAACTTTTAAAAAATTTGTATTTGCTGCTAATGAAAACTACAGTCTGCCTAGATGGGTATGTATGACCTTTTAGGAGAACCAGATTTTCTCCTTTCAAACATTGGAACAGTTTAGCCTATGTGTGGATGAAATAGTAATAGTAGCTAGCATTTATATATTGCTTAAAGAGTTGCTCAGTGATTCACCTGTATTAACTCATTTGATCCACACAACAATCCTGGAAGGTAGATGCTATTATCAACCCCATTTTACAGAAGAAGAAACTGAGTTACAGAATGGTTATGAGACTTTCCTCAGTCACACAGCTGGTAAGTTAGACAGTATTTGGATTCAGGTCTTTCCAACTTCAGAGTCTGTGCTCTATCTCCTACAGCACCTAGAAATGCCGAATGAAACGGTCCTTGAGCAAATGGCCATAGCTGACGATTCTTCATCGATTTCTTGATGTGTTATGATCTTTTAAAAGCTGTGCCCAAAACTATGGAACATTATTTATTTACTTATTTTTGTTAGTTAATTTGTTTATTTTCAGTTTTCAACATTCACTTCCATAAATTTTAAATTTTCTCCTCCTCTCTCCCCTCCGCACTCCCCAAGATGGCCTGCAATCTGATATAGGCTCTACTTATACATTCCTATTAAACATATTTTCACATTAGTCAGGTTGTATAGGAGAATTATAATGAGTGGGAGAAACTATGAGAAAAAACCAAAACAAAACAAACAAAAAAAGGAAATAATCTGCTTCGCTCTGTATTCAGACTCCATAGTTCTTTCTGTGGATATGGATGGCATTTTCCATCATGAGTCATTTGGAATTGTTTTAGGTCTTTGCATTGCTGTGAAGGGCTAAGTCTATCAAAATCAGTCATTGTACATTGTGGCTGTTCCTGTGTACAATGTTCTACTAGTTCTGCTCACTTCATTTAGCGTCAGTTCATGTAAGTCTTTCCAGGTTTTTCTGAAGTCTGCCTGCTCATCATTTCTTATAGCACAATAGTAGTATTCCATTACATTCATATACCACAACTTGTTCAACCATTCCCCAATTGATGGCCATTGGAGCAATATTTATTTATTTATTTATTTTTCGGAAGTCTCCTTTCTTTCTTTTTCTTTCTCTCTCTCTTTCTCTCTCTTTCTCTTCCTCCCTCCATTCCTTCCTTCCTTCCTTCCTTCCTTCCTTCCTTCCTTCCTTCCTTCCTTCCTTCCTTCCTTCCTTCCTTCCTTCCTTCCTTCCTTCCTTTCTTTCTTTCTTTCTTTCTTTCTTTCTTTCTTTCTTTCTTTCTTTCTTTCTTTTGTATTTTTAGTTTTCAGCATTGATTTTCACAAGAGTTTGAATTACAAATTTTCTCCCCATTTCTACCCTCCCCCCACTCCAAGATGGCATATATTCTGATTGCCCCATTCCCCAGTCAACCCTCCCTTCTGTCACCCCACTCCCCCCCCATCCCCTTTCCCCTTACTTTCTTGTAGAGTAAGATAGATTTCTATACTCCATTGCCTGTATATCTTATTTCCTAGTTGCAT
>CM053622.1:153217229-153429889 GCA_028646595.1 Phalanger gymnotis | reverse complement strand
GGTCTTTTGGACCTCCTTTTCCATTTGGGTAATTCTGCCTTTCAAGACATTCTTCTCCTTATTGGCTTTTTGGAGCTCTTTTGCCATTTGAGTTAGTCTATTTTTTAAGGTGTTATTTTCTTCAGTATTTTTTTGGGTCTCCTTTAGCAAGTCATTGACTTGTTTTTCATGGTTTTCCCACATCACTCTCATTTCTCTTCCCAATTTTTCCTCTACATCTCTTGCTCGCTTTTCCAAATCCTTTTTGAGCTCTTCCATGGCCTGAGACCAGTTCATGTTTTTCTTGGAGGCTTTTGATGTAGGCTCTTTGACTTTGTTGACTTCTTCTGGCTGTATGTTTTGGTCTTCTTTGTTACCAAAGAAGGATTCCAAAGTCTGAGTCTGAATCTTTGTACTTTTTCACTGCCTGGCCATGTTCCCAGCCAACTACTTGACCCTCGAGTTTTTCAGCGGGGTATGACTGCTTGTAGAATACAGAGTACTTTGTCCCAAGCTTGAGGGGATGTGCTGTTGTTTTCAGAACTATTTCTACACGGCAAGCTCTGCCACACCAGCACTACTCCTCCACCAAGAACTGCCAACCTGGACCGCGACTCCAATCTGAGCAGGCTCTGCACTCCTGCTCTGATCTGCCACTTAATTCCTCCCACCAGGTGGGCCTGGGGCCAGAAGCAAATGCAGCTGTAGTTCTGTAGCTGCACCACCTCTGCTGCCCCTAGGGAGGTGGCCGAACTGTGAACTCCTTTCACTCTGTCCCTGCAGTTTTTTCCCACTAACCTTCTCTGTTGTCTTTGGTGTTTGTGGGTTGAGAAGTCTGGTAACTGCCACAGCTCACTGATTTAGGACACTAGGGCCTGTTCCATCTGGCTCCCAGTCTGGTTGGTCCGAGCACAGCCCACGCTGGGCTCTGCTCCACTCTGCTCCCAGCTCCATGAGATAGACCTTACCCAGCGACCATCCAGGCTGTCCTGGGCTGGAGCCTTGCTTCCCTCTGCTATTTCGTGGATTCTGCAGTTCTAGAATTTGTTCAGAGCCAATTTTTTAGGTGTTTGGAGGGTCCTGGGGGATAGCTTTAGGTATGTCCCTGCTTTCCACCTTGGCTCCGCCCCCCTGGAGTATTGTTTAAAAAGGCAAATGTGCATGTTATATTTCTCCCCTAATTTGAACACCGTTTCATAGAAGAAAAATACACAAAAATCCCAGGCCCTACCAATGGCCAGTACTCTCTTAAATTTCTTCAGCCTTGGTGCTCCAAGTTGGGCTAATTTCCTGGGGAAAAACAAAAAACAAAATAAAAGGCAACATAGCTGGATTCAAACTTGTTTCATCCATTCTCCACATTTCAGTCCTTCAGGAAGACTTCAAAGAGGCAGTGTGGCCTACTAGAAGAGCAGGTTAGATGTAGAATTAGAGTCAAGTTAAAAAGCATTTATTAAGTGTTTACTGTGTCCCAGGCATTTTGCTAACTACTAGGGATAGAAATATAAGCAAAAGGGAAGACAGCCTTTTGCCTTCAAGGAGCTTGCATTCTTTTAATAAAACTTTTTTAATTAAAAATTTTACAATTTTTCTTGTTTTAAATAGTATTTTATTTTTTCGAATTCCACATAAAGACAAATTTTAATATTCATTAAAAAACTTTGGGTTCCAAATGTTCTAGAAGCTTACATTCTAATGAGAAGGAAGACGGCACAGAAAAAGGAGCTGAAAAGGTAGGTACCCATGTGTGGGATGATGGTACAGTCATGACGGATGACTGGTTTGAGCCCTTCCTCAAAACAGATGTTCTAGGTAGAAGTGACTAATGGAGAAAGCAGCTGAGGCCTGGAAGTACAGTCTGGAGAATAAAGGATGGCTGGTCAGAGGGCCTGAGTTTTAATCCCATTTTTGGCATTTACTAAGTATGACCATAGGTAAATCATCTAACATCTCTGGGACCCTGATTCCTCTTCTATAATATGAGGAAATGGGACTAGATGACTTGTAAGGCCCCTTCCAACTCTGAGTGCTGTGATCCTATGCAGTTAGGTGGTGCACTGGATAGAGCACTGGGCCCCGAGTCAGGAAGACCTGAATTCAAATCCAGCATCATACATTTACTTAGCTGTGTCACTCTAGGTGAGTCACTTTAGCCTCTGTTTACCTCAGTTTCCTCATCTGTAAAATGGAGGTAATAATAGCACCCTCCTCCCCAGGGATGTGGTTGTGAGGATCAGATGAGCTAATAATTGTAACAGCATTTAGGACAGTGCCTGGCACATAGAAGGCATTATATAAACGTTAGCTTTTATTATTATTGTTATTCTTCACAGGGTTGATCATGAGTATTTTTAAAGCAAAATGTAATATTTGTGCTTACGTCTTAAAAATGAAACAATTCTAGTTCATTTTTAAAAATGAGTAAAATCAAATCAACTAAAGACATTCACAATTTTTTTGTTCTTTTTTAAAAAATTATTTTTAATTTATAGAATAAAACATTTTCATAACACCATATGATAAAAAAAGATGATTGCCCATGAAACTACAAATCTATTATATACAACTTGTTATCTTTTAAATATAAAGTTATCATGTAAATTTCATTTAAAGTTATCATGTAAATTTCATTTCATATCATGTAAATTTCCTTTTTTTCCCCCTTTTTTTCTTCTTTCCATCCAAACACCTCCTGCCCCCCACCCATTTTTTTGCTAAGTACCTACTCTCTGAAGGGCATTTTGCTAGGAGTTATGGGGGTCATAAATTTATTATAGAAGACACAGCCATTATACTCCTAGCATTTCCAGTCCAGTTGCAGGAGAGAAGGCACATATCCGTAAAAAGATAACTAACAGTACAAGACAGTGCATGCATGTTAAATACCAAAAGAGTGTTGAAGACATGATGTACTTTAGGAGTTAGGAAGAAAACAAGGTCACGGTGGGCTGAGGTGGCCTGGGAAAATTTGATGGAGGAAGTGGGACCTGAGCTGGTTTTGAAGTAAGGAAGCAGTTGGAGCAATAGGGAACAGAAGTGCATTCTGGAAAAGGGGAACAGTAAAGGCAAAGGGAGGGAAATGGAAATGCACAGGACATGTCTGGTAGTCAGTAAGTAGACAGACCAGTTTGGCTGGAGCAGGAGTAGTGGTATCTCCCTCAGGGAATGCTTTGCATATAGGAGGTGCTTAATGGATTGCTTGTTGGATGCCGAAACTTTTTTTAGGCCCCAAGGCATAATAAAATCATATTTTGAAATATAGCAAAATTTCAGAGCTTATGTTTAAGGGGGAATGGTGAGTTTCTGAAAAAAAATGATAATTCTCAAATTTCATCATTTATAAATATGCAAAATAACTGAAATTTTTGTCTATGTTGTATCTACAGTGATATAAAGATTTAGAGGAAAAACAGCTCTGACAACTTATTTAAGAAGACCAGATGAAGGGGAAAGTTCACTTCTCTCTGTCAAACTCGCTCCCTAATGTTCTACAATAGAATAGTTGGCTTTTGGTGTTAGCCAGAATTTTTTTTCCCCTTCTTCTTAAAATGCAAATGTAAAATTGTAAATGAAGTACAGTAGTGGGGAAACATGTTTAATGAAACAGAAGGTACTAGCTGAAATGTATTATTATTATTAATTACACTCTACAGTTTTGAGAGCACATTATATCTACAACAGCAGGAGATAGCTCAATGGAATCTGAAAGTCTCCAGGTTCAAATCCTGCCTCTTCTGACAGTTACTAACTGTATAACCTTGGTCAGGTCACTTAGCCTCTCCCAGTGGCCTAAATTTCCTTATTTGTAAAATAGGGATAACACCAGCATCTTCATAATATTTGGTACTGCCTACTTCTTAGAGTAGCTATTAGGATAGAATGGGATATCGATATTAACTGCCACTTGTATAGCACTTAAAAGTTTGCAAAGCATTTTACAGAATATGTTTACCTCTTCTGAGCTTCATAAGTAATTTTACCAATGTAGGTGGCACTAGGACTGAAATCCAAGTTTTCTGAATCCAGATCCAAAAGTCTTTTCATTACACTTTATTTTTACGTAGTGTATATGTTTAGGATAATAGTTGTTCAGTCTTTTTCAGTTATGTCCCCACTCTTTGTGATCCCATATGGGGTTTTCTTGGCAAAGACAATAGAGTAGTTTGCCATTTCCCTCTCCACCCATTTTACGGATAAGGAAACTGAGGCAAACAAGATTAAGTGACTTACCAGGGTCATACAGCTGGTAAACTTAGGTCTTCCTGGCTCTAAACCAGGTGCTGTAGCCATTGTGCCACCCAGCTCAATGATAGTACTGTAGATTTACAGCCGAAAGGTACTTTGGGGGTCATCTAGTCCAACCCCTTTACAGATGAGGAAACTAAAGATAAGACATACTAAGTGACTGCCCCAAGGTCATTGTAGAAAGTGGCAGTAAGGATTTGAACCCAGGTCCTCTCCTATAAAGCCAGAGCTTGTTCTACTGGATCACGTTGTTTCTCTACCAAATCAGGTGTTAAAATATAAAATCCTTTCATAACTACATTTATCAGACTTTGATGCTTCATGCCCCAAGTAACAGGGCTTTTACTAACCCACTTACAATTCCTGTGTGTTAACTCTCAGTCCCCAAGATTCTATTCTCTCCCCAAATACTTGTAACCAGATTGGCTGTCAGAGGGGCTGTTTAAGCTAGGGTATGCATATATATGATATTGTTTTATATTGCATTACATATATATTATATTGTTTTATGTTATGCTATATATTATATTATATGTTATATATATTTGTGTGTGTATAGATGCACATTTCTGCTTATCAATACAAAAAGGTAGTGAGGTAGAATTATACTCAATTAATATTTCTGACCCTTTCTTGAGGGGATGTTATGCTTGTAACACCATCCATTTTATTATTTTTCTTATCCTAGTAGATAATAAATCTTATATCTCAGTAGATTGCAAGCTCTTTGAGTGAGGGGACCGTTTATTTTTGTCTTTATGTCTCCAATATCTAGCATATAAAAGCGACTAAATAAATGCTCATTGGACTGAAATGAATTTATCAATAATTTTTCCTCTCAGTTATTTAAGGTTTATTGGGAATTCTGAGGCTAATCTTACAGCAACAGTTTGAAGGAAACTTTGAAAAAAATGTTGAATTCCCAATAGAATGTAGCAACTTGGTGTGATTAAATTGTAGCCAGAGAGGGGAAGATGGGCATTTATGAAGAATTAATATTTATTGGTTTTTCCCACTGTTCTTCAAGCCAAATTCTGGGTACCACTTCTCTTTAGGGAAATGCCTACTTATGTAACTTAATGCCATCATTAGGGTCTATCTTCCTTTAGCAGATCTGCTCCCAAACTCTTGTTGCTTTGCACATGATGACAAAAGTGAAGTTTTACGTCATTCGCAAATGAAGGTGTTTGAAGGCTCCTAGTTCACCTCTTTAGAAGGAAAAAGAGGGAGGGAGGTGGGTTGTCAGGTTTTTTTTTTTAATGATCAAGAATAAATTCTACTTTTTTGAAGAATTTTTTAAACGTATGGGAATTTAAACAAAGGGCAGTTTAGAACAAATGGCAGATAATGAAGAAAATTTAGAAATTAACATGGTGGATTTATTATATTTTTAAAACTATACATAATAGTCATAGTTTTATATGCAATAGTCTTTTTGAATGGAAATATTCATTTTTTGCTATTTAAGTTCAGAATAACAAATATATATGTGTAAATATGTATATATGTATGTGTATATATATTTTATATATATATATATTTGTGTGTGTGTGTGTGTGTGTGTGTGTAATAGCAGTGGCTGGGGGTTGGTAAGAGGTAATTTGGCCGAAGAGAACGAACTAGTATATTTTTCCCAGTTCCTCTCAGTCTCTCTCTCTCTCTCTCTCTCTCTCTCTCTGTCTGTCCCTTCCTCCCTTCCTCTCTGCCTCTCATTCTCTTCCTCCCTCCCTCTCCTTCCCTTCCTCCCTTTCTCTCCCCCTCTCTCTCCCTCTTTCCACTCTCCCTCCCTCCCTCCCTCTCTCCCCCTTCCCTCTCCCTGTCCTTCCCTCTCCCTCTCCCTCCCTCTCCGTCTCCCTCTTTCTCCCTCCTTCCCTCCCTCTTCTTCCCTTCCTCCCTCCCTCTTTCTGTCTCTCTCTGTCTCTCTCTCTCCCTCTCCCTCCCTCCTTTTTTCTCTTCCTCCCTCCCTCCTTCTCTCTCTCTCTCTCTCTCTCTCTCTCTCTCTCTCTCTCTCTCTCCCTCCCTCCCTCCCTCCCCGTCTGTCTCCCTCACTTTCTGTTTCTCTCTCTTTCTCTCTTCCTCACCCTCCTCGCTCTTATTCTTTTCCCCTCCCATTTTAATACATATGTTCTGCCTTTTTCCATTTCCTCTGTTCTGGTATGGTTTTCTTTCTAGGCACTGCTAGGATTCCCCGTAGTGGGAGGAGTTTCTTTAGATATGCCTATAGTGTTGTGTGGCCCAGCTCTAACCAACAAGGCGATTGTTAAATTTTCATTGTGAGCATTTACACCTTGGAAATCTGTAAATGCTACGACTCAGGGCTTGATTTATTGTTTTGTTGATTGTGTAGACTTAGTGATGGAGAACATGTGAATAGTGCAGATTAAACTTAAAAGTGAGTTGTGTATGTATCCCCCCTCCTGCCCCCGACCAGGGCTGGTATGTTACGCATTTGATGGCACGCTGCTGGATGATTCCCACTCAGGCACCTAAACCGCATCCCACCAGATCCTGCGTCCAGGATTAATTTATTCTTCTTTGCTTTGGGGGACCTATAATAATATGTATCAATAAAATCTCTTTTGTTCAGTTCAAGCTCCCAGCTGGTAGTCCCAGTGATTAGAAAGAGAATCTATTTCTCCCTTTCCATCTGTTTTCTTGGTCCACCGTAGCCCCCCTTTCACCTGCATTTAATCCCCCAAGGACAGACACACTCAATGAATGATACCTAGAGGAACCAGTTTCTTTCGAAAATAAATGCCAAAATGCAGAAAGTGAACAATGAAAATTGAAATGAGGGCTGTGGACGTAGGCTTAGCGTAAAGGGCAGAATGATTTAAGAGGCCGGGGAAAAAGAAGTTTCGCCTGATTCTTTCTCAGCAGAGGCAGCTCTGGCCGTTCTGCACTGGCTGCATGTGGTTTACCCATACTTCAGTTATTTTTTTTTTTTCTCAGCATCTCATTCCTGGCTAATTCAGCGAAAGCAGCAATAGTTTCCCACTCTTCCTCATCCTCCTTTGTGTCTGGCAGAGGAACTCACGTACTCCCCCTCCCCTCCGCCTTTGTGCTAGTTCACTTCTCAGGAAGTTTTAGCTCCACCCCCTTTCTTTAGGATGAGAGGAATACTTCAGAAGACTGTCTTTTCACATACAGTCACAAACCCTATAGTCAGTCAACAAGCATTTATTAAAGCATATACTATTTACCAGTCACTATTCTAAACACTGGGCGCACAAAGAAAAAAAAAGTCCCTTTTCTCAAGGAGCTCCCAGTCTAATGGGGGAGACAACGTGTAAACAGCTATATACCAATAACTCCGTAAGGGATAAATTAGAGATAATCAATAAAAGGAAGTCACTGGCATTAAGGGGGATTAGAAGAGACTTCTTGTAGAAGGAGGATTTCAGTTGTGACTTGAAGGAAGCCAGAGAAGCCAGGAAGTGGAGGTAAGGAGGCAGAGCATTCCAGGCAAGGGGAATAGCCACAGGGCGTGACTGGAGGGGAAGGATGGAACAGCCTGGAGGCCAGTGTCGCTGGATCGAAGAATATGTGTCAGGGAGGAAACTGTAAGAAGACTGGAAAGGTAGGAGGGGGCTGGGTCAGGAAGGGCTTTGAATGCAGAACAGAGAATTTTATATTTGATTCTGGAGGTGATAGGGAGCCACTAGAATTTATTGAATGTGTGTGTGCGTGTGTGTGTGCGTGTGTGAGGGAGAGAGAGACAGAGAGAGAGACAGAGACAGAGAGAGATAGAGACAGAGACAGAGACAGACTTTAACTTTAGGAATATCACTTTGATAGCTAAGTAGAAGGACAGGAGACGGGAGACATGTGAGGCAGGAAGACCTGTTAGAAAACTGTTACAATAGTCTAGGTAGGAGGTGATGAGGGTTTATCCCATGTAGATGGCAGTGCCAGAGGAAAGATGTTTTGAAGATAGAATTGACAGGATTTGGCAACAGATTGGATATGGAATATGAGAGAAATTGAGGAGGTCAGGACGATGCCTAGGTTGTGAACCTGGGTGACTTTGAAGATAGTTGTACCTTTGACAATAACAGGAAAGTTGGGAAGGAGGACAAGCTGAGGGTGTAAGGGGAAGATAATAAATTCAGTTTTGGACATGCTGAGTCTAAGATGTCATTAAGTAGTCAGAGATTAGAAGAGAAGATAAGTGGATTTGAGGATCATCAGCATAGAGATGATAATTGAATCCATTGGAGCTGATGAGATCACCAAGTGAAATAGTATAAAAAGAAGAGAGAAGAGGCGCCAGGACAGAGTCTGAGGGGGACGCTCAAGGTTAATGGTCATGACCTGGATGAAGACTGAGCAAAGGAAATTGAAAAGGAGTGGTCAGGAGAAAGCACTGTCATGAAAACCTAGGGGGAAGAGAGTATTAACGAGAAGAAAAAAGGTCATTAGATATGGAGATTAGTCCTCAGATCAGAATACACTGAGGATTTCTGACCTGTCCGGTTGGATCCATCTCAACATTAATTTCTTGGGTAACAGGGTGCTACATTAATATAATAATAACATATTAATATAATTATCATGTATAATATATGGTATTATGTATACCATTATATAATGGTAGTATTATATATAAATAATATAATAACATAATGTTTTTATAGTGGTTTATTTCATATGCTTTAGTGGGTCGAAAAATAATGTTAAATTCATTTAGAGATTAAGAATAATCAGTATTACTCTTATAATGTTGGTGAATTGGCCTATGATGGCCTCGAAGTCCTTGAAGCTTGTGCACATTTTCCCTCACTGATTTTAGACCAAATGACCGTATGAATGATTCAGGAGTTGGTACTGTGTGAGGATGAATCTTCTCATTGGCAGCAGAACTAGAAGATCTAATGACTCTGGGGTGGCTGAGCTGAAACTGAGGACTCATCCCTTGATTCTCTCTTTTTCTTCCCTAACTTTGTATCTTCAAGGAGACAGGACTACTTTGAATTGCCCTCCTGAGTGGGGTAGAAGAGAGGCTTCCTTGTCTCCCAGCCAACCACTGGCAGCTATGAACATACACATAACCACCCCTAACTCTTTTATGTTTACTTCTCTGTGTACATGATTGAAAAGCAACCTTGAGACAGATATGCCCAGGGAGCAACCTTATGAACATTGTAAGGTCCAGAGAGACTGGAGCATAAAGGCTAGTATCTTCCCTTTCCCCAGAACCCAAGTAGAAGGGGCAAGGGAGACAGCCCCAGACTGGCCCAACCTAGCAACTCATAGACCAGTCCATCAGAGATGCCATACCCTGCAAAGATATGAAACTGAGCATCAAAGGACTCACATCACTGCTGCCATACTTTGCGGCAAACTTCATAAAAACAAGAGGGAAAAGGTGCTTCTAGGCCTAGGAGTTGGGAGATTCTTCTTTGTCATGAGTTCTCTATACAAATGCCTTACTACCATTATATTTTAAGTGGGAGAGTATATCACTGGATTTTTTTGAGAGGAAATGCTTGATAACAACTGTTCTTACTATACTTTCTCAGTAAATCCTTTTCCTAAAAGTCATCTGGTTGAATGTTAATGGGGAATACACTGGTGGGGTTCAGGAGCTGTGGTACTAGAAACCCTAGCCCTTCACGGTTATCTCAGGAACTCAGAGGAGAATACATAGGCAGATACTCTGTTGATTCCAACTCCTCTGTGTGTATCCAGTAAGGGGAATGGCCTATGAGGAGGCATTATTCTCTCTACCATTTTCTTTTCTCTTCAAAGTACTGACTAGAGCTAGAATATATCAACTAAAAAGCATTTATTAAGGGGCTATTATGTGCTAGAAGTTCTGGTTTCTTGTCTTAGATCAACCACTAACTCACTCTGTGACTTTGGGTAAATTACTTTACCTTTCTGGTTCTCAGTTTCTTCATTTGTAAAAATGGGCATGATGAATTAGATGATCTGTAAAGTCCTCTCTTAAATAGCTACAATTCTGTTATTTTCCTCTGTCCCTCCTGTCTTCACTCTTCCTCCTATTCTTACTCTTTCCTTGAGTGACTCATTGGTAGATAACGAGCTTGTAAAATGCTCCATTGTGCCTCCAAAAACACATACGTGAATCATTGCCTTATTCTTGACTCATGTTCCAGTAATAGTTAAATGCATTCACATAAATGAGGAGTGTGGTCTAGTGAACATAGTTCATTGATCTAGAAGCTGCAGCAATTATTAAGGATGGCTAGGGGACAGAGCTGGAGGGAAGAAAAACTAAGTAAAAATCAAATGTGGGATGGGTTAAAACAGGAAGAAAACTGACGTCTCCTTTGAAAGTCCTTGGATTACTAGACGTGGACCAATCATCAGTATTTACTAAGCACCTACAATATGTAAAGCACTTAAACTTTTTTTTAACTGATATCTTTTATTATATCAATTTCGCTTCCAAATATGCCCCTCTATCCTCCCTTATTCAGACAACAATTCTTTGTAACAAAGAGCAAAACAGAAAAAAAGCAATGTGGCAAAATTAGCCAACACATTGAATATGATAGTATTAGGCAATGTTCTTTACCTATAACCCTCCTCCTCATAAGGCAGAGGGGTATATCTCTTATTTGGGCCCAAGTGTGGCCATAATAGTTACATAGAATTCAGGGTTATTTTGGGACTTTCAATATATGTAGTTATAGTCATTGGGTATATTCTTTTCCTAGTTCTGTTCACTTCACTTTGCTGATGCAAATACACACATATACATACATATATATATGTATGTGTATGTGTGTGTGTTTGTGTATGTACCTATTATATATATATGTATATGTATATATATAAAGCATGGGAAGATATAGGAATTGACATTCAATATGAATTGAATTCAATATCAATATCAACTGAATATCAATTCCTATATCTTCCCATGCTTTTCAATGTTTTTCTTTACTCATTGTTTCCTAGAGTTCAGTAGTATTTCACTACATTCACGTACCACAATTTGTTTAGCTATTCTCCAAATGATGGGCGTTTATTTTGCTTCCACTTCTTTGCTAATACAATAAAGTAGCACTATAATTATTTTGGTATCTATGAGGCCTTTCTTTCTCTCATTGATTCCTTGGATTATATGCCTAAGAGTGGGATAGCTGGGACAAATGGTATGAACATTTTACTTTCTATCTTAGCGTAATTCCAAAGTGCTTTCCAGACCAGTTCAGTAGTTGTCTAGCTTCACCAACAATGTGTCAGTATCCCTGTGTATACATAGTGCCTCCAACATTGACTATTTCTGTCTTTTGTTGCCTTTGCCAATTTGCCACTATGAGGTGAAACCACAGTTTAGTCTATCTTTCTCATTATCAGTGATTTGGAATAATCTTTCATATGATTGTTGATAGTCTTCAGTTTTTCTTTTGAGAACTGTTTGTTTCTTTTCACAACTTATCCATTGGGGAATTGTTTTTGGTCTAATCTGTGTGTGTGTGTGTGTGTGTTAGCTCCCTAGGATCCCCAGCTTTTTACCAGAAACACAAGCCTTCTAAACCTATTCTCTTTCATTATCCCTCAAGCAAAAGAAGCAACTAAAACAGAGGAGAAAGCCAGCCTGGAGTGAGAAAAGCCTGATTTTAAGTCTTGCTTTGAAACATACTGATTAAGGTTAGTTTGGCTAAATCCCTTAAACCTCTTGGTACCCCCAGAAAACTATCGAATTCTATGAGTTGCAGATCTGTTTTAGTACAAAGAAATTCCCATGCCAAAGAAATCACAGGAAAGAGAAAGAAAGGAAGGAAGGAAGGAAAGAAAGAAAGATTCTTCCAATAAAGATTTGCTATCTTGTTACTTCACTATCAAAAACAATTTTCTACCTGCTGTTTTTTCCCCTGTTTTTCTGTACCCTATACCTTGGCAACACAGGCTAGAAAGTAACCAGAATGATACACTAAAGCTGATTGTCTAACTTTTAAAAAATCAGCCTTAAGTCAAGGACTTCAAACCTGGGAAGATTTGTTTGAACAGATGTGGAGTGAGGTGAACAGAACTAGAACAGTTTACACAATAATAACAATATTGTAAAGACCAACACCTTGAAAGGACTTAGGAACTCTGATCAACACAGTGGTCAACGACTCTTTCAAGGAACTCATGATGAAATATCTTATCCACCTCTTCACAGAGAGATGATGGACTCAGTAGAAGGATGAGACTTCTCTCTCTGTCTCTGTCTCTCTTTGTGTTGTTGTTGAGTTGTTTCGGTTGTGTCCAACTCTTTGTGACCCCATTTGGGCTTTTCTTGGCAAAGATACTGGAGTGGTTTGCCATTTCCTTCTCTAGCTCATTTTTTTTTACATATGAGAAACTAAAGCAAATAGGGTTAAGTGACTTGCCCAGGGTCACACATTCATTGCCTGAGATTTGAACTCAGGTCCTCCCTACTCTGGGGCTGGCACTCTGTCCACTGTACCACCTAACTACACCTCTCTTCCTCTTTCTCACTGTCTCTCTCTCTCTCCACACACACACACACACGTGCGCACACATGCACACACATGTATATGTATGTATATGTATATGACATGACCGATGTGGGAATTTGTTTTGCTTGACTATATATGTTTGTAACAAAGGTTTTGTTTTTCTTGCCTTCTTGATGGGGGAGGGAGGGTCAGGCAGAGAAGGGGAAGAAGGTAGAAGGAAGTGGATCAGGACCATAAAATAAAATTGAATTTGAACAAAAATAAATAGCTAAACTAATAAGCAAGCAAATAAATAAATGGATAACTGGATCAGTGAATCAATAAATAGGTGAATGGATGAATGAATGAGTAAACAAACAAATGGCAAGAAAGAAAAAGAAGGAAAGGAAGAAAAGGAAGGAAAGAAGGAAGAAAGCTTTAAAAGGTTGGAAGGAAATTTCCCCCCAGAAGATCTCAGGCTACCAGCATTCTCCCCTGTTTGCAAATGTATTGTTTCTGAGACCCTTTTGGAAAGAAATGTCCACATCTAGAGGTCAAATCTTATCAAGTGCACTCTTATTTTGAGGTTTCTAAAAATAGAGAATTCAGTGCTGTCATTTCTGCTTGATGACAATATTTTGTGTTTTCCTTGTGCTTAAGATACTTCATTGGGAGGGGAAATGCAAATGTCTGATTCCTCCAAACCTCATGGGGAGTAAATAAGGACAGGCTGAGGGACGTGCTGAAAACTCTTTGGATCACAGGTTCTGTACAGAGTCCAAACCTTATACAATTAGGTTACAAAAATTTCCTTCCTCTTGCAAAGAAATAAGTAAAAATTAATAAAATTGTGCCTATGGGAATTAAAAGGGCGGGGCGAGAGGGTGGTATTGTTTCATTCAAACTTGGACTGACTTGGATTTGTAGGAAGATTTATAGGAAGGGGAGGAGATTTTCTGTCAGGAGACCTGGGTTCCAAGCTGGCACTGCTGCTTTTCACCTGAGAGACTTTGGGCTAATAGGTCCCCTCCTCCTGACCTCAGTTTTCCTCATCTATAAAACAAAGAAGTTAGACTCGATGAGAACTAGGAACATTTAGCCTGGAGGAGAAAAGACTCAGGGGAATAAGAAGAGCTGCCTTCAAGAATGAGATTTGATTTGGCTTTGTAGGGCAGAGAACAAGGAGCAAAGAGGTATAAAGTTGCAAAGAGGAAAACAGTCTGGTTACAGGGAAAAACTTCTGGATTAGAGCTGTGCAATTGTAGAAGGGACTGCCTTGGAATGTGGTGGATTTGCCCTCACTGACATTCTCCGAAAGCTGGATGGATGACCATTTGGCAGTTACGTTGTAGTGGGGATTCTCATACAGGTATGGGTTGGACTAGCTGGCTGCTAAAGTCCTTTTCAGCTCTGAGCTTCTTTCCCTCTATTGTTCCTCCCAGTTCTGAGCCCTATGATCCTTCCTATATCTTACTCACCCACCCACGCCAAAGCAGAAAGTAGAACAGTTCTGTACTAAGGTCACCTCATTACTCCAATCAGCCCAGGCTCTGAAGAGCACACTGAGACAAAGATAGTCAGAGTTGGAGTCAGAGAGACAAAGACAGAGACAGAGACACTCTTGTTCCAAATGAAGAGCATAAAAAAAAATCCCTCCTAAAAATAAACAAGGTTCAAGGCCAAATAGAAACAGAAATGGTTTTATTAAAAAAAAAAAGCAGACATTTGCCTGTTGATTGAATATTTCCAAAAGGGGAAATCAGCCTGCTTCTTTCCTTTGTATCCATTAATGTGCAAAAATGGAAAAGTATAAAAGAAAATAGAAATAAAAGAAATTTAAATAAATAAAAGAAATAAAATGAAATAGAATTAAAAATAAAAGAAAAAGAAAATCCTTACTAAAAATAAATGAAGTTCAAGGCCAGATAGAAACTGTATCAATTTATTTAAAAAAAAAAGAGTAGACACTTGCCTGTTAATTGAATATTTACGAGAGGGGGAATCAGCCTGCTTCTCCCCTTTGTGTCCATTAACGTGCAAAGGATGTGGTCTGCTGAGCACAGGACAGAACAAACCCATCCTATCTTCAGCCCTCCTGGGATTTTCTCTTTGAGTAGGTGGCTTCTGGAGCTTCCAGCAAATATAGCTTTTTTATAGTGTAGTATAAGGAAACTGATAGGCTCAGGAGCTGGCAGGGTGCCAGGGAGGGAGGAGGTCATAGCAGAGGCCACTGAGCAGTCTGCATTGCTTGGGTGAGTTGTATGTAAACCCCTTCCCTGAAAAACCCCGTCCACACCCAGGTTTGAACTGGTATAAAGAAGCTTGGACTGTTGGATAGCTGTAGCGTTCAGCTGTAGGGTTAGACCATCTCTGCTCAAGAGCCCTAAAATTAGGGCAAAGGGTTCCATGGCATACTATTGATCAAGTAGTAGGTCAGTCAGTAAACATCTATTAAGCACCTACTATGTGCCAAGTACTGCGCTAAGCACAGGCGATACAGAAAGAAGCAAAAAATAATCCCTGCCTTCAAGGAACTCATAATCTAATGGTGGTGACCACAAGCAAACAAATATGTACAAACAAGATATGTACAGGATAAATGGGTGATAATTAACAGAGGTAAGGCAATAGAATTGAGGGGTGAGATTTTATATAATTATAGAAGGTATGGACAGAACCCTGAAGGATGCCTATGGTTAGAGAGCATGGTCTAGAGGAGTATCCAGCAAAGGAGACTGAGAAGAACCAGGAGAGAGTACCAAGGAGGAGAGAGTGATTAACAATGTCCAAGGCTTCAGAGAAGTCAAGGAGATGAGCATTGAGAAAAGGGTGCTGGTTTGGGTAACTAAGAAATGAATGGTAACTTTGGAAAGAGCAGTTTTGGTGGAATGATAAGGTCAGAAGTCAGATTGTAAGGGGTTAAGAAGAGAGGGAGAGGAGGGAAAGCAGAGGGAGGCACTGGCCTTTCCAGGCATTTATTAAGTAGCTCCTCTTGTGCTGGACACAGAAGCTGAAAAGAAAAAAAATGAAATAATCCCTTTTCTCAAGGTGCTTACTTACTTTCTGTTGGGAATATAACATGTCGAAGAAAGAAAATGAGCATTTATGTGGAGCCTACTATGTGCCAGGCCCTGTGCTTAGCAGTTTATAATTGTCTCATTTGATCTTCTCAACAACCCTAGGAGGTAGGTGCAATTATTATCGCAATTTTACAGTTGAGGAAACTGAGGCAAACAGAAGTTAAGTGACTCACCCAGGGTCACACAACTGATAAGTATCTAAGGCTGAATTTGAATTTGGTTCTTCCTGACCCCAAGCCCAGCTCCACCTGCCTCTGATACAATGTATACATATGTAATGGGGGTAACTAGGGTAACTCCCCAGTGTTCTGGGTTATGGCATCCAGTGGAGCTGAGCCTGTGCCCTGGACCCTACTAGTGGGGCCCGCTCAGAAGGACATTCACAAGTTGAGGCTCCTGACTGGTGCCTAGGGTCTCCATCAATGGAAGCTGTGTCCAAGATGATACCTGAGTCAGAAGATTCAAGCCTTCCACTCAGTAGGCTTTGAAAGGAGAAAATGCTCTTGATTTTCCTTTCTTTCCACCTTTCAAATGTCTGACTTCAAACTCTGACACATTTATGTTTCAGACCAGTGGGAAGATTTTTCTCTTTTCTCCCCTCATCTAGCAGCAGCTTTTGGTGGGCACACACACACACACACACTCAGAGCAGTAAATATATGTTCTTACCTAGGTAAGCCTGAGATTGAATCCCCGTCCCTAGCTGGTTCTCCCACTTTGCATTTGTTTTTTTTGAACACATGTGACTAAACAGTGATCCTGAGATGAATGTTTTTAGCTTGATGGCTATCTTGTGAGCTTGAGAGTTCTGACATGATGATGATGATGACCAAGATGACAACTAACATTTATATTGTGCTTCCTATGTGCCAGGCATTGGGCTAAGTGCTTTACAGTTTTTATCTCCTTTGATCATAGAATTGTTCAGGAGAAAGTACTTCCTGCAGACACATCTATCTTGGTGGAGAAGATGGCCATTGCCAGGAGGATGTCGTGCCCGTCTGGTTGCATAGAAGATATTGACTGTATGTTGCTGCTTGGATTAGAGGTGAATTTGAAATGTGTACTCGACCTCTTGAGGTCGTATAGCAGAAGTTATAGGTTACTGCTTCATAATCTCTGTATTTGTAAATTTGAGCTTAGAAGTCATTTGTGTTTAAATTATTTCTTTTGTAGTAGAGGACAGAAATAGTTCTCCTATAGCTGATATCAACTACCTCAAAATTAACTAACTTTTCCAGAAAGGACGCTGTTTGTTCCCTTTGGAATGAGCCATACCTAAGCTTTATTTCAGAAATTAACCCAGGGACTGTGGGGTGGGGGTTTGGTGAATTAAAGAGTGAAAGAAAAGGCCTGAATCCTTGCTTCTGGGGATTAGGTTCCCTCTGTACTGAACCTCATCTACTCAAGCCCAGTGAGACCAGAACTGGGATACCTTCTCCCGAAAGGGATTAATAGGGTCCGTTATGTTTGAAAGGGGGCATACACACATAGGCATGCATATGTTCATATACAATACAAGGTACATATCTAGTGTGTGTGCATATGTATGCATATCCACATACATATGTATATGCATGTGTGTAAAGATACTCATATAAGCCCATGGGCACATGTGTATACATATATACACACATAAGCATGCACACGTTATACTTATACGTTCATGTATGCAATATATATGCACGCATGTAGGCAATACAATACCAGGTATACATGTGTATATGCACACATGTGTATATATTTTTGCATAGAAGCTTATATAGGTACATAGATACATGCTTACTCACCTATGTACACAGTGCACATTATAAAGTCATACATTATATTTACACCATGTATGCATCATGTACACATGCGTGTGTGTACATATATAATAGAAGGTACACATACTTTGAGTGTGTATATACATACATATGTGTATAAATGTTTGCCTGGATGCTTATATAGGCACACATATGTGTATGTTTACAATAGATACATGCATACAATACACTTTGTACACACACATACATGTTTACAAATATACATATGTACACAATACACATTATAAATATACATATACATTATTTTTACACACATGTATGCGTAGTCTACATATGCACGTGTCCCCAGGAATGGGGGCAACCTATACAAAAGCATGTAAATGGGAGATGTAATGCAGCACATGAGGAACAAGAGTAAGGCCAGTTCATCTGGTTGGTGGAATATAAAAGCGGATTGTAGAAACAATAGGAAGCAGATTGTGCTATGAATATGCAAGTCTAGGGATCTTGTTCTAGTTTTTCACCTAGGCCTCAGTTTCTTCATGTGTTAGAAAAGAAAAAAAGGAGTCTTTTTCAACTTTAACATTCTATGCTGCTTAGCCCCAACCAGAAGTCATTCAGGGAGATTCTGTATTCTCCCATTGACCTAAGTGACAGGGTATGCCTCAGGAGCACCCGATCATTCATTCCCCTGCTACTCCATCATCCTTGGATGGCTGAAAATAAGCCACTTCTCATAGCACCGTTGTCTTGAGTTCCTTTGCTTTTCCCAGGGGCATCCTGGTTTCAGCTGGTTTGAGGTGGTCCTGCCCCTGGAGAGAGAAGCAGGTGGTCTGTAAAGGGTAGTGGCTAGGTAAAGGGTGCCTGGGACAGTCCACTTCCTGGGATACAGTGGCCATCCAATGGCATAGACATCAACCTGCAGAGACAAATTTCAGCTCCAGCAGCACCTGCCCTTCCTGGCAGGCTCCCTGGGTCACTCTGGATTAGTGACTCTGGGCTTGTCACATTACACACAGACTTCCTGGAATGCCTTTTGCTTCAAACACCAGCCTCCCCCAATTCATCTTTCACACTGAAGGATTTGCAAAGACTTATATAATTAAGAATAAGATCTCAACTACATGCCATATGGTAAAACCATGTTTTGTTTTGGCGGGGCCTACATGCATTAGTGTGTAAGCCCTTCTGAGCAGGGCCGGTGACATGTAAATTCCCCTCTGTGAAGCAATGTGTTCTCAGTCTGATGTTTCAAAAATTGGAGGTTGAACCATCTATTCTGGCTGTTTGTTTAGGAATTAATGCCCTGTTCTTGTCCAGGGTTGAGTGGTCTTCATTGCCATATAGGGGCACAAGAATTTGAATTCAGGTCTTTTAGTTTCCTAACAATACAAGGAACTGAAGAGAGAATTCCTGGCCTTCCACAGTAGGGAATTTTTCTGTCTGGCTAAGGAATAGCGCAAGCATTTCTGAGGCAAGATTGTCCTGTCTTTCTCATTGAGATGGTGCCTTTGAGGGTGTTTGAGTTAAAATGGAGGATGGGATGAATGAGACAGGAGTATTGTCCACGGTCTTCCACAGTCTAGGTCAGGGGTGGGGAACTTGAAGCCTCAAGGCCACATGTGGCCCTCTAGGTCCTCAAGTGGGACCCTTTAGTCAAAGGTGGGCTTTGATGGATGGATAGATGTTAAACTGCTAATGAAAAGAAGGATAGCATTAAAGAAAGAGGGGAATGGAGGGAAGACTCAACACTTCTCTTACTAACCTACTTTGCCAGCTATTCCTTTGAATGAAGCTTTTGCTGTTGTCCAAGTCATTTAGTCACATTCCCTAGATCCTGGCTTGCTCATTCTTTCCTAAGAGCCTTTACTCATACTTTATGTCATTTTACTTTTCAACCTTTAAAGCCAAACTCAAACCTTACCTTTTCCATGAAGCCTTTTCCCCTTCTTGTGCTTCTGATTCCCTGTCCTCCTGTCTCCTCTGGAAGCTTGCCCTTCCATCATCCCTGTAGGTAGATGTTACAGTGGATATAGCACCAAGCCTGGAGTAAGGAAGACTTGAGTTCAAATCCTGGCCTCAGACATTTACTAGCTCTGTGACCCTGGGCAAGTCACTACAACATTTATTTGCCTCAAATACCTGAATTGTAAAGTGGGGATAATAACACCCTCCATGGGTTCCTGTGAGCATCAAATGTGATAATATTTGTAAAGCACTTAGTGCACAGTGCCCGGCATTAGGTTGACACTATATAAATATTATTTCATCTCTGATCTCTTCTTATCTCTTAGTTCTTTCACTGATATCTACAAATATACACAGATCAAAAACCTACAAGGACCCAGATCCTAGAAAAATAAATGAATGAATGAAGCATATATTAAGTACTTATTATATGAAAATCTCTGGAAACAAAAAAGTAAGAAAGTCTCTGTTCTCAAGGAACTCACATTGTGATAAGAGAGACAACACACATTGGAATCTTTCAGTTCCAAGTCAGATGGAAAAGTCCCATGGTGTTCAAGGTCCAATGGCAAACCAGATGGCGCTGCCACTTCTTTGACATCATTTTCACTGATGAAATCGTATCAACTTCTGATGTTCAGCCATTTGACAGAGCCAAGGACTTTGGTGGCAAGAACTTTCTTTTCTGGATCTACAGTAACTACAGCTGTAGCACCTATAAGAGTAGCTGCAAGCCTGGAGCTCCATAGGGGTTGCTTTCTAGGATGATGCCTGTGGGCGTTGGGTTAGAAGCATTACTATTCCCAAGGCTCTTGGGTTCAGAGTCCTGGGCTATCTCTATTGGGGGTCTGTGGGCAGGGTGGTCGAGGTGGTGGTTTGATTTGCTTGGCACATCCTGCTTCCCATCTCTCCCACTTGAACTAGGTTGGTTTGCCTGCCTTGTGGGTGATGGTGGTATTTGGTGGGGTTAGTTGGCTCTTTCTCCACAGGAGTTGCTTCCCCATATTTTCTTCCCTCTTCTTCCTTCTTTCCTTCCTTCCTTCCTTCCTTCCTTCCTTCCTTCCTTCCTTCCTTCCTTCCTTCCTTCCTTCCTTCCTTCCTTCCTTCCTTCCTTCCTTCCTTCCTTCCTTCCTTTGTCTTTCTTTTGAACGTGGCTAATGCAGGGATTTATCTTGCAAGGCTATGTATATTTATAATGTATTTTACTTTTCTTAACTTCTCAGTGGGTGAGTAAAGGGGAGTAAGATAACTAGGAGTTGAAAATAAAATAAAATTGAATTTTTTTAAATTTTAAAATAAATTTAAAAAATATTTTAAAAAAGGTGTTGCTTCTCTGAATGCTGGTGTGGGGTCTAGGCTAGAAGCAGGATCAGTGGTCTGGAGGGGGTCATCCCTACTACTCCCTGGGCAGGTCCTGTACCTTTCTGTATGTTGGTGACAGTTGGTCAGCAGTTATTCCTAGTACTGAGGAAGAAGGTGGGCCCCTTCTCCACAAGGATTTCTTTGGGGGAAAAAAAAACCATCTACTCTCCTCTTCTCTACTTGTAGAAAAATTAAATTACTTGTTCAAGTCATTATAGGTAATAAGTAGCAAGGCTGGACTTTGAACCCAGGTTCTCTGACTCAAGCTCATTCCATTGTACCGCACCCTCCCTTGCTTGCTTATTCACAGAACAAGAACACTTTTGGAATAAGAAACCTTGTTCCTTTCTAGGTCTGTAACCACTGGTGTTCCCTGGCTAGAGACATCACACAACTTCAGTTTCTTATCATTTTACCCATCCCTTAGGCTCAATTTTAAATACCTCTCTGTATGGAGAAACTTTGGGCATTACTCTTCCATATAGAATTCAAATAAAGTGTCATCAATTTTTAAAAAAATTACTGAATTCATAGCAGTTTTTTGGTCATTGTGTATGTAGCACCCAGGCCCCCTCAAAAATGGACCTTTAGAAAACTGTACCGACTTTGAGGCTGATTATGAGTCAAGGACACATGCAAAAATAGAGCCCAGGTGACCCCCACTAATGTGTTTAATTGTGTCCCACAGGACACAATTCAAAGCAAAAGACAAAATAGAAAACTAGGGGTCAAGAAAGATTTCCTTCAGACATACTCTTTCACAAGTCATTACATCACTAGTGGGGGAGGGGTCATATGCATGAACACATGTAAACAGAAAACACGCATAGCTGAACATGTGTGGGCAACACAAGTAGCTAGGAGACACATATGGCCAGGGACACATATAGAACATAAAGCCTCCTTTGCTTCAGATCCACATTGTACCTGGCATACAGTAGGCACTATATAAATGCTTATTCTCTTCTCTTCCCAACTCACCAAGATGTCAGTGTACTGTTTTCGTTTATTTTTTTTTAACCATGCATCTCTACTAATACATATACTGGTCTTCAGCTGCAATACAGCTTCTTCCCTTCAAGGGGAAGAATCGACTAGTTCTTTAGTTAATAACTCCAGGGGTCACCTTTAGTTTTGTGTGTAAGGCAGACCCTCTCAAGACATACCCAGTCAGCTATATAGAGAAAGCCTTAGGAATTTAAAAGTTTGCTTTTAGGACTGCTTTTTCCCTTGCCACCACTCAGTCTCTCTTAGTTCAAACCTTTATGTTTCTTATGGTCTGAAATTCCATTAAACTCCTCTCATGTCCTTGATCTGCTAGCTTGGGTCTCCTTCAAATCATCCTTTGGGACTCTGGTTAGCAAAACAACACCTTACATGGAGTTGAGATGAGAAGATTATTTTCAACCTCCATAATAATTCTGGTTTCCATACAAATCAATTCAGGAGCAAGACTGAAATAGGGCTGGGTGAAGATAGTGAAATAGTAGTCTTTGCCCTACTTCCCAGCCACCAAAATCACAGTAATCTCTCTATGTGTATTTTCTTAATCAATGGATGTTAATATTACAACTACTTCCAGGTGGAGATATGTAAACTTTTCTGGTCTTAAAAAGGTGTCTTCATACTCAAAAAAATTTAGGAACCATTGATCTAGCCCAAAGCACTATGTTTTTCACTTAGCAGGCATTTAATATGTGTTTGGTTTTGATTTTACTCACATAATTCCAGTCAAAGGACAATAATTAAGATTTTTATGAATAAAAGAAGAAAGGGTTGCCAGTAGTGTAATCTTTTAAATCACCTGAATAAAAGTAAGTTTAATTGAAGGAATGTTCTAACATTCTATTCTTATTGACAAAATGTAGCGATTTATCTGAATTTTAAAGAAGGCACATGCATGTTTAAGGTTCTCCTTTGCCTTAGTAGGTATGGAGCCAGGGTGAACTATATTTCACCCTTCTATCCTGGCCCTGTGATTTTTATTCAGATAAAGACTGATTTTTAACAATTATAATCAAGGTCAACCTTGAAGGAGAAAAAAAGTCATTTTTATAAAAGCAGTCTGTAAGGAGTAGGGGAATAGGGCAAGGGCACAATGAAAGGACACAGGAGAGGGAGGGGAAATTTCAGTAAGTTATAAAAAAAATTTATTTTATTTTCAATTCACAGAACCAAATAAGTATTTCCATAACAGTATTATATAAAAAAGATGATTGCACATGAAACTGCAAATCTACTGTGGGCACCTAGCTATTCTTTCTAAATATACAACAAAGTTATCATTTACATTTCTTTTTTTTCCTTTTTTCTTCCTTCCCCCTACTATTAGACACAAATACGTATACATATGTAAAATTATTCAATGCATATGTCTATCAGTTCTTTCCCTGGATGCAGATAGCATCTGTCTTCACATGTCCTTTATTTTTAATTTGTGTATTTATGATACTCTTACCTTGTAATGGCTGTGAGCTTATAAACTAATTATACATGAACATGCCTCCAATTTTTTTTTAAAGCACCAACTGGCTTAGCCATCTTTTTTCCAGTCAGCACCAAGGGCATGGAGTGGGAGGTTTCAGGGGAGATGGCAGAATTCATGGGACAGACTGGTGCAGGTGGTTGCTTCAATCTTGTATCCTAGGAACCACTGTGGATGCACAAAAGGAGATGACAGTAAAGCAGAAGGCAGAGAGAAGTAAAGCAGGAGGGTGGTTTGTGGTATTAAAGTTTACTGTAAAAAGACCTCTCTTATAATCCTTTGCCTGATGTCTCATTGAGACATGAGAGTGCTCCTAAGGCAGGGGTAGAAAACCTGTGACCTTGAGGCCATGTGAGGCCTTCTAGGTCCTTAAGTGTGGATTTTTGACAGGCTCTTGAAGGCTCCATGTGGTCTCAAGCCCTTAGGTTCCCCACTCCTGTTAAGGTCTCAACCATTATGGGAGCAAAGGACAAACTGGAAGATCTCACCAAGCTAGAAAGGATTTTAAGCATGGGCCAATAGTTGGAGAATTGAAGATTGGATTAAGTTTATTATTTACTTTAAGAAAATGAGAAGTAGAAGGAACCAGCAGAAGTTGCAGAGGCAGCCTTAGGTTTGATGCAAGGTTAAATTTCCTAACAAGGTTAAACTTTCATTGAATTGTAAGTTCTTTCAAGGCAAAGAAAAAAATTTCTTTTTGCTTTTTTACTTGGCAGAACAAAATACAGTCTTGAAGGTTCTCCTCACAAGGTACCTTTGGACATATACCAAAAAAGACTTCATGATAGGATTAACTCAGAAAGGACTGCATTCAATATCCTGATGGGTATTGATATCAATTAAGGTATTCAACATATTCATCCAAAATTCTCACTAGTATAATCAGAAAGGTCCTAAGGAAGGAAGGATTTTCTATTGCTGAAAAGGCCCTCTACATTTTCCTCTTCCAAGATGACCACATACTCCATGCTACAAGCCCTGAAATACTACAAGGACAGTTCAGTGAAATGTATGGTAATGGAAAAGTGATTCATCTATCCATATTGGAAAAGCAAAGTGGATAAAAATGCAGTTGGTCAGTCCACCACTATTTATTAAGTGCTTACTATGTGCCAAGCACTAGGGTTTACATTCTAATGGGGGAAGACAACACATAAAAAGGAACTGAGAAAAAAGGGTGAGAGGATGATACAGGAAGTTTGAAGTGCAGTCTGGACAGGTACGAGACATGACTTGGGTGCCATCCTGAAGTGGAAGTACTAGGAGGAGCCATCCAATCAAAGGGAGAGGCTGCAAGGTGGGGGATACTTCAACTATGGAAATTTCTGGGTTAGGGTGGGGTTTCAGGTTGAAGAACTGGGGAATGGTAGAGGAATTTCAGAGAACAGCCTTGAAAGGAATGAGGATGTTGTCCAAGTTGTGACATGAAACTGAACAGGTAGCACATTGACTGAATCCATCTATATGTATATCTTGGCCAGATGGATAATGAGCTAGGGGGGAGGAGAAGGAAAAAGATATTGGGACATATAGCATTTGAAAAATTCCACAACGTTTTCAATGATCACAACCTTTTGACTGCTACTAAAGCCCACCCACCTCCTGGTACAGTGATAGTCTCCTGGTGCCATATACTTCAGGAAACTTTTCCTGTTCCCTTTAACCATTAATACTCCTTTTCTCCACAATCTCTCTCTCTCTCTCTCTCTCTCTCTCTCTCTTTCTCTATCTATCTACATACATACATACATACATACATACATACATATACACTTATATTTTGGGCATGGCCAATTCAGAAATTTGTTTTTAATGTTTTTCACCCCAATGGGGGTTCAAAGGGAAGGTGGGGAGACAAAGAGATCTGAAAATAAAATTGAATTTAAAAAATGCAAAGGGTAATAGTTGGATATTCAGTGGGATCCACTGACACCCACAAATTGCAAAAAAGGGGAAAAAAGGCAAGTTGGGAGAAGTAGCAGGGTACATTAGAAAGAAGGCTGGATTTGATGGCAAAGGACCTGCATTTGAATATAAGCTCTGCCATTACTGCCTGGGTGACTTTGGAAGAATCACTCACTGGACGCATTACCTTGGATGTAAAATGAGGGGAATTGGACTAGACGACCATTTAGGTCTCTTCCAGTACTAAGTCTATCATCATTCTATCATCCTCTGGACATCCCAGAAATATAAGCACCTCCAGCACATTGGATGGATCCTCAGCAGAGAACTGATGGAAAAACATGGCAAGAATTATATAGGATCACAATTCCCAGATGAGCTGGAACATGTATCAATGGAGTGAGTGCCTACATCAATGAGATGGATCACAGATCCATTGAAGTAGAAGAAGTGAAGTGTTATAGAAGACGCAAAACAAAACAGTATTTAGGTAGCCTGCAGTCTGTTTGTGGTCTCAGCTTTACACCATTTATACCAAATGTGAGAATATTTCTTCCATTGTCTTCTTACTCTGAACATAGCTTAAATCCAAAAGCCCCTCTTTTCCGAAGAAAAGAGAAAAGGATGCAATGTTTTATTGTCTGAAAGTGAAGGAGAAACCAAGAGCCAAAGAAAAGGAGATGAAGGGAGCTGTGGAAGAGAGTAAGGAAGAGAGAGATGTGACAATGTCTTTAATTCTCTATAAACCATGAAAATGCACAGAAAACTGTCAAGAACATCCCTGTCTCTAAGACCCACAGAATGGAGAGTAGATACCAGACTACAATTTGAGAATGACTTTACCGTAGGAGTGCCCTTTATTTCTTTCTTCCTGTTGCATATTTAATACCCTTGTACGTGTAGTTCATTTTGGTGTAATCAACTAAAGGGAAATGATGATTATACTTATACTATCTCACAGGGCTGTTGTGAGGGAAGCATTTTTCAAATCTTAAGCTACTGTAAAAATGTTATGACCCATTGCCACACCTTACCCCAGGCTAAGACAGGTTTGTTTTCCACTGTATTTTTTATTTTTTTTAGTGTTTTAAATGAGTCACGTCAGTGACCTGCTTTGGTAGGAGAGTTTCCTCACCTGGGAGAGCCTCATATCATTCAAATCACAGGCCAAATCCCTGTTCCCTATCCTCTATCAAGTCAGTGGTGGGCAGCTTCGCATAGGGGAAAGTGAGCCAGATTCATGAAGCCCCTGCCTTCAGCTCAGTCATTGAGCTTCCTTACTGCTCTCAGCTATAGAAGCCTCACCTCAGCTTCACCTTTCCAATTTTTTCCTATTTAGTAGTCAAGATGGGTGTGTCTTTCTCATCTTTGCTCCCCCATGTCATTTCTTGACTTCCTTCTCTCTAAATTTCAACATTTGAAGGCCATGCTATTCACCTATGCCTCTCTCTTTAAAAGATCACCATTTCCTCACAGGTACCCAAGACTCATTTCCATCTTTCCAAATGAAAAGTACCTGGCTTATATTCTTCCTTTCTACCTCTTCTCCTACTATCATCCTCTATAACTTCAGTGTCTATGTTGGCAACCCTCAGATTCCTGGACTTTGAAGCCCTCCATCTATACTTCACATCATCCATGTTGGATTTTGTCAGCTGGATTTCATCATCGCAAGTCATTGCTTTTCTCTGATCCCAGTTCTTACCTACCATCTCTTTGAACTGCCCCCTTTGTTAAATAGAATTCTTCCGAATGCTATTTAAGCAGCAGACACATACAGCATGTGCAACCCTGGGCAAGTCATTTAACATTTCAGATCTCCAGGTAACTAAGATTATAAGTTGCAAACCAGTTAGTAGAGGGAGTTTCTTCATGGGGAGTTCTCTATAAATGAAATCACAGGTCTAGATCATTAAAAAGCCTAATCTTAAAAATAGATCACTTCTTCTTTAAAATGTCACACTGAGTGTTTTGTTAATGGTTCTAAATGAATTCATATTAATATTAGATGTTATAAAATACTTCTGGGCTTCAATTACCTTGTACCCATTTACTAAGGTGTTGAATCCACCTAGGTGTGAATTATTTTATTATCACTGCAGTTCTCACTCCGCTGTGATTTATTGTTAGCCATTTCAGAACAAGTACCACCTACAATGTGTTTGAAAATCAAATGATGTTGATAACTCTGCAATTAAAAAGCATCCCTGAGTGTGAAATACAGGTCGTGATGAGCTACCATCTGGACTGTTGGGAGTAAAGGACCTGTGGAATGCCTGTCTGCTTGGCAAATAGAGAGGAATGGTTAGTGGTTGTTAATAAATGCACCTGTCTCAGTAACCTTGCCTTATTATTTCTTAGGTCTTGGCACCGAATTCTCTTTGGAGAGACTTTGCCTTCACTGCCACCATTGCTGGAGGCCAGTTGGTGGCCTTGTCTTCCCTGAGAGGCGAATGGGATGGTGATGACTCCTTCCGAGCTCCTGGTACATATGTTTGATAGCAAAGGCTAGTAAGAAGGCTGATGGTTGGGAGGAGGATATAAAATAATATGACATTTATTAAGACCCTACTGAAAAGAGGCGGTGGGATATAGTAGATAAGGAGCTGGCTTTGGATCTAGGAAAATCTACCTCTGATACTGACTCTGACACTGAATAAGATACTTAACCTCTCAGAGGCAACTCTAAATTGCTGAGAAGGTGCATAATAGAGAGAGTTCTTTGCTTGGGTGTTCCCTATGCCAATGAGATCACAGATCCATTTAAAAAAGAGCCTCGGCACTGAGGAAGAGATAAAGTTTCAATTCAATGTCAGTAAAATGCAATAAATATTAACGGATATTATTAAGAAAGAAGAGATACAGTGTTGATTCGAAGTCAAGAAGACCAGTGTTCAAGTCCCTTCTCTGACACATACCAACTGTGTGTGAGCCAGGCCTTTTAGCAAATCCCTTAATCTCTCAGGGCCCCAAGTTTTAGAGATGGGTCCTCATCATCTTTGGTAGAGAGAGGCCCTTCCCAGCAAATTCCTGATGCCAATAAAATAATAAGTCTAGTCCCTATTGCTTTTAATATGATATTTTACCAATATAAAAATGATTTATATATATTAATTCATTTGACACTCTGGCCCAGGACCACATTCCTCTGGCCTGAGTAGGGCAGATGGCACCTCCATTGTATTGGTAAAAAACCTGAGGCCCAGAGAGAACCTCCACATTTTGAGAAGGCCCACCTTTATTTCTCCTTCTCCACTGCTGGTCTGGCCTATGTCCATATTGGCTGCCTGGCCCCTTGGGGACCTCTACCCCACACAAATAGAGTGGATGTCATCTTCAAAATCTCCTTGATCTTGGTATCACCCACAAGTGTTCCACTTCCATGTTCATGAGCTCTGAAATCCCTTTGTCTGACCACATAATCTTTTATTATTTTATCTTTCCTTCTGCCATTTAACCCCTGACCCTTTTCTCCATACTCACCTTAACCTCTAATCCTTCCACCCTCAGTACTTTCCCAGGCAATCATCCTTGCACTGGTTACACTCTCCTGCCTTCCTCATCTTGACTCCTTGACGAACCAGTCTATCTCTACGCTATCCTCTGGTCTTGAGGCCTTTGCTCTCTTATCCCATGATTGAACTTGTCCAAGCTCAGTTGCACTATCCACTGCCTTCACTCCTATTCACATACTACTAAATAAAACTGAAGAAAATCGTGAAACCGTGCTGACTGGTTTCACTATTAATTTGTTACATAATCTCAACTGGGCCCTCACTGCAGCAAGGCAATTCTTTTACACCTCTCTAACTGATTCACTATTCCACTCACGGAGCATCTTTTCCAAATCTTTTCATACCTCCTTAAGCTTCCCAAGACCTATTTCCTTTTAAAGCCTCTCATAACTTGTCCCTTTCCTACATTTCAATCTTTTTACACTTCATTCCATGTACCCTAGTAACCCTGGCCTCCTTGATATTCTTTGTATATAATCTTCCAACTCCTAATCTTGAACATTTTCACTGGCTGTGCTTCATACCTGGAATTTTCTCCCTCCTCATCTCTGCCTCCTGACTTCTCTGGCTTCCTTAAAGTTGCAAATAAAATTTCACCTTTGGTAAGGAGCGTCTTCTGATTTCTTTTTTCTCTAGTTTATACATATATGTATATGTATGTGCATGTGTATGTATATGTATATGTGTATATATGCATACACACATATACATATATACGCACATACATGCAAACAACTATATATGTATATATATATATACATTTTATACATGGTTATTTGCATATTGTCTGCCGCCCCCCCTCCCCCATTAAATGGTGAGTTTTTTTGAGAGCAGGGATCATTTTTTTCTCTCTTTTCTTTGTATCCTTACCTTGGGAAGTCTTCACATGCTTGGGGTAGATATCCCTTTAACTTACTTATGGGTTTGAGGTCTATAGGTTACCTTAATAAATGTTAATTACCTTCTCTTCCCTCTCTTTCGAGTATTTTGAAAAGCAATCTCTCAATGTTTTCAGAATGGTGCTACCTCTAGCATGCATTCCTTCTGTGTGTACTTGGTCTGGACAGCTGTGCTTCCCAATGCATTTTCTTTACTTCCATTTTCCTTTCCTTACAGAACACAAAAGGAATTGAGGTGTGAGAGTGCAAATATGGTGGGTCTCCTCTTATAAATGATAATGAATAATGTTCAGTGGTGTCCAACTCTTTGTGACCTCATTTGGGGTTTTCTTGGCAAAGATACTGGAGTGGTTTGCCATGTCCTTCTGCAACTCATTTTGCAGATGACAGATTTTCTACCTTTTTTCATCTATTTGTTCTCCAGTTTTTAACCTATAAATGCTCTTGGGACATCCAGTTATTTGTCCAGTCTTGTTGTTCCTACCTATGTATCTCTTGCTCCCGTTCACTTCTCTCTACTCACATAGTCACCTTCCTCGTTCAGGCCCTCAAAGGTAGAAGACAGTGTTACATTACCTCAATTAACTATAGGATCAAGATTGGGAAAGAAGGAAGATGAAGCCAGAGTAGGGATGACAGCCTGTAAAATAAGGAGGGGTTGGTTGGACTGGGTGGCCTCTGAGGCCCCTTCCAGCTATAAATCTTGTGATGCTGTCTTTGTCCCTCTGTGGTACAATAGGGAAATCCTTAGGCATGAAAAGAAAAGAAGGAGTTAGTGGTTAAAGTAGGAGAGAAGACAAAGAGTGAAGAGAAGCAAATGCTGAAAGTATCATTTCCTCTTCCCTACAGAGGATTCTGAAGCTGTTGCCCAGCTGGCTTCTCTTTGTAGAGAGCTCTCATTCTGCCTGGCTTGTTCTTCTTTCCTATCCCCTGTTGTTGTTCAGTCAATTATATCCAACCCTTTGTGACCCTATTTAGGATTTTCTTGGCAAAGATACTGGAGGGGCTTGCCATTTCCTTCTCCAGCTCATTTTACAGATGAAGAAACTGAGGCAAGCAGGGTTAAGTGACTTGTCCAGGGTCGCACAACTAGTAAGTGTCTGAGGCTGGATTTGAACTCAGGAGTATGAGTCTTCCTGACTCTAGGCCTGGCTGTGCTCTTGAGCAATGGCTGCAGCCCACTTTGAGACTGGCTGATTACTAGAAAAATATATTAAATATTTACCCCTGGGGAATAAAATGATAAGCATTCTTTTTTATAGATCTGAAAATTCGAGATTACTGTCTTACACAGAGCTCAGCCAGATAATAGCTAAGTAGAAGTCATAGATGGTGTTTTGACATAGAACTATTTCTTTCCAAGCAATGGCCACTCCACAAACATCCAGAAAGTTCAAACAAATAGTGGCAGGTTGAGCTTCTACCATTCTGTGCCCTGTTATTTAATAGAGTTTTATTTTATCTCTTTAATAGGCCCCTGGTTAGCTTTTATTTAAGTAAGAGGCAAGACCACAAAGCATGTGCTCTGGCTCCACGGGGATGCACTTATACTCTGGCCTGTTTCCAAAAGGCATGCAGGACCAGAGACTCCTAAGTCATCTCTTGTTCACCTTGAGTGGAGATAGGGAGGAGGATGCTGACCATGGACCAGTTACTTCTGCTGATGAGTGGAAGGGGCAAGCACCACCAGAGTCCCCTGGATTGGTTAATTGGTCCTTGTGATGAGGTTGAGGAGGAGGAAGGGTTGTGCCAAGGATGACTGGTCACTGAGGAGGATGAACCTGCCCAGTAGGCTTACAAGGAGAAATTGCTTTCCCGTCTCCCATGCCTCCCCTTTCTCTTCACCCTCTTTGTTGAAGCATTCAATTCAAGCATGCCAGCCCTCTCTGGGACTCCCAGTGAAGGGGGTGAGAGTGGGGTGGGGATTCCTCTCTTCTTCTTTCCCCTTTACCTAAGGCATCTGTGGCAGGTGGTGAGAGGGGGGAGCCTGAGAGTAGATCTCAAATTCCTGGCTGCCTCTTCTGCTTTAGGCTCTTTCTCTGACTATAGATGACCGGACAATGATTCTGTGATAGATGTTTCTAGCTTTAGCCTTTACTTTGTAAGTTTAGTTGTTAATCCTCATTGACACCACTCCTTTGCCTCAGCTCCAGGAACCAAGAGACAACATGGGAGACTCTGCAGCCTGGGTGGGTTACACTCTCTTCTCACCAAAGGGCTCCAGTTCTGAGCTTACATAGACTAAGTCCATAACCAAAGTGAGGAGATCAAGCTTTCTTGACTTGTCTAGCTGATTAAGAGCCCTGCCCTCCTTCCCCCACTCAGAGGAAAATCTCTTTTCCTGAGCCTAGGTATAGCTCACATCTGGGTTCTCCCTTAAAGGAATTAGCCTTATCTCTTGAAGAACTCTGGAAACCTTGAAGGTGCCTAGTGTGTTAAACAGGTATCAAGTATGAAACAGCTGTTTATTTCTTGTACCACAAAAGAAATGCTTTTAAAGCAAAGAACTCGTATGTATGCAGTAACAAATACTTAAAACATGATGTTGTAACTCATAATAATAACTCCTATTATACTCTACCAAGAGGCAAAAACTCCCAAGGCTGCTTGACAATTACTTCACTTTTAACTCAGATCTACACTCTTAGCAATTCATTCGAGGTCCACATCTTCTGGTCAGTGGGAGGAAGGAGGAAGATGACAGAGGAATAAGCATTTTACACAGCACCTACTATGTGCCAGGCATTTGAGTCTCCCAGCATCCCTGAGAAATAGGTGCTGTTATTATCCCTATTTCAGAGTTGAGAAAACTGAGGCAAACAGAAGCTAAGTAACTTGCCCAAAGTTACACAGCTAGGGAGTAGCTGAGGCAGGATTCAAACTCAAGTCTTCCTGACTCCAGGCCTACCTAGCTGCCTCTAGCATGGCTCTCACCTTTGGATAGTACCAGGTCATCTTCTCCAAGAAGTGTATAATGTTATAGAAAGTGCCACCCAGACTGAATTCTCAAAGTCTCCGGACTTCTTGAATTCATTAAACAGCTACCACATCTAGCTATATCTATCTCACTGTCCAGGGAAAACAAAACAAAACAAAACAAAACAATGAATTCCTTCCAATAGAATGTAAACTCCTTCAGCGAAGGTTCTGTGTCTCTTCTGGTAGTTTTAATCCTAGCATCTAACACATATAGCCTTGCAGGTAGCCCCCACGGTATTGGTAAAGGATTCTTGAATTTAACTGAATTTTCCACAGGAACCCTGATGTAGGAAACAACTTAGAAGTGCCAGAGCTCACATTTCTAATTCCAACTTCTACTATGGAAGACCTACACTATTAACTATAGCTAAATGTAGCCATTGAATCGTGTCAGCCATTTGGTAAATTCAGTCTAGCGGCTGGTCAATTCTGACTGATTCCCAACTCCCCATTGAATAGGCCAGCTATTTGACCGGCATGATTAAATCGGTTGTACTGTCTTATAACCATGCCTTTTTTTTTTTTTGTGAGAGTTAATTCAGTAGTGTGATTTAATGAAGAGAGTAGGCTCTAGACTGGACAGAAATCAGAAAAACTGGGCTATGTCACTAACCAGGCCACCAGTGCGTTCCTTGGGCAAATCACACCGCTTTTCTTCAGGTGATGCCAAAGCCCCCTTTAAACTCTCACTAGCTGTAATTCACTTGCAAATCAGTGCTTTAGATCAGGGTGTGAGAACCAGTCCCACTCTCGACCAGTTGAGGTGTTATTTCCTGGCTCTAATTCTCCTCTCCAGCTTCCTAACACATCTGTTCTACTTCATAGGCCAGCCGCTGCCTGCAGTCCTCCCTCCTTCTTTCCTCACGCTCCTTCTTACAAAAATCAGAATTGTTATACAGCATAGGCCACTCTTTCCCCTACGTCCTTTGATTGCAACCTCCTAAAATCGGTAATTCATGTACCATCTCACCTTTCCCTTAAGATTGTAAGCCATGTTGGGGAAGGAGAGGATCTGTGTTGGACCTATCTTTGTACCTCCTGTGCCTGGCCTGGCGCTTTGTTCCTACTACTAGGATGTAGGTCCTTAGTTTTGTGGAATTGAAATGGTAAAGAATAAAAATGTTTGTGTAGAATTTTATAAAGATTAGTCCTTTGTTTGATAGTGCCTAAAGTGAAGGCAGGGACTGCGCACTTGGGGAAGTATTTTTCAACAAAATTTCCCAGTGTCCATTCAACAAAATGATTAAATGCACACAGGTCAGTGGATGTGTCAGGAGTGGTCAATAAACAGTGACAAAGGATCTTTTGCCTTCTCCGAATAAACACTGCTGCTCCTTCTCCCTATCCTCCTTGATAAACACCATCTGGACTAAGCTTTCAAGGGAGGGACATCTCTGTGACTAGCTAGTAGTATTAAGTGGATGATCTCTTAAAGATTTATTTTTGCACTTTTATGAGTTGACTGGTGAGAGCCCTGGGCGCTGTTGCCCGACCTTCCAACAAGGGAAGGATGACAAGCTACTTATATGCCTTTATCTCTACACTCTGATATCTATGCCTTTTGCTTTGGGGGTAAAGGTTCTGGCTGATGAGATCAGAATGAACCTCGCACAGAAAGATATAGGAACCTAAATGCTTTTATAATGAACTTAACAAAGGCAATGTCATAGATCTCACTTAATTGCAATGTCACCTCCCAATCACCTTTCCTAAGGAATGTTCTTCTCAGTTATTCTTTGGCCCTTTGATGGTTTCTGTGTTTGGGATTATTCCCACCCATCCACCCACCCCACTGCCACACCCACACACAGCATTCCAGGATGCTTTCGTAGCTATCCTTGGTAACTTGGGCTGATAGCTGTGTCTTAGATCCTAAATCTCTTCTCTCTCAACTTCTGTCTAGTCTAGTCCTTGCTTCAGCAGTTTGGGCTCAACCTTATGTATGTGGACTTGCTTCCCTCTTCTGTACATACCTTTAGAAAATGTAAGTTGGTTGACTCGGTAGGTGACCATGGTCTGATAACAGAATTTTAGAATTCTGTCCTGTATCTGAAAGCTGACTCTCTTCTCCAGTGCTCCTCAGCAGCCATCATTCATCCTGGGCTAGAAGGTGTTCAGGGATAGGAATTTAGTATTTTCCAAGCAAGAGAATTGTGGGAATTCTACTGATGAGGTTTAGGCTGTGGGAGCCCCCTTGAACTCCCCTTGAATCTTCCCACTAGATGATCACTACCATTTGACTTTTGGACTTGTCCAGTGTCAGGGAGTTTTTCTTTACATCAAACCCAAACCTTCTTCTCCATAACTTTCACCCACTGGCCCTAATTTTGTTCTTAATCAGAACAAGTCTTCTCTCTCTCTTTCATGCGAAGTCCCTTCAAATACTTGAAGCTAACTTCTTAGCTTCCCTTAGTTCTCTTCCACATCAGAGAAGGGGCTGTGCTCTATGAGCAAAGCTGAATTGAAGCAGCTCAAAAGAAACGTGAGATGTGCAAATTTAGGAAATCAGTCCTGAATATTCACATGGACTATTGGTGCCTGACTTGTGGTAGAGCATTCCAAACTCCTATTGGTCGGATTGGCCACAGTCGGACACACTGTAACTTGACTTTAGCATAGTGATGTCATTTTGGTCCTTTTGGAGGATGAAGGACAACAACCAAAACCTGTCCTCTATGGTTTAATTGATCCCAATTCCTTCAACTGATCCTTGGATACTATAGTTTTCATTCCTGCTTTCATTAAGCTGGTCACCATCCTATTTAAGAGGGATGTTGCAGGGTGGGGTGAAAGAGGGGCAGACTGTCTCCTGGAGATTTGCTCAGGCAGCCCCAAGACCTCTTCCTGGACCTGCTTCCAGTGGGCACAGAAGGAAGGTGCTGATGGGAACTCTGTCCTGAACACCGCCTCCCTCCCAGGATCCTTGCTGCATCTCTCTGGCTGTCCTCCATGCCGGGAACTGGATCTCCCTCCTTATCTCAGTCTTCTGGCTTTATGGTCCCTTTCATGACTCAGCCAAAGTCCAGCCTTCTGCAAGAGGCCTTTGGAGCTCCTCCTGCAACTTAGTGCCTCCCCTTCACCTGTTTAACTTGGATAAATCTTTGCATGTTGTCTACCTGCCCGCCCCGCCAAATGTTTAACACGATGCCTGGCACATAGTAAGAACTTAATAAAGCTTGTTGATTTGACTTGAAAAAAAAAAGGAGGGATGCTCAGAACTGAAAACAGTGCTCTTGGTATGATATGATGAGGGCAGAGTACAGTAGGATTGTTACCTTCCTTTTTATGGGCACTGTCTTTATACAAATAAAGTAAACCCTATTAACTTCTTTTCTTACTTTATCACTCTGTTACTTCCAATTCAACTCAGATTCCCATTTAGATTCTCAGATCTTTTTTTCATGAATGTACTCTGCAACACAGTAACACTGGCCTTGTTGTGCCTTGAATAAGATGCTGCATCTCTTGACTGAGCCTTTTCACTGGCTGTCCCTCATATCTGGAACTCTCTCCTTCCTCACCTCCATCTTTTTGGCTTCCAGCTAAACTCTCACCTTCTAGAAGAAGACTTCTTCTGTTCATCTTAATCCTAGTTCCTCTCCCCACCCCAGATCACCTCCAGTTTATTTTGTACCTATCTTATTTGTGCATAGTTGTTTGCATGTTGTCTCCTCCATTAGACAGTGACCTCCTTGAGCACAAGGACTGGTGTTTTTGTCTGTCTTTGTGTCCTCCACACTTAGCACTGTGCCTGGCACATAATGGGTGCTTAATAAATACTTGCTGATTAACTGATAAACTGGCCATGTATTCTCCATTTGGTATGTCTGGAGTTGGTGTTCTGAACCCAAATGTGGGACTTTACATTTATCCCTATTAAGTTTTAGCTTATGACCCACCATTTTAGCCTATTGAAATTATTTGTAACATGACCCATCAGTTCAGCTGATTGAAATTATTTTTGGATCCTAATTTTGAGATGCAACATTTAGCTATCTTTCTCAGTCTCACACTATCCACAATTTGTTAAATATACAATCTGTGCTGTCATACAAGTAATTGGTAAAAATATTGAACATAACAGGATAGAGCCCAGTGGCATTCTACTAGAGACCACTCTCTGGCTTAACATCAATCCATTAATGATTAATTCATTTCAATATAATTCAAACATGGGTAATATTTGAGATTTTTAACAAATGAAAAAAGAACAAAACAAATTAGTCCCTTCCCTAAAGAATTTGGATAAAGTCATTCAACCAGTTTAAAATGCATCTATTTTGACCCATATCAAATGTGTTCCAGCTATAAAGCTTCTCCTCCCAATGTATTAGTCAGTAACTTTATCAAAAAAGGAAATGAGGTTAGCCTGGCGTGACTTGTTCTTGGTGAACTCATGCTTGTTCTTAGTGGTCGCCGCTTCCCTTTCTAACAAAGTAGCCCCTTAAGGATACATTCTAAAAACTTGCTAGGAATTAGAATCAAGCTCAAAAGTCTGTAGTTGAACAATGAATTTTCTTCCCCTTTTTGAAAGTCAGGGTGAAATTTGTCCATTGCCAGTATGGGCCCACTGACTGTTCCCTGGACAAGACCTTCCATCTCTCAGCTCCAGGCATTTTCACTGACTGTCCCCCATGCCTAGAATTGTCTCCCCACTCAACTCCAAATCCTGGCTTCCCTGACTTCCTTCAAGTCCCTGCTAAACTCTCACTTTCCACTGGAAGTCTTTCCCAATCCCTCTCAATCCTAGTGCCTTCTCTCTGTTGATTACTTTCTATTTTTCCTGTATGTAGCTGGTACATATAGCTATATATAGCTGGTACATATTTGCTTGTTCTCTCCCCAATTAAAGCTCCTTGAGGGCAGGGACCGTCTTTTGCTTTTCATTGTATCTCCAATATTTAGCACAGTGCCTGGCACATACCAGGGACTTAATATTTACTGGCAGACTGACTACTGGGGAATTCTTCCATTCCCCCAAGTTTTTCAAAGATATTGGACAGTGACTCAATACTCATATTCAGCAACTTAGAATACAGTTTGTCCGATTTGTCTGGGCCTAGAAATGCTCTCTTATCATCTTTTCACTTATCATAGGTTTCAAATTTTTCTCCTGTATTTCCCAGTCGGAATTTTTTCCTTGGAAGAGAAAGCAGGAGCGGCCAAGCTGCCCTGCCCTGCCAAGTTTACTTCCAAATGCAGCATAGCTGTTGTACGAGTCAGTCTCTTATTTCAGAATCCAGCTTCTCTGTTGCTGAAACTACCCTTGGTAAGGCAGGTGCCTGGCATTTTAGCAAGCCCAACTTTGGGCAAACTCTGGTGTGATCCCAAGTTCCTGGTCCTATGGCAGCTCACTCTTAAAGCAGGTTGCTGTGTCCTACCAAACTTGGTTGCTGGCTCACTCTAGCATGGTCTTCAAACCTCATGAAGCTCACAAGATTGCAATGGTCTCCAATTTTGACTCACCTAAGAAAAAGAGAAAAATAGACCCAACAGAGATAGAAGCAGCAGCAGCAGCAGGGTCATGTGCTCATGGGCCCATAGCCTATGTAGGAAAATAAAGGCCTGAGCCCTCTTTCTCCACTCAGAGACTTAGGACATGTCCCTCCTCGATTATTGCAAGGATTGACTGGTTAAAAGCACATCCAGATGTGGCCCAGTGATCTAACGAAAAGGCTCTTCTTCATTACTACTATTGTGGGTAGACAGGACAGTCAGAGCATGATGGGAAGGTTGATAAGGACTAGGCTGTTACTGGACAATCCCCTGTTATATCCTCAGTTACCAGTTATTGTACTATATATAGCATCCTGGGACATCCCTCCCCCCCCATTGGGATAGGTTCGCTAGAACAGTGGTGTCAAACTCAAATAGAAACAGGGCAAGTAATCCATTCATAAAGATCCCTGCAGGCCACATATTGACTTAGTTTTTAAAATGTAATATTACCTATACTTTATTATATTTTTACTTATTTTGTTAAATAGTTCTCATTTATATTTTAATTTGATTCAGGCAGGAATGTTGTGGGCCTCCTTTGGCCCAAGGCTTCTCTTCCCAAGAAGACAGCCACTCCAAGTTCAAGGTATTCTGTGAGTTGGGCCCTTAAACTATAGCCATTAGCAGCCACACATGTGTTTACCTTTAAAAGCTCAAAAATACAATTAGCTCAAAGCAAAGCCATTTATTGACATGATATGAGAAAAAGTAGCAATAAGACAGCTTTCCCATGAAAATGGTGAATACTCTAGCAGAAATACAACCAGTGTCAGCAGATAAAGGGGACACGTGTGGAAATTACAAGTAGAGAGGGAATGCATGTGGCTAAGGCTCATGCCTTGGAGGGGTAGTCAAAGTGCATGTAAAGAGGGCCAACTCCTGCCATTAGTGCTAGAGGGCTGCTGTCTTATGGGCCTCTATTCTACTGCTCACTATCATATACTACTTGGCTGTAATCTCTGCTACTTCCAGCTCTTAGCTTAGCTGAAATCCTTGACTATGGTACTGCTGTGCTCTTTTACAAAAATCTGGAACTTTTCTGGCTTTTGATTCCAAGTGGGACACTACACAGTTCCCACATGAGCTGCCTTTTTCGTTCTTGGGAGCAGAATACACCAGGAAATCTGTAATTCTCTAAATCAGGAACCTGTAGTTCCCCATGAAGTGAATTGGTTCTGTCCCAGAAGTCTTCTTACTCTTTTAGAAGGCTTGATTCTAGACTCATATTATCTAGGAAATTCAGAATACCATCTCCCCTACCTAGAATGCTGATGTTAGGAGGCAGTGTTCTTGAATTCCTCTCAGACTATGCGCAAGCACACGTTACCTGTATCCATGTGCTTCTGCTGCAAGTAGATATCACGGCTTCAGGTTGGTAAAGAGAAATGCCCTCCCCTCTACCTCCAACCCTTGCTTCCCTTTGGTAGAGGTATGAAGGAAAAGGAGAAAGACAAGCCTTGAACAGCTTAAAGAGCCTTTAAGAACTGAGTCTCAGAAGAGTAGGGTCAGCCTGTTTTTATAGGTCACAAGGGGGCATGACTAATCCTCAACCATCCAATAGCTAGGAGTACCCCATATCCCATTACCTACCTTCAACCAGTAGTTTATGGGAGGAATTTATAAAATATAAGATGGCTAATGACTTCTTTGTATTCACACGTCTATCCCTTTAAATAACTCCTTTTTTTCTTTCTGGTTAGAATAACTGGTGTTGTTAGAATTTTATTTTTGAGACCATTCAGTCGCTTTTGAGCTAATTACTCATACAGAATTTTAGGCCACTGATATAATTTTGCTGAATACTTTAAAATCTCTTTGAGAATGAATCAGCCTATCCTTGGATTTCCCCTTTTTATCTATGATGAACTCTAAATTGAAGCTGTCACTTCCCTCAAGGTTCCTATCATTTTAACATCACTAGTTCTCCCTTGTTGGTCAGAATAATTTCTAAAAAGGTAGTTGCCCCCATTGCTTTCTTTGTTTTTTGAAGAATTAAATCATCGTTAAGGAGAAGTCAGAATTTGTTAACTACTCTGCCTTGAACAAAAACCTCCAGCAGGAGTATGCCTAGATTGTCAAAGTCCATCATTACTATTATGGCATGCTTATGTGTCAGCCTGGAACTCATTATCCATTTCCTCTTTCTGTCTGGGTGGTCTGCAATATAATCCCACTGTAATATTACTTCTATTTTTTTTCCTTCACTAATTCTTACTGAGAAGCTCTCCCCTATGTTTTCCCTTCCTTGTTCATGGTTTCTTTCTTAGAAATAAAACTTTTTGATATGCAATCTTATTTGAACCCTAGGAACTTTTACTATGAACCCTTCATCTCTAAAATGATTCCATTGGTCTTGATGATCTCTAAGGCCCTCCCATTTCTTATATTCCATGATCAACACTCAGTGAGCACGTATTAAGTGCCTACTGCATAATACTATGTATACCCTTCCATATCTTTTAAGTCTAAGTCATATTCTACCAAGTTGCAATGATGCCTATGAAAAGCTCTAACTCTCACAAGGCCAATGGAACTTTGCCCCAGAGGGCCGACATGTACACATGTAGCAGGGAAGAGAAGTGCTTATTCCCTATGATTCTATCTATATCTTAATTGATAACATTCTGTGAGCTGCACTGCCATAGGCATGGCAGCCCCCACCTTCCATGCCCTCCTCAACGTGATACTTTTCTCTTGGGCCTACCTTTCACCACAAACCCCTTTGAGGGGCTTGGTTTATGATCAGTCACATAATCACGAAACATTTATTAAGCCCTTGCTAAGTGTCAGGCACTGGGCACAGTGCTGGGGATTCAAAAGAGGCAAAAGAAAGTTGCTACTGTCAAGGAGCTTACAATCTAATGTGGAAGACAACATGCAAAGAAATATAAACAGACAAATAGGTATCTATACAAATATATACAAGCAGGAACAATAGGAAATAATTAACAGAGAATGCACTAGAATTAAGAGAGGTTGGGACAGGATTCCTGGAAAAAATAGGACTTTAGTTAGGACTTAAAGGAAGGCAGGGAAGCCAGTATGTGGAGTTGAGGCCAGAAAGTTTTCCAGGCATGGAGGACAGCAAGAGAAATACCCAGATTCAAGAAATGGATTTGTTCATGGAACAGCCAGGAAGCCAGTGTCAATGGATTGAAGAGTACATGGTGAGGAATAAGGTGTAAAAAGACTGGAAAGGCAGGAGGGGGCAGCCAGACCTGACTGCCAGAAGTTGTACCAGTTGATCCCCTCCCCCAACATTTTTTCTACTTACGGCTGTACCCATGAGGTCAATATCTCAATCAGTCAATAAATATTTATTAAGTTCCTGCTATGTTCCAGGCACTGTGCTAAACTCTGAGGATAGAAGAAAAAAGGCAAAAGACAGTTGCTGCCCTCAACGAGCTCATAGTCTAATGGGGGAGACAACATGTACACAACTCTGTACAAATGAGCTACATACAAGACAAATAGGATAAATCTCCTTGAACTAAACTTGCTTACATTCTTTATTATGCATGTTTTATGATATCATACACAAATAGGCAGGCACAGTGAAGTTGGCTGTAGAGTCAGAGGACCTGGGTTCAAGTCTTATTTCTGATGCTTACTAGCCATGTGATCTTAGGCAATTCAATTGGGCCCTCAGTTTCCTGATCTATAAAATGGGTGGTGGGGGATTGTACTAGATGGCCTCTGCAGTCCCTTCCAACTCTTGTTCCATGTTCTGAACCCATGACTAGTATTATCTTCTCTAATCTTGGATATTTTCTTCTTGGATTACTGGGCCGGTCCCCACTGGTATCCTTTTTCCTGTACCTACTATTCTTTGTAATGTCACACAAATTTACATACACGCACACACACATGTATACACACACAGAGAGAAAGAAAGAAGCAGGCAATTCTTCTTAAATTTCTCTATTTTCAGTCTGATGTCCTCTTTACTAGATCTGTAAATCTCCATGGCACATATGTATGGGGTGTTAAGGGAGGAGTAGCACCTCTGATGAGAGGGCTTGCCAAATGCTTTCTGGGACTGCTCATCCATCTTTGGTATCTGCTTATTACCCAACTCTCACCTGTAGCTCCCAGGAGGTGTAGCATATGCATTGGCCATACCCTGATAATACTGTCTTGGCAAATGGGCTAAACCAGGTAGAGGGTAACCCACAGGCATCAAACCGTAGGCAAGTTGGGGGATGTCTACCCCAAGTATGTGAAGACTTCCCCCATGGAATGGGCAGATGAGAACTATTTGTTCCATCAGCCATGAGGGCCGGCAATGTGGAGCATTTAGAGCTTGGTCAGACCTTGAAGATGCCAAGGTTGTCTACTGCACCCTAGACCATCACCAGTTGTCCTGACTTTTGTCTCCCCACTGGACTTCGTGACTTTGGAAGAGAGAGAGAGGCTGACAACTTTGTGCAACTCTGCCTCACTTAAATCAAATTCACCCTCAAGTCAAGACATCATACATCACACCTTGTGATGTCATTGGTCCTCTTTAAAAACAGACAATCAACAACACCAAATCTCCATACAAATAAGTCTTCTTAGCTTTTGTTAGATATCCTGTATCCCTGACCAAGAGCTTATAATTCCTATAATTTAAGCTCTGATACAGAAGTTGAAAACCTATTTTCTGACATCATCTCAAGCAGCTGTTCACTTCTCATGTATAGCTTTATCTCCAGAAACCCTTATCAGAATTAGTGAAGAAAGTGATAAAAACACCACCTCATCCTTTAAGGTCTTTAGTTTCTTGTTTAGGACTTCATAACACCCAGAAGTGTTTTTTAGGTATCATAATGGTATCATTCCTTTACATATGAATTCCCCCAAACCATATTAGCTGTCAGGTCTGATAAGTTTTTGGAGGCTTTCCATCATATCCCCAGTCTATGCTCTAGGAAGACAGAATACTTTCTGATTATTCCTGTTAGATTGAATTATGCTTGTATTTGTACCCCTCAGCAAATAATCACCAGCCACCATCTTCCTGATATGGGTACTAGATATGGCACCTATAAGTGAAGCAATGTAGAGGACTGGTAGTTGCTTCCTTCTCAGAAGGTCTAGTTCTCAAACCTATCCTATAGACTATTAACCCTCCTATATAACCCCTTCTTCCCTTCCTTGTCTGTGTCACATTCTTCAATTTTCTAACCTACTAGGATCATAAGATCATAACTATAGAGTTCAAAGGGACCTTTAGAGGCCAGCTAGTCTCATTTTACAGATGAGGAAAATGAGGCTCACAGAAGATAAGGGATTTGCCCGTGGTCACACATTTGTGTCAGGAGTGGTGTTTGAATCCAGCTTTTTCATACTCCAACACCCTAACCATGACACCATGCTGCCTCTCTGACCTTCTCTTTCTTCGGATTCTTCATGCTAATGCTCTGTGATTACTGCTTCCTTTATGAAGTGCTCACTTGTGATTCCTTCATAATATCTTCTAAATTTTTGCCAGGAACTAAAGTCATGCTCATTTATCTATAATATGAAAACTCCATTTAATTAATCAACAGGCATTAAAAGAAAGCCCACTATGTGTGATAGTGTGGTAGGCGCTGAAGATACAGAGGGGGAAAAGCAGAGTATCTGTCTTCAAGGGTCTTACATTCTACTTAGTTGGAGGAGCAAATATAACATGTACTGAGATAAGTAAAAGCAAATTATACGTTTAAGGATGGGGCTCAATTGAGTAAATTAATCAAATAACTCTACCCCATTTATAGTAGCTTATATCCTATTTATACACCTTAATGGGGTAAGAATGAATCTCAATAAACCAATCAAAAACTTTAGACTAAATGTGAAAAGTCCTTGATCAACTGTAATCACATGGCATGTTTGTACTGATGGAGGCTATTTGGTCAAACCTTAGGGGGTCAACTGTAAAATACCAAGCCAACTTGATTTGAGAAACTGGAGCCATCTCAAGTGAGGAGAAAGCATTCTGGCAAAACCCTTACTGGGGAGAAGTGAGGAGAGTAACCCATTTTCCACATGTGTTCTCTAAACTTGAACCCACCTTTGTCTGGACTTTCTGCATATTTATGGGAGAATGTGTCACAGAATTATGAGGGAATGTTTTGTTCTGGTTGTTCTTACTAAGCCACCCTAATAAATATTCCTTTCTAAAAGTGATTGCCTTCTTGACTAATTTATATTTACTAATAATATGGGAGAAAACACTCAGGAATGAAGGCTTGAACAAATAACATTAAAAAGGAGCTCCTATTTTCTCTCTTCCCCCCTGCCACTTCAATAGGATCTCTTAAACTCTGAAGGGACATAATAGTTATGGTCTGGGGAGGTCACTCAGTGTATTTGGAAGTTGGAACAGAACAAGTAATATGAAGTAATTTCAAGAGGGACTGAACACTAACAACTTCAGTGATTAGGGTAAGAGCCTCATGCAGCCATGTAGAAGGAGATACCTCATCTGTGCTTTGAAGGAAGATGGGATCCTGGGATATGCAAGTGAGGAAGAAGCAACTTCTGGACCCTGGGGAGCATGGAGGCAGGAGATGGAATGTCATGAAAGAAGAATAGCCAGTTTGACTGGAAGGGAGAGTGAACAAAGTGTGTTAAACTGAAATAAGATTGGGAAGGTAGGTGATGACCCAACTGATGACTTCTCTGTCCTTGGCTAGGCTGGTCTTCAGACATCAAACTCACTCTTTTGCCAGGCCATTACCCTAAGCCTGTCCACCTTGGTAGACCCTGCTCTACGCCGGCATAAGCTTTGAGAACCCAGGGATCATGTCTACTCCAAGATAAGCTGTCGTAGAGCACTTTGAAATAGCTGTTACTTGTCACTGGCAAAACCTACAAAAACCCCAATCTCTGCAGGTCATAGAAGTGTTTCTGTCACCCTCCATATCTGCTGTTCACTGTACATGTACAGTAACTTACTTTGCCCATCTCTTCCAATTGTTTCCTGGGTGAGGTAGGCAGGGAGAGGAAGGGAATCTGGAACCAAAAATGTCTTAGCATTTTCTTATGTGACCTCAGGCGAGTTAGTTAACTTCTTTGGCCTTTAGTCTCCTCATCTGCAAAATAAGGAGGTTAAGGTCTCTTTCAGCTCTTCATCTATAATCATATAAATTTTTTTTCCTTTTTTTTTTAGCTGGGAGGGGTTGGGTTGAAAGTTAACAATAACTGATTATTTATCCAGGAAGTACCCATTTTGTTAGAAATTATTCATCCATGATGTAAATAGTAGATCCTGAGGATACAATAGGTAGAGGGAAACAGAACGACTTGGAGTCTGAAGAACTCACTGCAAGTTATGGGGCTGTTGAGACTGGGCTCTGGAATTTTATAGGGTTGCCTTCTTTAGGTGGCCTTGGAATTTGGACAGGCAAAGTCCTGGTTTGCCATGATTTAGCAGGTCAAGAAGAGCTTAATGCTAATCTCTAGCACCATTATGTCAGTCACATACACCATTGTGGTGTTTTAATGGAGATTGTGGGGCAACTGCTCGCTCTTGTAGGGTTAAGCTATAAAATATTCAGTATAGCACAGCTCTAGATGGTTCAGTGGATGGAGTACTGGGCCTAGAATCTGGAAGGCCTGAGTTCAAATCCAACCTTAGATACTTACTAGCTATATGACCCTGGGCAAGTCATTTAACCTCTGTTTGCTTTAATCCACTAGAGAAGGAAATACAAACCCTAGGGGGGGGTCATGAAAAGTCAGACACAACTGAACAACAGCATAACATTATCATGGTACTTAAACATATCATGAATTATTATGCCATAAGGAATCATGAAGATAAAGAATTCAGAGTAGTGTGGGAAGATTTATATGAATGAATACCAAGTAAAGAAAGAAAAATTAAGCAACATACACCATGACTACAAAAACATAAGCAAAAAAGAAAACAACAACAAAAAAGAAACTGAGTAATTGTGTAATTATAAAATATAAAATATTTTATAAAATATAAATATAAAATATAAAATAATATATAAAATATAACTGAGTAATGTGTAATTATAATAACTAAGTTTGTCCTGGGAAGAGTTGAGAAAATCAATCTCTTCCCTTTTTGGTAGAGGTGTGGGTGTGAGCGGGGGGCTCTCTAGACATAGGAGATAGAATGCCATGTATGGGCAATAGCCAGCAGGCCAGTTCAACTAGAATGGAGAATGAACAAAGGGTAATAAAATGAAATAAGACTGGGAAGGTAGGTGATGACCTATATGGTGATGGTCTTTCTCTACTTAGCTAGGCTGGTCTTCAGATATCACTCAGTCTCTTGCCAGGCCAGTACTCAAAGCTTGTCCACCTTGGTGGGGCTTGTTCTACAATGACAAAGCCTTAGAGAACCTGGGGTCACCCACCTCCTGGACGGAATGTCTCATATATGGTTGGTTTTGTTGAATTATCTTTTCTTTTTCTTTTGTAGTCTTTATTATAAAGGGATGCTCACTGAGAATTGGACTTGGGGAACAATATATTAAAAATTAATATGATGAAAAAAACAGAAAGCATTGGTAAAAAAAAAAAATACAATACTGTGCAGAACTACAGGTTTGTGAAATAAATACCTTGCAGATCAGTGTCAGATTTTTAGGAATCCATGACAATTGCAAATGTGTTTTTTTCTGATCCTAGTTTTGGGAGCCCTTTCTGTCCATTAAAAGGGACAGGGATGAGATGTAACAGACTATTAAAGAATTCTCTAGGGAACTAAGAAGGTTAAGTGACAAGAGTCATACATCTGGTAGATGTTAGAGATTGAACTTGAACCCTGGTATTCCTGGTTCCCAGGCTGGGGATTCTCTTTGTTCAAACCATGAAAGCCAAATAAGAGTCCCTTCTGGTTAGAACTACAATAGCCCTTAGGGATGGCCTATTCCAACCTCTTCATTTAGCCTATATGCAGAATGAGGCCCAGAAAGTGGTTGAGGCCCTCAGTGGTTGAACAGAATTAGGCAGTTGCCCAATTAGAAGTTTAACATGAGTTTTCCTGCAAGTCTCCTAGTCAAATTGATCAAAGGCTGTTTGCTTTGTGGGTGGGGTAGGGATGGAGGTATGGAGAATAGAAGGTGACACCACAAAAGAACTATAAAGTAATAATTATGCTTCACCTCACCATTCTCCCCCAGCCTCACATGCCCTCAGTTAGGCTCTGATTTATGAAGAATCTGCTCCCAAATCAGTGAACCCAAGAAAACATGGAGGTTAAGAGCTCAGAGCAGGAAGGGTTCCTGGGTGTGGGGTGGGGTGAGCCTGTGCTTTACTTTATTGGATTGGAGACCTCTTTTTGCTTGCTAATCCAGACTAGTAAACTGCATATTTGTGTCCTTTTCTCAGTTTTAAAAGTTTTTAAAGTTATCCTGTTTCCCTAAGGTGGCGAAGTAGATAGAATGCCTGACCAGGAGTCAGGAAGATGAGTTCAAATCTGCCCTCAGACACTTACTAGTTGAGTGACTTTGGGCAAGTCACTTAACCCTGTTTGTCTCAGTTTCCTCATCAATAAAATGAGGGTAATAATCGCACCTACCTCCCAATGTTGTGGTAGGGAGTGAAATAAGATAATATTTGTAAAGAGCTTAGCACAGTACCTGGCACATAGTAAGTGCTGTTAGCTATCAGTAACAATGGGGGAGGACAGAAATGACCGCCTCTTGCTGCAGATTTTCTGAGTGACGGTAACTCAGGCCTGATCTTACCCAAAGTGCTGCTCGTTCATCCTTCATCATTCCGATGCAGCAGTCAATGCCGAGTGTCAGGATTACTCAGCCAAGGATCTCTCCCTGATAATTTCTTAATTAGTGTCATTACACTTACCAGTGAGGATCTGGGCATGTTTCTAGATGTTCCTAGTTATCAGGTGCTTAAAAATTGTCATTCTCAGGTTTTCCCCATCCAGCCTTAGGCTTTGTAAGAAGAGTCATAAAACCGTTTCTGTCTTTTTTTCTGTTCTGTCAAATCTTCTCCTCTATTATATTATGTCCTATTAATGGCCTCTATTCATCTGAAATCTGCTCTTGGTTTTAGTTCTTTTTATTTCCTCCTTCCTGGAATTGGCCAACACCCAAGTGGCACCACCAGCTCCACCACCTGTGATTCAGAGTAGGCCTTACCAGAGGTCTCATGACTACATCATCCAGATAGTCTTGATGCTTCCAGGATTATTGGTGTGATGTTACCAAAGTGTTGAGATAACCCCGGGTTTTCAAAAGCTATGCCAACAGAATATGAGTTCTGGCAAGACCTGCCAAGCTGGAAGAATTTCCAGTCTGGGCTCCAGTGGACTTTTGTCTGAGGACCAGCTTGGCTAAATCTGGGGAAACTCATCACCAGAAAATTGTCTACCAGGTGATACTTCTTTTGGGTCCAAGATGCTTTCTAAATAAAGCAATGATTTTTAACCTAGGATGCATAGACCCCAAAGGGGTCAATGGATAGATTTTTAGGTGGATCTATGAGCTTTAAAAAAAATTGATAACTCTCTCAATATCTTAATGGTTTCCTTTGTAATCCTATGTGTTTTATTTCATGCATCTTTCCTTCCACTGCTGTGGAGACCCCTTACAACTTAGTTTAGGACTTCTTGCTAATTTTTGTATTGTGAACCCCTTTGGCAGTCTGATGATCAATCTGATCGTGGTAGAATAGCCTTGTCTACACTATTCATTTTATAGATGAGGAAATTCCAGATAAGGGCCTGGAGTGGTAAAGTGACTTGCCTGAGGTCACAGCTGGCTAATGGATGAACAAGGACTAGAATTAAGATCTCCTGATGCCAGTCCCATATTCTTCCTACCACACCACCCAAGATGTCACACCGCTTAAAAATACCAGATGTGGGAACAAAGGGAAGCATTGTGTTCTATGAACACCAGGACAGAACTGATCACACTCTTTCAAGCGTGAGAAATGCTATATTGGATAAGCTAGACATGTTCACGGACCTCTGGATTAAGGGATATTGGACCTATCTTGGGAAAAGTGTGTAGTTGCTCCAGCCAGCTGCAAAGAGCAATTGCCACATTGATGTGCTCTACATTCCTGTCTGCCCCTAAAGAAAAGCACTCCATGCATCAGATCAGCAAAGGAGCTCTAGAAAAGCTAAAAACCCAAACAACATTAATAAGAATGTGGGATTTAATCTTGGAGTTATTTAGAAAACAACAAGACACAGTATAAACAGAGGGGAAAAAGAACAGAAGGCCTTTGAGCAGGACCGTAGGACAAAAACAAAATCCTGGCTCACAGTATAAAACCTACTGTCTCACCAGGGCCACACCTTGAACTTCCCTTTGAAAAGGGGCCTAATTGGCTTTTCAAGTTGGAGCACACAAGGAGTGTGCCTTGTACACTGGCATTACTTTTACTTGGGCCAGAAGATGAAGGCAGCACCCTCACTGGATTGTTCCCGTGCAGTGGAGACCTCTGAAAAGTAGAAGGAAGCAGAGAAAAAAAGTCTTGTGGGATAGCCTAAAATCCTAGTAGGGATCCTTCAGGTGTATCTTCATTTGTTTGGGATGCCCAGATCTTGCAAAATGTGAAAGTTCAGTACATTGCAACATGTTGCTTTATCAATTTTCTCTGATTATTCTACTGCTGATTTTATCTCATCAGATATTTCTTTCCCAAGGTGGTTCTAAAGAATTCTATGTCCACAGTCTTTGACTTTCTTTTCTCATGCCAATATTCCATGTTTCCTAAGCATACATTAGGTGTGGAAAAAGTTTTATATAGCATAGTTTGTGAGTTTGGGGCCGCTCCCTTGCCTATAGCAAATTCCTTATGGTTTGATAGAAAATCTGAGTCTATATTAGTCCTTCCATTTCCCTTTGCACACGTTGAGTTGAAGAGCACCATCTCTAATGACCAAGGCATCAGCTGTTCAAACATTCAAAAAACTGACTTGTTTTAACTTTTACTTCATTTATCTTGTACTCTTATTTATGGTTTCTGCTCCTTAATTAAATCTTAAGTAGATCTAAGATCCTAAGTTCTCAAAGTCCTGGGTGGATTTGGGCTCATTAGTGCTATTTTGAAGAAGGGAGCTTGGCGGAGTGAATAGAAGGCCTGCCTCCAAGTTAGGAAGCCCTGGGTTCGAGTGCCTCCGACCCTGTTGGAAGGGGTCTTCTCAACTCCCTTCACTTCTCAATGCCCCAGCCAATTCTCTAGCCATAAGTTGTAGAATAGGTGACTCTCTGCATCGGTAGAGGGGGTGAGCTTTCCTCACTGGGACCACCCTATAACAGAGATATCAAGCATGTTGCATTGGGTTCACAGCATTCCCAGGTATGGCCCAAACCAGGTTAAAATGTAATTGGGAAATATTTCACAAACTAAATAAAAATACAATAAAACACAGATATTGTTACATTTTCAAATTAAGGCAGTATGCCATCTACAGGGATTTTTATGAATGGGTTAGTGGTCCATACTTCTGTTTAAAATCTCTATACTGGTGAAATAGCAGATCCAGACCAAATAAAATAAAATAAAAGGCTGATCTTCAGGTTAAAAGACCAGAAACATAAATCTATGTACTCATTTAGGCTTTCCATCACTTAAAAAAATTCCTAATTATTTAAAAAATTTAAATGATATTGATTAGCAAGCACTTAGTAAGTATGAGCTATACACAGTTAGTGTATATTGCATAGCATGCTAGATGCTAAGGAAAGAAATATAAAAGGGAAAAAAAATCCTTGTCTTCAAGACTAAGGAGATAAAAAAACATATATATAGCCCATGAGAGTCAGAGAAGGGAGCTTTAGCCCAGGGCTGGGCAAAGCTTTTGATTGTGAATAGAGTAGGGGGCAGCTAGTGCACAATGGATAGACTGTTGAGCCTAAAGCCAGCAAGACTCTTCTTCCTGAGTTAAAATCTAACCTCAGACACTTAATAGCTGTGGGACCCAGCTGTTTGCCTCTGTTAATCTCTGTTTGCCTCAGTTTCCTTATCTGTAAAATGGGGATAATAATAGTACCTCCTTCCCAGCGTTGTTTGAAAACCAAAAGAGATGATTATAAACTGCTTAGCACAGTGCCTGGCATGTGATAGTCACTACGTAAATGCTAGCTAGTATTATTATTCTTATAGTCACAGGGCACTGGATAGCTATGGCCTTTCCAGTCCCAGTGGTCATGTTTATTGTTGTTCCCTGAGCAAGGAATGGAAAGCAAAGGTGGTAGGGACAGAGGGGAGACCCAGGCCAGGGGTCAGATGGTAAGATGATGCCATGGCCAACTCCACTGGGGTTCTATCTCTATTTGATAAATCTTATTTCTCAGTACATGGTGGCAATCGTCTTGTATGTTTTGTAAATCTTTAAAAACTATGTGAATGTGACTTATAATTGTTGCCGCTGCTACCATTTTTCATGTCTCTTCGTATCAGAATTATATTTTTAAATATTCTAATACTGGAGTTGTGTGTAGGGTCATTGAAGCTTTTGGTGCTCTATGTAGCTCAAGATCATGAGATCATTGATCAAGGTCACTTCTCCATTAGCCATTTATGATCTTTTTCCACTTTGGCAGATGGAACCCTGTCTAACTCCATAGTCACTCCTTTGGGCCACCTATCCTTAACATAGCCACGGTCCAGAAGTGAGTAAGAAAAAGGCCTCTGAGTTATCAAAAGTGATACCCAAAGTGCCTGCCCCCCAGACTCAGGCATGTCACTGGGCCACGCAATTCTAACGAGCTTGCTTATCTGGTTTCCACGTCCACAGAAGATTGGAAGCAGCAGATTATAGTGGGGAGGGGCCGCTGGATGCAGGCATAGAGACTGGGGACAGCTTGAATAGCCTGACCTTAAGCAATCAAAGGGGATCCCTTGGGAGACTGATATCTTTTGTATTCAAAAACAAAAACGAAATGCATCTCTAGAACTCAAAAAGCATGGTAGATGGGGACCATTTAGTGTAAGGCCAAGTAGCTCCGTGAAAGGTATCATTCTATTGCTGTTTAGTTGTTTTCATATGTGTCTGACTCTTTATGACTCCATCTGGGGTCTTCTTGGCAAAGATCCTGGAGGGGTTTGCCATTTCCTTTTCCAGCTCATTTTACAGATGGAGAAACTGAGGCAAACAGGGTGAAGTGACTTGCCCAGGGTCCCACAACTAGTAAGCATTTGAGGCTGGATTTGAACTCAAGTCTTTCTGACTGCAGGACCAGCATTCTATCCACTTTGCCACCTCACTGCTCATTCTATTATGCTATAATTATAGAATCAAAGGATATCAAATGGGAAGGGATTTTAAAGCTGATTTTACAGATGATGATAGTGGCTCTCATTGACGCGGTGCTTTTAGGTTTATGAAGCATTTTGCCCAAGTCAGCCCTGCAATGTAAATGATGTAAGCAGTCACCATTTTAAAGATGGGTAAAAGGAAGGTTGGGCAGCTAGGAGGTGCAGTGGATAGAGTACTGGTCCTGGAGTCAGGAAGATCTGAGTTCAAATCTGACCTTAGACACTTATTAGCTGTGTGACCCTGGGTGAGTCACTTAACCTGTTTGTCTCAGTTTCCTCATCTGTAAAATGAACGGGAGAAGGAAAGGCAAACCACTCTAGAATCTTTGTCAAAAAAATCCCAAAGGGGTTGTGAAGGGTCAGACATGACTGAAAAATGCCTAACAACAACAAAAGGAATGTTACAGAGGTAGTCAGTGACAGAAGTAAGATTTAAAATGAGATCTTTTGACTTCAGATTCATTGCTATACCACAGCTGATGCTCATGAGTGGATCCTGAGCCATCAATTGCCATCATGGCTAGCATTTGTATAATGTTTTACAGTCGGCAAACTGCTTTACAAATATTATCTCATTTAATCCTCACAGCCACCCTGGGAGGTAGATGCTGTTATTATCCCTACTTTACAGATGGGGAAACTGAGGCAAGATGAAGTTAAGTGACATGCACAGGGGCACCCAGCTAGGAAGTGGCTGAGGTTTAATTTGAACTCAGGTCCAGTGCTCTAACCACTGTGGCTACCTACCTGCCTGGGTTACTATCAGGTGATAAATAGATATGTTTGTTCAGTATACTCTGCTTAGGAAGCCAGTGAAATGTCTAATCTCTTTTAGAAAAAAAATATGTTCATCCAGGGAATGGTGGGAAAGAACAGTGGATTTGGAATCAGGAGATGTGGGTTCTAATACCAGATCTAACACTTACTTGTCTGACCATGGCACTTAGCCTTGGCTCTTTTAAAAAGTAAGGGAATGGGATTCTGTTAGTGTTCAGTCATTTCTCATACTTCTTGACCCCATTTGGGATTTTCTTGGCAAAGATACTGGAGTGGTTTGCCATTTCTTTCTCCAGCTCATTTTACAGATGAGGAAACTGAGGCAAACGGGTTAAATGACTTGCCCGGAGTCATACAGCTAAGTAAATGTCTGAGGCCGGATTTGAAAGCATGAAGATGAATCTTCCTGACTGCAGGCCCAGCACTCTACCCACTTCATCACCTAGTTGCCCTATACTTAAAATTATAGTCCCCCCAAATCAACTACTAAGGTGTATAGTTAAAATTTTGAATTGGCCTAAGGCAGAGGTGGGGAACCTGTGGCCTCAAGGCCACATGTGGCCCTCTAGGTCCTTCGACTGAATCCAAGCTTCACAGAAAAAAAATCCCCTTAATAAAAGAATTTGTTCTGTAAAACTTGGACTTAGTCAAAAGGCAGCACCCAAGGACCTAGAAGGCCATATGTGACTTTGATGCTGCAGGTTCCCCACCCCTGGTCTAAGGGGTACCCTCACCAAAAAAACCCTGGAGATCTTGGAAGCAATAAAGCTTTCCGTTTTGGTTAATAAAAAAGTTCTGTCACTTAAAGCGTTAAGCTTCAGCCAAATAAATGAGCCTTACCTTGCTAGTAATTTGTTTTGACTTCTTTAGAATTGGGTTCATAGTTGGCAGTTGTCTGAAATTGAAACACAAAGATTAGGGGGTGGGTTGTTTAAGTGACTCATGAATTCTATCATTTTAGGCAGGTTAAGCTGTAAAACCATGAGGGTTTTTTCTTTTTTTTAAAATTTGTGTGTGTGTGTGTGTGTGTGTGTGTGTGTGTGTGTGTGTGTGTGTGTGTGAATTTCCCTTGTCTCTTTAAGAAGAAGGTAAAATTTGGTGGTGGGCTGAAGTCTTGGGTTTGCATTTCATTCCTGGTTTAGAAGGGATTGAAAGAGTTGGGGAATGAGGGCAGTGGCACACTGCATGTTACATCAGACATTTTCCAGCGTTGGTTAGTTTTGCTGAATTGTTTTTTTCTACCTCCTTTTTATTATCTGTCATAAGGGATTGCTCTCTGGGAAGAAGATGAGAGATAGAATGGGAAATATAGGTGACATAAAACCAAAAGATATTAAAAACAATTTTGAAAAGAGGAGAATTAGAGAGCTTTTAGGTAGAAAACATGAAAGATGCCTGAAGGAAGGGGGTTAGGATAAGAGAAAGGACAGAGGTCTAGGAGTAAGACCTTTGAGGAGATGAAGATTTAAGTGGTGAAGAGTTAAGTGATTGCTAGAGGTAGGTAATGTGAGGGGATGGACAGTGAAAGTAAAAAAAAAAGTAAGGGGAAAGGGGAAGGGCAGTTCTTTTCTGGGGCCCAATTACTGACTTCCTTCTTTGGTGGTTCAGAATCTTGGCTTCTCCTATTCTATTTCCAGGGAGGAAGCGTGTCATACAGAGGAAACTGCCATGTTGGGAGTAGAAAGACCTGTATTCAAATCCCAACACTTCAGTTTTTAAACTCTTAGACCTTAACCCCTCTACGTCTATATTTCCTCCTCTATAAAATGAAGGAGTTCGATGAAATGGCCCCTTAGTTCCTTTCCTGCTATAAATCTATGACCTTATTAATAATGTCTGTGTTCTTGTACCTTGAAAGTTTTCTTTGGAAATGAGCAGCCATTTAATAATAGCATTTATATAATGCCTTAAAGTCTGCAAGGTGTTTATAAATATTATTTCGTTATATCTTTACAGTCTTGAGAGGTAGGTACTATTATTATCCCAATTTCACAGATAAGGAAACTGAGGCAGAGAGTGTCTAATTGACTTGCCCCGGGTCACACAGCTAGTAAGTGGCTAAGGCCTCATTTGAACTCTAGGCCCACTGCCTAGCCTCCTCTACTGTGGTGTAATGGAGAAAGTGCTGGCCCAGGAATCGGGAGGACCTGAGTTGGTCCTCTTTGAAAATGAAGGACAAACAAGAAAATCTAGCACATAGTAGGTGCTCAATAAATGCCTGTTACTTACTCCGTTGTTTGGGGGATAGATTTAATCACATAACTAAAAGTCAGAGAGTGAATTTATGTGTGATTATTTTCCTGATCTGGGGTGTGATGATTTTTCCTGTCGTTGTCATTTGCTAAAGTCTTGTGTGTTGATTTATTTAATTTATAATGTGAGCCAATTTTACAGGGACTGTGCAACAACCCATACCTTCTGTCTTAACTGTACCTCAGTTGCTCATAGAGGCACATACTTTGTAAGGGGGAGACATAACTTGAACATACAACTGTTGGGAGTCATTGGAAAGTGGGCCAGTCAAAACAGAAAGCAATATATTTGACATGTTCAAGAAAAGACCTTAAGGCTTAGCTGGAGACACAGAGAGGTTGGCAAGCAAGGATTTTAGAGTATCCTCCTCCCACACAGAGGTTGCATACCCACTTCCCCCACATTATCTGGGGCTAAGACCAATTCCTTCAAAATGGGATGGGGAACAACAGAAAGTGGATATGATCGGGGTCAACCCCCAGAGATTTTGTGGCAGAATGATTTTTAGGTTATTCGAGGGGAAAGGAAAGGAAGGAGGAAGGGAATAATTTGTATAGCACCTACTGTGTGCTAGGCACTATGATAAGTGTTTGGTTTTTTACAAATATAATCTCATTTGATTCTCACAACAACCTGAAAGCTAGGTGCTATAATTACCCCCATTTTAGAGCTGAAGAAACTGAGGCAAACAGGGGTTAAATGACTTGCCTAGGTTCACACAGCTAGCAAGTGGTATTAGGTCAAATTTGAACTCAAGTGTTTCTGTCTCTAGGCTGAGCCTTCTATTCCCTTCCACATTATCTACCTATTGGTAGAAGACAGTAGTCTCCCACAGCCTTGTGAAAGGTTGTTCCTAAACCATGGATATGTCAAGTTCTAGCTGAGATCCCTGGAACCAGCTTCACACCACCTTAAAGGAGGCTGAACTAGGCCAGGTGTTTTATAGGGAGGGATAGGATACTGCTTAGGAGAGATTGGTTTTCTACTTCTCAGGTCATAGATAAGAAGGCACTAATTAGCTAGGAAACTGAAAGTTTCTAGCTTGGAAAGTTTTAGGCATAAAAGATTCCAGATAGGGAAGGTTCCAGAAATAGGGCAGAGCAGTGGGAGGGGTGAGGACATAGATGGTCTAGTTGGAGAAAGACTAGTTTGTACTGGGATTAGTAGATAACTTACTGATAAGGGTGAGGTACCTCCCCAGGGTTTTTGTTTTTTGTGTTTTGGTCCAGAGTTTTGATTTCATCAGAACACCTGCTCTGCAGCTGAGTCTCAGAATAGTGGTTCTCAAGCATTTTTTGCTCACAGCACAGTATTCTTTGCCCTGAGGAATCATAGACTACTGATCATTTCGGTTTAGCCACAAAGAAAGGCTCCCAGGCACTGGGGCCCCTAGACCCATTACTCGGGTCTTGGGATTCTCTGACTGTCTTTCCTCACCCCTCCCCTGTCACCCCATCCTTTATTTCCCCAGGACTTGCACTGGGTAATTTGCCTCAGAAGATAGAGCCACTCTTGTGACCTGGAAACACCAAGCAGCCTACTGCAGCTAGGGTAGGGGCTGAGGAATGTAGAGATCCTGGGGAGGGGGAGGAGCTTCACAGAGCTTGTGGCACTCATGTGCTATGGTTTGAAAGTTGATAAAGTGCTGGCCTTTACTGTAACTCTATCATTAGAGTTGCCTTCGGGCACTGATAGTATAAGGGATTGGAAGATGTCTGGACTTTGAGGCTACCTCTGTATCCACTATCCCATACTGCCTCTCCCTAGGCATCCTGAGGAAAGAGCCAACCATCTAATGGATTTTTGTTCTTTCCCAGTATTTCTTCAGTTAGCATATGACCTTCTCTCTTTACTTCACATAACTTCCCATGAAACACCCCCTCCCCCATTTTTCAACAAAGAACACACTTGAATATATACAGACACACTCATAGATTGGTTCTCAATTTGTAGATTTAGTGGAGTCTCACTTAAAGATACCTCCTACATCAGTGGTGTCAAACTCAAAAAGAAATGGGGGTCACTAATCTGTACATGGGGATCCCTAAAGTCTGAATATTGATTGAGTTTTAAATGTATTATTATAATGTTTTATCGTAATTTTGTTTATTTTGTTAAACATTTCCCAATTACATTTTAATCTGGTTCAGGTCTCTCTCTGATGTGTTGAGGGTTGATAAAAGCCATGGGAAGGGTGTCCTACACGATCCCCACCTCTCATGTATAGTGAGTGATATCCATCTCAGTAGACCCTGGTTTAACAGCAAGGAATTGCTATAATTGAATCTTTTCTGTCTGCCCAATTCTAGGGTACACCTGGAGACATGGTGACAATCTGTGCCTTGGCATGGATTTGGAAAGGAACTTATTTATTGCCAAGCTAAAATTAAGATCCCGGTTTTACATGTTGTTTAGGAACAGCAGCTGATGGAGGTCTGTGTTGACACAGAACTCTAAGTGCCTCTGGTTTCAGGTATAATAAGTGGGCTAGAGTGTATGACCGCTATCAGTTTTTTTTGGCATTGTAAATGGGTGCCATTTGACTGAGACTAAATTAAAAGTCATGTGCTTCCCTAGACCTCGAACTAAAGCTTTCTTGAATTGGGGACAACTTCCCTTGTTCATCGACATGATTTTTCCAGTGGTGTACACATCAATGTTTTCCTAGCTCCAGCCAGGAAATGTGGACTGGCATGGAAAATGTCATCGTGGTGAGCGAGGTGACCACTTGTCCTAGAGTGTCTGGGATCTGTCGAATGTCTCAGATAGTAAACTTAGTCTCAGCGAAGCCTTTGTCTGGGGTGCTAAATGTAGCAGCAGGCTTTGCCTTTTGCCTCTTGCCCTGCCTGCCTGTATCTCTGTTTGCTATCAGCAGGTCCCATGGCCTTACCCCTATCTCTGCCTTTGACATGATCCTTTACATCTCCTGCTTGAATACTTAGGCTCACCCTTTCATTTTCCCCCCTGGTCGAAATATTAAAACCGTTCCAAGTGCTGAGAGGGAGTCACTGTGATGTGCTAGAGTACTTTGGAAAGGGTCACAGGAGTCTAGACTCAGAGCTGGAAGGACCATTAGAGGTCATCTAGTCCAACATCCATATTTTTCAGAGGTCATCCATGTAGGATAATAGCATCGTATATCCTAGAATCCTATGGCTGCAAGGGAGTTTATGGGAAAGAACTGAGGGTGCTTAGCTATCTGTATCAGGGAGTAGCCTTTTCCATCTTGGGTGGTTCTTTTTCTTCTCTCTTGTGTAATCTTGTAGCTTAGCTTTTTAGAATGGGAAGGGACCGGTGACCAAGCCCACTCTTTGTTCCACAGATGAAGAAACTGAGACCCCCCCAAAGGTGAGGTAATATGCCGAAGGTCACACAGGTCATGAGTAGCAGAGTTAGGCCTGGAACCCAGGTCGTCAGATTCTCCACCCAGTGTTCTCTCCATTACTCTAGGTTGTGAGTTCATAGAATCACAGAATTGGAGAGCTGGAAGGGACTTCCAGGTCATCTCAAAAAGCAATCTCTGTGATAGAGTACCTGACAAGTGGGCCTCCAGCCTCTGCCTGAAGACCTCTAAGAAGTGGGAACAGATTGCCTTTCTAGGCAGTTCATTCCACTTTTGGAGGGCTCTAACTGTTAGGGCGTCCGAGTTCAAATCCAGCCTCAGATGCTTATTAGCTTTGTGACTCTGGGCAAGTCACTAACTCTGTTTGCCTCAGTTTCTTCATCTGTAGAATGAGCTGGAGAAGGAAATGGCAAACCACTCTAGTATTTTTGCCAAGAAAACCCCTAATGGAGTCACAAAGAGTCAGATGTGACTGAAATGACTGAACGACAATGAAACTGATACTGAGCCTAAATTTGCCTCTTTTTTTCTACTTCAAAGTTAGTTCTTCATATCTAATTTCACTTCTTAGACTTCATTTTGATTGTTTCCCTGATTCACTAACATCCCATTGAGTTTTTGTGCTGTCTTTATTGGGGCTGTACCATCCAACTCTGATCTTGATGTCACGGTCGGCCAATCAACATTTAGTAAGTACCCACTGTATACTAGACACTATCCTAGAGATACAGAGAAAGCCAAAAGATAGTTTCTGCTCTCAAGGACCTCACTGTCTAATGGAAAACAAACTCAGAAAAGATGCCTGGTTCATACTTGGGTCGAATTCTGGATAGGGAGTCAGGAAGATCTGAATTCAAATGCTGTCTTAGACTTTTACTAGCTGTATGAGCCTGGACAAGTGACTTAACCTGACTGGGTCTCAGTTTCCTTATCCACCAAATGAGGGGGTTGGATTTAATGGCCTCTAGGTGCCTTCCAACACTTAACCTATCATCTTATGGATTGGCAATTGGTGGTACAAGGTATAGAGTGATGTATCTGGAGTTAGGAAGATCTGAGTTAAAATCTGGCCTCAGATACTTACCAGATGTGTGACCTTGGACAAGTCACTTAACCTGTTTGCCTTAGTTTCCTCAAATGTAAAATTGAAGCAATAATAGCACTTACTTTTCAGGGTTGTAAGGATCAAATGAGATAATATTTATAAAAAGCACTTAGTGTGTGGCAAAGAGTAGGTGCTTATTCCTTTCTCACTTCTATTCTATCAATCCTCTAATGGAAAATTTAGATGTTGTAGACCCAGGACTTAATCAAGGAAACACCATTCATTGCCAGTGTGGTTCCTCCAATTTATGTTTCATAATCTATGTTGATAATGTCAGTGTAGGACGGTCTTCTGGCAAATTTTTTTTAACCTACCTAATAATTGCGTGGCCTTGTCCATGTAAAAGTAAGATTTCTTTACAATAAATATTATTATAGAAGGGTCTAGAAGTTAATCAATGTAGTAACAAGATCAGGAAGGGGCCCCTCTATTGATAGGCTAGAGATTCAAATGCCACGGCTGGGATTGGCTGTCTCCAGAGTCCCGTCTCCTAGAGAGTGATTCAGAGATAACTTGCTGAGGAGATGAAGGTACCTCCCTAGATGCTATCTGGAAGCAGCTCAGCAAAAATGCAATCAGTGAAAAATAAACATAAGACTAGTATTAAGAAGAGACCTCCAAAGTCAGCTAGTGCCACCCCCTCATTTCCTAGGTGAGGCCCAGGGAGATGAGACTTGTCCAAGGTCACACCAGCAGTGAGCTCCAGAGACAGAATTAGAACCCAAGTCATCAGTTCAAGAGACAGAATTGGAACCCAGGTCATTTATCTTTAGAGTCATTGCTCTTGTCGTCGTACCATATTACCTCCCTAATCTGTAAAATTGGGAATAAGATCCTATTAGAAAATTATGTTGTTGCAACAAGCACAAAGATCTCCATAGAGTCTAGAATAAGAAGAAAAATGGTGGCTGACAGACATGATTATCCTGGTCCCTGAAAATTGTACCTTGTACTAGAGTGGGGATCTAAAAGAGGCTCTACTGTGGCCCAGGTGAATTATTCCCCAAGATCCCTCAGTGCTTTTTGGCTTTGATTCTTCTGCTTATATAATTTTTGCCAAAATAGAACCTGGGGCCTCCTTCCCCTGAAACAACCAGCTGTATCTACAGCTTTTTCCACCTGGAATATCCTTCTGCAAAGCCTGCCCCTTCTCCCAGTGGTGAGTTCTTCCATTTTGTTGAGTGGCCCAAGCCAGTCTTGAGTCCTTTCCCAGCCTTGTTTTCGAGTTCTGGAGCTCAAAACCATGGCCTTATTTCCCCTCCCCCACCCCATAAACTCCCTACCTCCTCATTTTTCAGGTCCCTTTTTAAGGTTGTTTCTCCTTATTAGAACTTACCCTTCTTGAGATGGAGGATTATTTTTCTTTTCTTTCTTCGTTTTGTATTGTCAATACTTAGTACAGTGCCTGGCACATAGTAAATACTTAATGAAAGCTTTTTTCCTTCCATCCAGGTGTCTAGATAATAATAAACCCGATATATAGAGTGCTTTAGTGTTTATGAGGTGCTTTTCTCACCACAACCTTGAGAAGTAGGTATTACTAGTTTTATTATTTCCATTTTGCAGGATGAGAGAACAGATTCTAAATGAGGGCTTACTCAAAGTCACAGTATGCACTAAAGCCAAGCTCCAAACCTTCATCTCTCCTGACTCCTCCTCTGTGCTCTCTCCACCTCACTGCAATGTCACTGCTAGAAAAAAAAAAAGGTTTTCTGAGTAGTATTAAAAACATCTGAAAGGTCTAGGTCTCATTTTAGGGGGAGGGGAAGCAGGAAAGGGGAGGGCTCTTAACCTGTTATCTCATTGGTGGAAAACTTTTAGTGTGGAAACTTCCTCCATGCAGATCTGCAGCTCTTATAATTTATGAGAATTAGTTATGGTGACTAGGATGACTGACAGAGGAATTGACGTCCACCATCCAATTTCCCTTCCAATCAAATAGTATGTCTCATAAGCAGGATTTCATTCTAGGTCTGTTCGATTCTAAGACCAACCCTCCATCAACGATATCATGTTGCATCCTATCCTAAGTGAATAAGAAAGACGGCATGGTGTAACAGAGAGTGTGTAGAACTTGGCGCCAAGAAAACCAGAGTTTGAATTCTTTCTCAGATATTTACTAGCTGTATGACCCCAGAGTTTCCTCATCTGTAAAACGAGACAGTTGGACTTAATGATCTCTAGGATTCCTTCCAACTCTAGTCAACAAGAAGTCAGTAAATATTTATTAAATACTTGCCATGTGCCAAGAACTGTGCTAAATGTTGTTGTTCACTAGTGTCCAACTCTTCGTGACTCCATTTGGGGTTTTCTTGGCAAAGATACTGAAGTTGTCTGCCATTTCCTTCTCTAGCTCATTTTACAGATGAGGAAACTGAGTCTAACAGGGTCACACAGCTCATAAGTGTCTGAGGTCAGATTTGAACTCAGGAAGATAAGTCTTCCTGACTCCAAGCCCGGCACTCTACGTACACCTCCACTTAGCTGCTTAACTCCTGGATATACAAATATGATCTCACAGAAAGACAGTCCCTACCTTCAAGGGGCTCACATTTAAATGGGGGAAGACACCGCATAAATTTAGGATCCTATGAAATCGTCATTCTGGTATATAAACCAGTTTCTTATGAATGGAGTTAACATAAATTATCTTCTCAAAGCCTAGTTATCTCTGAGTAGACCAGGGCTGTCTAAAATACGGCCCACAGTGTGATTTTATGCAGCCCGCCTGTGGGTTTTAATTTTCACAAGCGAAAAAAAAATAATAATTTGCCTGGAATGTGTACTAGATTTTTAAATTCCATCACTAATAAATAATCTCATTGATGTTAATTTTCTTGGGTGTTTTTAAGCAGTATTATGGATAGAACATATTGCATGGAATTTTCAATTGATCTGTGAGATGTATTCCCTCTGTATGATGCAGAATAGTCAGTATGCACCTACCTTTATACTATTGTGTTGTCGCTTTGTTGTTTTGTGTTTGCTTTCGCGCGTCATGCCTTCACCTGTTATATCGATGATGCACATTCCCCCACTTTCTATTAATGTACTATATTTTTTATTCTGGGTGGGGCCCTTGAATAATTATTTTATTTTAATGTGGCTCTAAGATAACCTAAGGTTGGACAGCCCTGGAGTAGACTAGTAGAAGAAAGAAATGACAAATTACTCTAGTATCTCTGCCAAGAAAACCCCAAATGGGGTCACGAAGAATAAGACACGCCTGAACAACAACAACAGACACCTATTCCGACCTACATTACTGAGTTGCTGTTGGGATTATACAAGATAACATATGTGGACAACTCTAAAGTTCCGGCTTTTTTTGTAACTTTACTATAGTAACAAACAGGATCGTGATAATCTAATTCCACATGACCCATGTACAAGATACCTCAAATCTTAGATGTTCCATTGCTGGAATCTCCTCCATAACATCTTAATGCAGTCTTTGCTTGAATCTTTCCAATGACAGAAAGCTCACTCTTTCTTACAAGGCCACCCCACTCATTTTTTTTTTTCACAGCTCTAATTGTTAGAAAGCTCTTCCATATACATTACAGAGCCAAAGTCTTTCTTCCAGTAGATTCTACTCACTGGTCCTACTTTGGAGCTACATATTATAAGGCTAATTTTTATATGACTGCCTTTTAAATACTTGAAGGTAGAGCTTATATTGGGGGCTAGGTGGCAAAGTGGATAAAGTGCTCGCCCTGGAGTCAGGAGGATCTAAGTTCAAATCTAGCTTCAGACACTTACTACCTGTGTGACCCTGGCCAAGTAACTTAACCCTATTTGCCTCAGTTTCCTCCACTGTACAATGAGCTAGAGAAGGAAATGGCAAATCACTCCAGTATCTTTGCCAAGAAAACTCCAAATGCGGTCACACAGAGTCAGACACGATTAATCCACTAAACAACAACAACCAAAAATGCTTACGCTGGTTCTAAATTTTCTAGTTATAGATATTTCTAGTAACTGTAGAATGAATAATTCCAAACAATACTTTCTTTTGTCCTTTTCCACGTTACTTTAGTAAAGACTTAACTTGTACGTTTTTTTCATTGTTAACAGTGATGTAGCTGAGCTGACCTTGAGTTGAATTCTTGATCGGTCTATGTCTTGTCATCTAGTAGTAAGAGGAGAGAACGCTAATATTGTGCAGGTCGCCACTTCTCAGACCCTCGGCTTCCTAGTCTATGATGCAGGAGCTGGACTGGGTAACTCCAGAGGTTGAGACCTTCTAGCGCCCAACATTCCATGAGTCTGTTATTCTATAATTCTTCTCGTTCTTCTCATTCCTTCTTGTTTCAAACATTAGATCCGTCTAACCCCTGGGCCATACCTCAAACATTACAAATACAGACCCGGGGCCAGAAAAGGCAAGGGGTGGAGGTGATGTCTATGTGACAGCATCTTTCTTGCCCTGCTGGGTCAATAAACTTATTTCTCTGTATGCTAATTTCATAATAACCTTATTCTGTATTTTGCAGATTGAGAATAGAATTTTAGCAGTGCATTAATTGTGACAAAATTCTACCACAAGTCAAGTATGTGACTGTCCTGGAGAATTATAATAATAACAACGTTAACAACATTTCCATTATGTTTTAAGTTTTACAAAGCCCTTTGTATAGATTCTCTCATTTGTTTCTTTATCCTCATTTTACAGACGAGGAAGCCGAGACTGAGCGACTTGTACAGAGATACTTGTAAGGGAATGAGGGAGGATTTAAACAGATTCATCCTCACTCTAGGTCCAGGACACTCTAGCCACTATTCCCAGCTGCCTCTTTACTTCATAATACAGGGATTTCTACATTCATGACACACACCAATGTCATTGGTTTATATTCTACCATTTACCAGGCATGAGGATATATACATGATTGTACAGAAAATAGTCATTTTTGACATTGTTTTCTTTTTCAAAAAGAACAGAATTATTAGAGTTTTAAGCTCTCAGATGTAAGGGAGAATTGAGAAACTTTGGAGGTTCAGAGGTGGGACCCAAAGATGGTTAATGAGTTAATTATCAAGACAAATGAAGACCATGTAGTAATCTCAGAGATCAAAGACCCAAAGTATAAGGAAAAGGTGGGTGAATATTTAAAAAGTGTATGCCCCATGATAGATTTGGAGGGGGGCATGTTTTTATACTTACTGTTCTTACTATACCATCTTACAAAATACCCTTTTCTAAAAACTCATGAATTCTAGCTGTCAATTAATGAGGTACACACCCAGTGGTGGCTTGTGTCACAGTAATAAAAGCCACTCCTAACTCTTTAGAGTTAATCCTAGAACCTTAGGGGAGAAGTAGGCAGTTGCCCTCTGGGACCTAACCTGCCTATTTGAGTGGACATTAGGATAATGAACTTTGGAGTGTGTGCTAAACATGCTATGGAAAAAATGGAGGGAGGTGATATTGGGGAACAGTTGTAGTAATGAATACTTTAGAAGCAACATGGAGTTGGTGCTTGTGGGAGACTCAGAAGGAATTAATCAAAAAAAAAAATTTAAAAACAGCATTCAATTTTCATTGGTCTTGTGAGGCAATCATGATATTCCCCTTGATTATCTAGTTGCCTGGTATGTTGTCGAGGTAGTTTTCTTGAATTAATAATAATCAAGTTAAGTACTTTGTGTTTCTATAACAGTATTTCTTTAAGGAAGTGAAAACTCTTAAATTTAAAAAAATTGATATTTTTGGTTTCACATAACTTTTATTTCTGATTATTTCCCTTCCCTCTCACTTTACCTTGCTACTGTTAACATCCCTGCTCTGAGGCATTGCTGTCCTAATTGGAGTGCACCCAGCATATCAAGTCAGCCCCAGCAATTGGACTATGCTTCACCCTGGTCATCTTATTGCCAAGCTGGGCCCTGTTGTTGATATTCAGTCATTTCAGTTATGTTAACCCATTTGGGATTTTCTTGACAGAGATACTGACATGGTTTCCCATTTCCTTCTTCAGCTCATTTTGCAAATGAGGAAGCTGAGGCAAACAGGGTTTAAGTGACTGGCCCAGAGTCACATAGCTAGTAAATGTCTGAGGTCAAATTTGAACTCAGGTCCTCTAGATTCCAAGCTACCCAGCTGCCTTGGGGCCTATCTTACCTGTCCTTTCCTTTTGTCTCTTGCTTTGTGAAAGGTAATCAAATCAATACTACCTTGTTAATCTAATTGCCCAATGGCTCCATCTCACCATCCTTTGACTTTCCAGATGAAAATGCCTTTCTCTAGCCAGCCCTCCCTCCCCCAAATCAAAGTCAACTGCAAGTCATGTCACCATTTTCCTAATGTCATTGTCCTCTTTGAGAATGAAGGACAAACACAACAACCTTTCTCTAGTCATTCATTGCTCTGTGTGTCATCTTTCCTTGGGAGCAGGGACTGTCTCACTTTTTTATCTCCATCCCCAGCTTGGCACATGGCAAACAATAAATGATTTTTCATTCATTCATTCATTCATTCACGATCTAGGGGTGTGCTGGAGAACCAATTGTTAAATTTTCAGTGTGACCATTGCTACCTCAGAAATCTGCAAATCAGGGCTTATTGATTTGTTTTATTGATTATCTCTATTTAAGAAAGTGCTAATAAGGAAGATGAAATTTCAGAGTGCCTGCATACATTTCCTTCTCCCTCCCTTAGAGCCTGTTGTTCAACATTGACCAGCATAGCCCACCCAGTATGGCCCCATAAACATTGCTTGAGCTCTGCAAGAATGTAGTGGAGGGTTCAAGGAATAAAGTTATCACCAGAATAGATGCCTGATGACGAAAGACTAATAATGATAATAATAAATAATAACGACAACAATAACTGGCCTTCATATTGTGCTTTAAGATTTACAAAAATGTTTTACATTTATTATCTTATTTGGGCCTCACAACACTTCTGGCACCATCCCGTGTAATACAAGAATAAAGAATCAGAAGGAAAGCAACATATCAATTTAGTAAAACTAACCAACACATCTACATGACTGAGAGCACATTCTGTAGTCCTTACGTCCGCAATGAAGGGAGGTGAATTTTTTCAACTCTCCTGAATTTAGTCATCATAATTATAGAAGCTTCAGTTTTTGCTGTTGTTGACTGCTGTTTGAAAAACACTTTATTACTATTCTTTTTTCTAGATCGAAAACCTGAGGCCCAGAGAATGACTTCCTTCCCAAGGTCATGCAGTGAGATGGGGAACAGTCTGAGCTTGGAACAGAGCTCAGATCTGACTGGCAAAGCAGAAGCTCTTCCCACTGGCCCCTTGCACCTTCCCCTTAATAGGCTAACAGGAAACATCGAGAGAGGCTGATGAGATTAACACTGCTGGAACACAGCAGTAAAAACTGGACCAACTGGCCCTAGGAGCTCACTAGTGAATAACAGGAACTTTTATCATCCTTTCCACCAGAGATCCTTTATTTAAACCCCCTTGACTAACTCACTGGGCAAGCTGGCCTGGGCTGCCTCATCACATGGCCCCAGAACCTGGCAGTTAAATTTAGCAGCTCACCTCGGCAAGCTCCTCGATTGAGATGTTTACAAGATACATCAGATACATATGTATCAGAGATATACCAGAGTCAGGGATTGCCGTTTCTGAAACAAGAGGTTTTTAGGGAAAGCAAAAGGTAGCAAGTGGGTTCTACTGGATGAACTGGGCACCTGCTGCTGTCAGTCTCAACCTGGCAGTCTCATTCTACACGCTTGACTGATGCAAAAACACAGGCCTGAGTAAAGCTGGGCAGCTCACTTAAGTCAGCAGCAGCCAAGATGCTGAAATAGGCCAGCCTGCTCTCCATATAACTTATTCTTACCCCTGGACCAATGAATGGGGAGCATGTTAACTGAAAAGAATTTTACTGACTGACTTTGAAAAGAGCTCTGACAAAGAACCACAGAGATAAAGCTGGAACAGACCCCAGAAGGGCATTTTAAGCCTTTTAGTCATCCTGTCATTTTACAAATGATGAAACTGAGGCCCAGAGAGAATGAAATGATGTGCTCAAGGTCATTTAGGTGACATTAGTAGAGCTGAAATTTGAACCCAGGTCCTTTGATTCCAAGGGCAGCCAGGTAGTACATTGGATAGAGTACTGGGTCTGGAGTCAGGAAGACTCATTTTTCCTGAGTTCAAATCTGGCTTTAGACACTTAGCTGTGTGACCCTGGGCAAGTCACTCAACCCTTTTTGCCTTGGTTTCCTCATCTGTAAAATGAACTGGAGGAAGAAATGGCAAACCACTCCAGTATCTTTGCCAAGAAAACCCCAAATGATGTCATGAAGAGTCAGACACAACTGAAAAAATACTGAACAACAAATTTGGATTCCAAATCCTTTGTTCTTTTCGTTGTACTGTTGTGTTCTCTATCTCTATTATCACAGTATGTGGGAGCCCCCTCAGCTACATTTCAGGGCTGGCACACACAACACACATATAAATAGTATGGTTTATGGGCTTATATAGGGCAGGTGGTGCCAAGTCACAGCTGGGAACAAGATTGTGGAAGTGCTTTGATTTTAAAACCTAATTTTGCTGGCTTCCCTCAAGTCTCAGCTAAGATCCCACCTTCTACCCAAAGCCTCTCCCATTTGCTCTTCCTTTTGTTAATTATTTCCCATTTTTTCCACAAATAACTTATTTGTACGCATTTGTTTGCTTGTTGTCTCTCCCGTTAGACTCTGAGTTCCTTGAGGGGAGAGACTGTCTTTTTCCTTTTTTTGCATCCCCAGCGCTTAGCACAGTGCCTGGTACTAGTAGGCATTTAATAAAAGCTTATTTTCTGACTAAAGGCTTCCTTTTTGGAAAACCTCTGGGGCTGAAATTTCTTCCATAAAAACTAAACTGGTGCATGCAGTCTAAACTGGTCATTTTGACTGCAATTTTTAAATCAAAGAAGATATTCCTTAAGGCACCACCAGCATCACACTTCTCCCATTCCCCTCCCCCACCAACCAATAACTTAGTTCACATACTTTGTTCTAATTGGTTGGGAGTGTGACTGTGTAGTGACTGTGTATGGCAGTAAGGGTACTAAGTCCAATTTGCCAGGAGCTTAATCTTCAGCTATAGCCAGGCATGAAATGTAACGTGTCCGGTAAATTACATGTGTTAAACTTTTTACAAGATCTTTCTTTCACTGACTGCTCCACGATGCCACTGCATGGCTAAGGAAGATAAGAGCCCTGCATACCTGGATGAAGGTGGGGGATGCAATCTTGGCCCACGGGAAAGCAGTCAGACAGAGTGTGCCTGAATCACAGATTCACATAAACGTGTTTAAGCATCAACACACCCACACAGGTATCTGTCCTTTCACCTAAGATAATAGTAGTTTGAGGGGTGGGGCGTAGGACTTCAAGGGTCAAAAACTGGGCCCTGGGTGGAGACCATTACTTTAACTCTCCTTAAATTGGAAATTGAGGGATGCATAGTTTATCATGAATAACTTTCCTGGAGTGTTAATGAAAGAAGGGGCCAGAAAAGAAATGCAGACAATTGAAAACAAGGATAAGCCATTTATGGCTTTGAATTCACTTATGGGTACCTGAAGCCATTGTTTGTATCTGTTACTCCCTACCATTTCATGTCTTTTTACTCTTTTTCTCTTCTTTCCTTCTCTCTGTCTCTCTCTCCTCTCCCTTTCCCTCCCCCTCGCTCTTTTCCTCTCCTCTCTCTCTGTCTCTGTCTCTCTCCTCTTTCTCTCTCTGTCTCTGTCTCTCTGTTTCTGTGTCTCTCTCTTTCTCCTTCCCACCTCCTTTTTCTTTTCCTAATGTTCTTTCCCCCTGTGTTGTCTTTCCTAGGATTCCGTTTTACTGGTATGTACATGGGCAATGTTTGGGAGTTTTGACTGATTGGCTTCTATTTTGACACAAACTTGTAGTTCAGTGGAAAAAGCTTTGGGCAAGGGAATCAGGAGGGCTTGGTTCTGACTCCATACATGATTCTCTGTGACAGCCTTATGGGTTTTCGAAGTGCCAGCTTCTCTGCTTTTAAAACATGAATAATTATCCCTGCCCTTTCCTACCACACAAGGTTATTGTGGGGCCAAATGAGACTTGATATATGGAAGCCGTGTATAAATGCCAGAGGTTACTGTTGCTACTCATTCAACTCTTTATAAGTTTCTTTACTGCCATTCTTCGAAATTTCTCCTGGTTACCTTTGCGAGCTAGATTGCATTGGAATCTTCGTGATGTTTTGGGATTGGCTCACACGGACACAGTTAGTTAGTGCCTAACACTGAATTAGAATAATGAGCAACTGAATTTCTAATCTGTTGCTCAGGTCACTGGACCACCTTACCCTCTGACCAGTGGGCCTATAAAGTCAGATCTTTGGTTTGGAATTTCTAGGCTAATCCAGGTGGGCTTCACTTCCTTTGGTGGAATTTGTTTTTCCACTTATCCCCAATGTGTAGCACAGTGTCCCGTGTGTAGTCGAAGGTGTTTATAAGTATATTAATTTAAATCACAACAAACAGTCACTAGCATCCAGTGGCCTGCAGCTGCCATAGTGGGATCAGTCCAGCAAGCCCGAAGCTTGGGAGCCCCCCTGAACACATGCAGGGTGGGGCTTGCTGCTGCTGCTGCTGGGCTGGGCTGCCACTTAATCCAGGTTTAGGAGGGAACTCTAATCTCAGGAAGTGCCACAGTTAAACAAAGACCTTGGGCCAGAGATGTCACTACTGATTTTTAAGACAAAGCTCCCAGAGGAACAGATTTAAGAAAAGGAATCTGGGCATCCAGAATGCCCTAACAGGTGGAGGACTCCTATTTCTTTATATAGTTTACTAGACTGATATTTGAATCTATGGATTAGGAGATCATTTCCAGCGTGAGGTCATCTCAGTTCCAAAGATATTGTCAGTTGCTTGAGAATGCGTTCAAGTCCTTCTGCACTCCATTGAATCATTCTGTTTCCAGATCACTTTCCAGTCACTTTCTCTCTAGGGATCAGTTTCCTTACTTAAGCACAGGGTCTTGTACCTAGGAGTGGATGAGGGGGTTAGAGGAACCCCTTCTAGTTGTAAGATGCATGGAAACAACAAGCATTTATTAGGCACTTACTATGTATCAGATGGGCAGCAAGTTTTCCTAGTGGATAGAGTGCCCTGAGGCAGGAATCCTCCTCTTCTGAGTTCAAATCCGACCTCAGACACTTACTAGCTGTGTGACCCTGGGAAAGTCACTTAACTTTGTTTGCCTCAGTTTCCCCATCTGTAAAAAGAGCTGGAGAAGGAACTAGCAAACTGCTCCAATATCTCTGCTAAGAAAATACCCGATGAGGTCACCAAGGGTCAGACACAACTGAAAAGGGGCTGAACTTGTATCAGACACTGGGAGACAAAGCTAAAAATGAATCGCTCCCTGCCCTCAAGGCTCTTACATTCTATGGGGAAACAATGTATAAACACATACAAAATATCTATTGAGTAAATACAGAGTGATTTCTGAAAAGGAGGCCCTTGGATCTGGGGGGAGGTGACTTTGTTGTTTAAACAAATGGAATGACCTTTGTTTATCACTTCTCTTCACATACAGTCTATCTCAGACTCAACTCAGTCCAGCTGGTATCCCCCGTGCCCTTGAACTTACTACTACACTCCTTACATCTTAGCTATCATCAATGATAATAATAGCTAACATTTATAAAGTGCCTACTGTGTGCTGGGTTATGTTACAATTATTATTTCATTTGGTCCTCATGACAACATTGGGAAAGAGGTGTTATTGTTATCCCTATTTTACAGTTTCAGAAACTGAGGCAAACAGAGGTTAAGTGACTTCAGACAGCTTGTAAGTATCTGAGGGTGGATTTGAACTCAGATCTTCCTGACTCCAGGCCTGGTGCTCTATCCTATCTACTGCTTCCTCCCCTTTGACTATTCAAAGATGTGGGTTTCCAATTCAGACTCTTCATTTTTGAGAAGCCTTCCCTAGTCCTCGGTTATCTGAGCTTCTCCCATGAGTTTCAGTCACTACTTTTTAAAAATTAAATTGGTGATTTCATTGGTATAGGGAATTCCTAGTGAAGAAACTCTGTACCAATGCAGACTGACACCTACTTTTCAATTTACAGTTGTAGAAAGTTGCCTGAGGGCACTGAGAGATTAAATGCCCAAAATAAGTGCCTTAACACTAGGCCAATATGTTTCAGAGGATGCATGTGAACCCAGCTCTTCCTGACTCCTGGGTTATTTCTCTATTATCTACCAGCGGTGTCAGGAACAACACTCCTGAATAAAGGCCAAGCTAGATGAAATGTCATTGGGAAATGATTAACAAAATAAATAAATAAAAATGTAATTTTAATTCGTGGGTTTCTAAGTCAATATGCAGCCTTCAGGGATCTGTTTCTATTCAAATTTCACATCACTGCTGTATGCCATGCTAACTCTCTCATAATTTGTTGTTGTTGTTCAGTTGTGGTGGACACTTCATGACCACAAAGAAAGTGAGGGGTTGGCGAAGATATTGGAGTGATTTGTCATTTTCTTCTCCACCTCATTTTACAGGTGAGGAAACTGAGGCAAACAGGGTTAGGTGACTTGCTCGGAATCACGCAGCTAGTTAGTGTCTGAGGCAAGATTTGAACTCAAGAAGATGAGTCTTCCTGACTCCAGGTCTGGCACTCCATCTAGCTGCCTAGATATTGTCTAATATTAATGCTTAAATTTAGGACCGGGTCTCTACTTTTGTTTCTGGCATGAATTAGTATTATTAACATGTAATAATGCTATCTTAAAACAAGTAAATATAGCAATAATAATTCATATTTCTGTAATGTAAAGTTTTCCTCAAAAAGCTTTGAGAAAGGTAATGCAAACATCACTATTCCCAGTTACAGAAAAGGAAATGGAGGCAGAGAGCAGTTAAATGTTAGTCTAAAGTCAAACAGATACCAGTCATTATTAAGTGCTTGCTAGATGCCAGGCACTGTGCAAAGTGCTGGGGATATAAAGAAAGAGAAAAGACAGTGCCCTGCCCTCAAGGAGTTTACAATCTCACCAGGGAGACAACATTCAAATGAATACAAACAGATATATTGGAAATAATCAGCCGAGAGAAGGTACTTATCTTAAGGCAATATGGAAAAGGCTTCTTGTAGAAAGTGAGTTTTGAGCTGAGACTTGAAGGAAGCCTGGGAAATCATGAGGTAAAATGAGAAAAGAGAAGATTCCAAGCATGGGGGATAGCCAAAAAAAAAAAAGTTACTGATGTCAGGAAGTGACGTCTTAGGCACCATTAATCTTAACCATTATTAGTTAAGGACTTGCCTCTTAGGACTTCCATCTATAAGACTGATGGTTTTTTGTTTTTCCTACAGCAAAATGACTCATAGATTTCTCATTTTAGTACTAGGATTCCCAATAATTCTGTTGAGACTTTATTTCCCATTTTTTCCAGGTTCAGGCTGAAATGAATAGGATAGGGCAGACCATGGGGTTGTTGGCCCTCCCTAAGGGATTTGAGACCCATTGATTTAGAGGAAACACAGATAACCAGAATGATAAGGGTAAGACATTAACATGCTTAAAAAAAAAAGAAAAATAGTTATCAGTTTCCATCTATGTTGCAGTTTAAGTATTTCTCATCTCTTTCTGTTCATCCTTTCCATGGGGAGAGAGGGAAAGTAGAGAGTCTTAACTATTAAAAACCCAAGCGTCCAATGCAGACACTGTCTACTTTGTGTCACATTTTGCATTCTATTTATTTTTCAGTCTGTCTTATCCTCTGCCCTCGTTGACAAGTGCCCAAGGACAGGGACCTACTTTCAGGTTTTCTTGCATCTTTCCCACAGCCTAGCAATGGTCTTGCACTCGATAGGTCCCCCATAAATGAACTTAGTGCCCCAGCAGCTGAGTAAGCTCCTTGAGGGCACATGCCAGGTTTTTGCCTTTCTTAGTATCCCAAGTGTTTAGGATAGTGCTTAGCACCCAGGAGGAGTCTAATAAATGCTTGTTGTTGACCATGGTGGAGAATTCATTTGGGAAGTTTAGTTTTAAGGATGTTTTAGAAAGTCTGGAGTTTCAGACATTGTAGGTTATAGGATATATCTGGTTAAAACAGCATTTCTATATATCTTTCTTGCTGCCAGATACATTGGAGAATTCACAAATGCAGAAGTCTGGGCTCTAATCATCCTACCTGTGAAGAGCATGCCATTTTACACCTCTCCATAAGGTTTGGGCCTACTCTACTGTAGGCTCAACACAGATCTGAGCTCACCCAGGCCTAACCTTGCTTCAGTGTAGCCTAGAGGTCATCTGAAAGATTGTGATGGTTTGTGGACTAATTCTGGAGTTCATTTTCTCTTCTGGCTTGGTTTAAGTCCGGAACTAGGTTTGAGACCTCTGGGACCATTCCAGGCCAATGGAGGGTTAATTTAGTTCCGCGCACTGGTTTGGTACTGCCCTGGCTTCTCAGAGGTTTCCTAACTTGGGGAAACGCCTCTGAACCTAAAAGGAGAGTTGCATCTGCAAAAATGAGCCAGGAACAGACCCATACACTGCCAGGAACAATTGGGAGCAAGGTGGTGTCTCCTCGGGTAAATCTTTTCTGCCACCAGGTTTCCCTCCTCGCTCTCCAGGGTCATAGTGAAATTCATAGAAATGAATCACAAACATGTGGAGTATATTTGCCCCAAAGATCCTGGGGTTTGAACAGGCAAGGAACAAAGAGGGGGCAGGCTCAAGATAAAAATGTGTTTTAGGGCCTTATCAATCCTGAACCAGTTGAAACACACTCAGAGATGTTCAAAGCATCCCCTGCTCAGCCAGGCTGGCTCATTCCCAGGTGAAAGGCAGATCATAACTAGCAATGTGGGTGCTGGGGTAGGTGGAGGTGGGGGAGGACCTCACTTTTTTTTTTTTTGGTAGTAACTTGTAATTTCCCAGCATCTCCTGGGATGTTCAAAAGAAGCTCTGTCCACACAGTGAGGTTCTGTTTGCCACTCCCCCCTCCCTCCCTAGCTGGGAGCCCCACTGCTCTAGCCTGTTGAGCAGGCTGGGGAAGTTTCTGGGCCATCTGGCTGTCATGCCTGAAGCTAGTGTGCAAATAAGGCAGATCTGAGCTAACTTGCTTGATCTGCAACCCTAAGGGAGGCAGGAGAAGGAGCCAAGACGGAGGTGGTGCTGAGGAGAAGGAGGAGGACAGGCCTAGGGGTGGATTGAGAGAAGCTAAGGCTGCTCCCCCCCACCCCTTCCCAGAGCCAAGGGTGGGGGTTTCTCACCAGGCCCAGCTATTCCTGTGAAGGCACTCCCTGAAAACAGTCTTTTTATAGAGATCTTCACTTCTTTAGGAAAAGGGGTCCTTTTTGTTTGATATATAGAACAAAATGGGGCAACCAAATGCCATGAGCTGAACTATTTTGTTTATACTCTTTTTTTAAAAAGCCTGTCCCATATGATCACGTTTTTCACAACCTGTTGGTTTATTGTTTATATGCGCAAGAAACAAAATATCTTCCTCATCACTCTCTGACAGGAAAAGGTCACCCAAGGCTGTTCCTGAAGTCACTAAAACTGCCATATTGTGGGCTGTTTGCGGGCACAAGCCTGTAGCCCATTAGTTTCCTGCTTTAGGGCAGTGTTACCTGCTCAGGAAAGGGGGCCATTTCCTACTTTAGGGCCCAAAGTTTGATTTTTCAGGCACTCCCCTCTCCTCTCCTCAATTAGAAGCAGCTTGATGGTATAGGGGATAAAGCTCTGGCTTTTATGTCAGGAAGATCTGAGTTCAAATTTAGCCTCAGACACTTACTGTGCAGCCTGGGCAGGTCTGCCTCAGTTTTCTCAACTGTAAAATGGGGATCATGATAGCACCTACTTTCCAGGGTTGTTGGAAGGATCAAATGAGATAATATTTGTAAAGTGCTTAGCATGCACGGTGCTTGGACATAGTAGATACTTAATAAATGCTTGTTTCCTTGACTTCTTCCAGTTTGTCTAGTGTTTCTCCCTTTCCTGCTCTCTCACTATCTCTCCTCCTTCTCCTCCTGCTCCTCCTCTTCCTCCTCTTCCTCCTCCTCCTTTTCCTCCTCTATCTTCTCCTCCTCCTCCTTTTCCTCCTTTTTCTTCTTCTCTTCCTCCTCCTTTTCTTCCTCCTCCTTTTCCTCCTCCTCCTTTTTCTCCTCTTCTGTTATCTTCTTCTTTTTCTCCTCTTCCTCCTTGTTCTCCTCCTCTTCCTCCTCCATCTTCTTTTTCTCCTCCTTTTCCTCCTTGTTCTCCTCCTTCTCTTCCTCCACATTCTTCTTCTTTTTTCCTTCTTCTTTTTCTTCTTCTTCTCCTCCTCTTCCTCTTCCTCCTTCTCCTCTCTCTTTGTCTCTCTGTCTCTTTTTCTCGAAGACTGGGTTTCCGTATTCTACAGCAGCCCCAGTCCCAGCCTCCCCTAGTAGCAGGGACCCCAGATGTGTGCCACCATGCCCAGCCCCTTCTATTATTAACAGGAGAGGATTTGGTACATCAATGAATATTAGATTTGGAAAAAAGCTTAGAGAACATAATCTAAACCTCTTAATTTTGCAGATGAGGAAACAGAGTCTTAGGAAGATGAAGTGACTTGCCCAGGACTGCTAGTTAGTTACAACATGCTATTTCCCTTTTTTAGCCTCCATTCTGACTGAGTTCGGGAAGTGTACTGCTTCTTTCAGAACAAAGCAGCTGTAGAACTCAGTTTCATTTGGGCGACTTGGCATGTTTCCCCCCCCTGCCCTAGTGTTTGAAGAGGACGTTAAAGAAGCTGGCATCTCTGTTCAGAGTAGGGATGTTCTCTATTTCCTTAGGCGAGTATAATAGTAAAGCTTCCTGGGAGAGGCCTTAGAAACAGGCCAATGTCTAGTCCATCCTCTTTACTTTTACAGAGTAAAAAAATGAGACCCACAGAGATAAAGTGACTTAATTACCCCAAGTCATGCATGTAATAATAAGAACCAAAATCTGAAGACAGAGCTTCAGCTAATGCATCCGGCGACAGCATCATCGGCCAGACCATGTTACTGCACAGAGTCCTTCCTTTCTAAGGGTTATGGCCCTCATCCAGTTTTGCTCTATGGCTAGCAGCAACTTTGACATAGTTTCTGATTGCTGATAGGATTAGCTGACCCATCTTTTCCTAGACTTTAGTGACAGACTTGGGTAGATGACTTAGGGTTAGAAAAAAGGGCAGGACGTCATTGACTGAAGTGTGGCCCAGACGGTTCAGGAGTGGCCAGAGGGCAGATCAACGTATAGGTAATAGACAGAACTTCTAGGAAAAGAACACAATTACTGAGCCCTTCTGCGTGTCCCTGTCTAGTGCCCATTGCACTACGTGAGAAAGAAGTGAGGTGGGGGTTGAAAGTAAGTGTGGTTGGGTACCTACATGCTGGATTAATGCCCGTGATTTCAGAGTTTCAAGGGATGATAGATCCAAGCTAACTGTCTTGTCTAAAAGTATCAAGGAAGACTGCTGAAATCCTTGGGCTAATTTCTAATTGTCTTCTAGGAGTATGTAGGCCCTGAGATTCTTTAGGATATACTCACGTTACAGGTTAAACTAAATACGTTTGTGATACTCAACACCTATCAAAAACATCGTGCTGAGGCTGTGTTTGAACGATCCAAATGTCCAATTAAGCTAATAGCATGCTTGCTTTTCCCCCCATTCCACATCCTTTCAACTCTTCATTAATGGCTGGCCGAGGTCCAGACCTGGGAGTTTACTCAGATGATTGGTCAGTGTTGTGCTAATCAATATAGTCAGTCAGTGAATAAGCCTTTATTAATTGCTAGGCACTGTGCTGAGGACTAAGGATACAAAGAAAGGCAAAAGGCAGATCCTGCCCTCAAGGAACTCACAATCTAATTTCACAAGGATGTTATGAACTGAATCAACAAATGGGTAAACAAAGAAAATTAAATTGGAAGGTGTTGTCACGGCCACTGGGAAGACTTGGCTCTATGGTGGCCTAGTAGAGCTGTTAAGCCAAGGGTTATTGGATTGCATGTGGTACCTGGATGTGAAATCTGACCCTTCCAAAGCTTATTGTACCTCCAGCGACCGGCAAACTGCAGTCTGGAGTTCTATACAGGAAACCCAGCTGAGGATCTTCCAAGCTGATGATCACCAGCTGGATATAGGAGCACTCCTTTGATCCTGTCACTGGAGCAGAGTCCTTTCAGCTCTGTATGAGCTTCTCCCTCATCTTGTGAAAAGCTATGTCTTTTGTTTGTTTGTGTTTCTCCAGTTTTTTATTTTTTCCAATTATATCTAAAGAAAGTTTTCAACATTCACTTTCATAAGATTTTGAGCTCCAAACTTTCCACCCCCCTACCCAAGATGGCAAGCAATCTGATATAGGTTTTTTTTATACAATCATATTAAACATATTTCCACATTAGTCCTGTTGTGAAAGAAGAACCAGAACAAAAGGGAAAAACCAAGAGAAAGAAAAACCAAGAAAAAGGTGAAAATGGTATGCTTCGATCTATATTCAGATTCCATAGTTCTTTCTCTGGATGTGGATAGCATTTTCCATCATGAGTCTTTTGGAGTTGTCTTAGACTATTTTATTGCTGAGAAGAGCTAAGTCTATCAAAGTTGATCATCGAACAATGTCGCTGTTACTGTGGACAGTGTTCTCCTGGTTCTGCTCACTTCACTCAGCATCAGTTCATGTAAGTTTTTCTAGGTGAAAAGCTTATGTCTTTTCCACATGTGGGTGGTATCATGCTGTACTGATAGCTTTTCAATGCCACATGAGTGGCATTAGTATATAAATGGAATATACCCCTAAACACATATGTATATAAATATATAATAGATAGTTACATGTATGAACATATGCATTTTTTCTTGAGGTTCTAATAAATGCTTTTGGAATTTGAAGACATCTGTTAATTATTTTTGATAGCAGAGAACTAAGAGCTTAGCACAATTTATCTACCAGTGGGATCCCAGAAATAGTTATGGGACACAAATTTGAAGTGGGGAAGAGGAAGAATTTTCTGCTGGGGCTCAGGCAATCAGAAATGTCCACTGTGGTTTTTTTGGCCTTGGCCCCAATGCAGCTACTTCTCATGTCTGTAGCTCTGCACACATACAGGCTGTTGACTGCTACCTCCAAAAAGCCAATAAACAGGCTCCAAAAGGGTGCCTACAGATTTCCCTTTTTGCCTGACTGAATGACTGAACAATAAGGTCCAAAATCTGGGGCAGCTAGGTGCCACAGCGGATAGAGTGCTGGGCCTGGAGTCAGGAAGATTCATCTTCCTGAGTTCAAATCTGGCCTCAGGTACTTACTAGCTGTGTGACCTTAGGCAAGTCACTTAACCCAGTTTCCTCAGCTTCCTCATCAGCAAAATGAGCTGGAGAAGGAAATGGCAAACCATTCCAGTCTCTTTGCCAAGAAAACCCCAAATGGGGCCACCAAGAGTCAGACGTGACTGAAATGACCAGAGAACAACAACACTGAAAACCCCACAGTTTGTTTAGGAAAGGTTTGCTACTTTCTTAAGATTACCCAAGGACTTTGGACCTTGATAGAATGTAGAGTGGTAGAAAGAGCACTTAGCTTTGAAATCAGAAGACCTGGGTTCAAATCCTAACTGTTGCTTATTACCTGTCACATTGGCAAATCACTTTACCTTTGGGTCTCAATTGTTGCATCTGTAAAAGAGGGGTATCATAGCAGATGATCTTTTAAGCTTTCTTTGAAACCTAAATCCCGTGATCTGAAGTCACCTAGGAGAACCTCCTACCAAATTAAGGACACTTTCTCTGCAACATCCCTGACAAATGGCTATCCTTTTGCTTCAACACCTTCTGTGATAGAAAACTTACTGCCTACTTTAGCCTACTCCACTTTGGAACAGTTGTCATTGTTTAAAGTTCCTCCTTATATTGAGCTGAAATCCACTGCCTTGTAACTTCTGCTTAAATGAGTCCAAAGGACAAGCTGTCACACAATTGAATCTTCATGTATTTGCCAAATCTGCCCTCCTTCCAGCCAGATATTCCCAGTCCCTTCAACTTTTCTTCATATGGCAGGCTTTCCAGGCGTCTCCCCACCATCATCATCATAGTTTTCCAGATCAGTACTAGTTTGTCAATATTTCTCAAAGGGTGACTCCTAAGACTAAAAACATCATTGTAGTTAGGCAGGCCTGACTCATGGTGAATCTAGTCAGGCTTTTCTTATTATGGACACTTTGTTTTCCATTGATGTAGGCTCAGGTTGCATTCATTGTATTTTTTTTTTTGGGGGGTGGGGTGTTGCCATATCACACTGTTGATACATATTGAGTACACTTGGCAACCACCCATTTAATAATCTCTTTTCAAATTTTGCCCAGGAGGAGATATAAAACTTACCTGTCTGTAGTCTGTGATATCCATCTTCTTCCCTTTCTTGGAAAATTGGGACATTTCCCCAACTCTCATTTGCCATATTTCCTCAAAGATCACTTGCTAAAATCTCATCTATCCATTCTATTAGTATGTTGTGATACAATTCCTTTAGAGCAGGAAATGTACACTCCTCTAAGGTGGTTATGTACTCTGTTACTACCTACTCTACCACATTAGGTTTTGTTTTCCTCTTGGCCATGTTGTTCTACTCATCCTACTATGAAGACCATTTTCTTTGGTAGCAATGGAAGAATTTGTTGTTCACTTGTTTCAGTCATGTCTGCCTCTTTGGGACCCCATTTGGGATTTTCTCATAGATACTGGAGTGGTTTGCCATTTTGTTCTCCAGCATGTTTTACAAATGAAGAAACTGAGGCAAACAGAGTTAAGTGACTTTCCCAGGGTCACCAAAAAATGAGCTGGAGAAATAAATGTCAAATCACTCCTGTATCTCTGCCAAATGGGATATGAATGAAAAAATTAGTTAAAAAACTGTGTACTCCAGCACATTTACCAACATTGGCTGTGTCTAGGAACTGCTGTAATATTTTAACTTAAGATCAATTCTCAGTCTTGGATAGCCCTGATGTACCTTCAGAGTTGCTTTGTTATTCATCTGGATCCAAGACAAACCCTAGGCATACCAACCAAATTTGGTGGAAGGAAAACTTTTCTCACAATATAGCCCACTCCAATAGAACCAAGTCAATACTTCCTATCCTAAGTACACATATTTCTGTCTGGTATGAAAATATTGACAAATCATGTATAAAAATTATCCCATAAAAAACTGGCCCAAGATCTCCATGAGTACTTGGTCAAACATCGAAGACTCCAAGATTATCGGCCGCATCCTGGGACATCCATCGCCAGTCATCTTTACTTTTGTCTTGCCACTGGACTTTGATGATCCTGGGAGAGAGTGAGGCTGGTGCCTTTGTGCACCTCCTCCTCATTTAAATCCAATTAACTCACAAGTCATGACATCACACTGTGAGACCATGAAGGAGGAACTGTGAAAGTTGAATAAACCCCTTATGTAAACATTTCACAATATGCTCCTCACACTTGCCCATGCCACTCATTTGAGGTGTAGATCTGCCCATAAGGAAGAGTGCTACCTGACATTAATCACTGGGGCCATAATATTATTTGTGAGGGGGAAACTGATCTACTAGCTAGTAAGTGTCTGAGGCCAGATTTGAACTCAGGAAGATGAGTCTTCTTGACTCTAGGCCCAGCACTCTGTGCACTGTGGTGCCACCTAGCTATCCTTAAGTCTTCTCTACTCTAGGCTAAACATCCCCAGTTCTTTTGACTTATTCTTGTATAGTATCATCTTAAGGCACTTCACCATCATGTGCCACTGCATGTGAATGCAATCCATCATTGTGAAGAAGATGGAGAGATGTAGACTAGATGTAATACAATTAGCTGGATTCAGAGTTGGTAGGATGACTGAGCTCAAAGAATAGTTGTTCCTAGTTCAAAATCAGGAGGTCTCTAGTAGAGTACCCCAGGGCCTTCATGTGGTTATGTTGTGTTTAACATTTTTATCAGTGACTTGTATAAAGGTACTCATGGCATGCTCATCATATTTGCAGACATGAGAGGAATAGCTAATATATATATATATATATATATATATATATATATATATATATATATATATATATATATATATATATATATATGCTAGATGAAAGAGTCAGGATCCAAAAAGATCTTAGTCTAGAGAATTAGGCTGAATCTAAGAAGACGAATTAAATAGAGATAAATAGAAAGTCTTACACTTGGGTCGACTTCAGAAAAAGATGGAGTAAATTTTAATAATGAAGATTAAACTTTAAAATGTGTTGTATATACTTAAAAAAATTCCAGAGAGCCAGTGGTTAAACATTTCCTAGCTCACTCCTGAGAGTGAGAAAATCCTTTGAAAAATATCTGGGGGTTTTAGTGGATTTCAGGTTCAATAACTCTGCATGTGGGTTACTGCATGTGGTATATTATAGTGGGGATTAATATGGTTTATTGGTTGGACTAGATGGCTACTGTGGTCCCTTCCAAATTGTCCTTCCTAAAAGGGAGTACCCAGAACTGAGCTCAATATTTCTTGGTCCTCTGAATATGGTGCAGCAGAGAAGATCTGACTCCCGCCTCAGCACGCAAAGAAGTCACTTAGTCTCTCTGGGTCTCAGTTTTCTCCTCTGTAAAGTGAGGAGGTTGGATTTGATGACCTGAGTGGTCTCTTTCAGCTCTAGGTCTGTGATCCTACAAAGAACCCAGTGGCAGTATTATTTCCCTTATTTTGGATACAATGCTTAATGCAGGCATTAACTTTATTAATAAGTTGCTATATTACATGACCGACTCATGTCAAGCTTGCAGGTTTCTAAATGAACTACTTTCTAGCCATATGGTACCTTTATTTGTATTTATTAAGTTGACATTTTGGACTGAAATACAAGATTTACTTTTATTCATTTTAAATGTTAGTTTTGGCCTATTGTTCTAAACCGTCAAGATCTTTTTGAAACATGCACTCCTCTATGAAGCTCTCCCTTCTCCCCTTGGGTGAACTAGAAATCTGATAAACGTGACATCTAGGACTTTAAGTCATGATAATAACATATTCTAGATCCCAGGGTCAAGGACAGCTGTCTGAGGTTCTCCATGAAAGACCTCTTTCCAGAGACATTGACTTTGACCTGTTAATGATTTCTTGTTGGATCTGGTTGTTCTGAATCTATCTAACCACACTATCATCAAACCCACATCTCACTGTTGAAAGATACTTTGCCAGATGCTTTGCCACAATCTAGGCAAACTATATCCATAGCATACCTCTGATCTAAGAGTTGAGAGCTTCATTATTTCAATACGTAAAACAATTCTATAAGCTCAGAAATATGGTCATTCTTTCCCGTGGCATGGATGGTAACCCATCCAGCCTTCACGTTACACAATTCTTGTCCATGTCTTCTCTCAAACACTCTACGGAGGGTCCATCCCCATGTGTTGGAACCCATCCTCTGTTTATTTTGACATTAGGAAAGTACCAGTGCTGCCCTCACACTGTCTGCCATTTTTTCCTCTATCTGAAAGACTGACTTACCTCCCTTTTTAATCACTGATCTCCTGGATAATATATTTTACCCTAGTCTTTGTTCTGAAGTCATTGTTGGCTATGTGCTTATTTGCTAATAGCTTATTTGCTCCCATTATACATACTCCTCTCCACTGTCTTTTGGGTTCCCTGAGATTTGGATTCTTTAAAGATTGTTCCTTATTATGATTATGAAAATGTTCCTTATTCACAGCTCTGCAGTATTGCCAGAAGAATAATGAAGTTTAAAAGACGGTTTAATTTTTTATGGAGCACATTCAGATTATTGAAAATGCTACACAGTTACTCAAATACAAGCTAGCTTATATTTTCTCCTATTAAGTACTAGGCACAGCTCTCTGTACTGTATATTGAACAAAGTTCTCTTAAAAATAATTACTAAGCAATAGACACAGAAAAGCCTTGTAGACTCTATGTCATTAGAGCAATTTTGTAACTATGAAGCCATCATCTCCAGTAGAATATAATTTGTGAAAACCTGAGTCTTCCCTTCTCTTATTGTTATCAAATATATGTATATATATTTGAGATATATGAGATATATGTATATATGTATGAAAATGTATATATGTATATGTATGTATGTTGTGTACTTATGCTGTAAGTTATCAAAACCTGGGTGACTGTTCAAATAAGAGTGCCTGAACAATAATAGGGACGTTTGGAAGATGTGCAGGTTTATGGAGAAAGATAATGTAATGATATCTGTGGTCCAGATCACAAGCTATATAACTCAGAAATCAGCAAATGCTACAAATTAAGGCTTAATTCATCATTTGGTAGTTTGCTTAGACCAGGGGCCAGCAAACTTCTTCTGTAAAGGGCTAGAGAAGAAATATTTTAGGCTTTGTGGGCCAAGAGGCAAGACTGAGGATATTATATAGGTACTTATATAACAAGAGAAAAACCACATTTCCACAATTTCTAAATAAGAAAATATAAAATATAACAAAATATATATACAAAAATATAATGAAATAACAAAAATTTAAATAACAAAATTCAAAATAATAATATATAATATTATAGATAATGTAACAGCATATTGTGATATGCCAATATTATGTCATAATATTGGTATCATATTATAATATAATACTGATATATTATTACAATAATTGAATATATTTTTGTAATATAGGTCTACTAATGAAGTAAGTTTTGAGGAAGCTCATTTTTTAGCTAAGCAAGGAAAGCCTTTATAGAAGGTAAGTTAATTAAATCATGTTTGATTACAGCAGCTGAAGAAATGTGCCCTGAGAAAATAAACTTGAGACTATTTCAGCTCAATTAAAATGATTTGTTTGTATATTGATATCATTATTTAGCATGACTTTTGAGGTTCATTTTTCTTTTTTTGATATGATGGATATGCACTGGTAATTTTTAAAAAATGTCATATGCATGGAGCTACCCATGGTACTCAAAGCGCTGTGGAGTTATAAATGCATCACTTCATTTTGTAGTGTGCCAAGCAGCAGCGTCAATTGATAAGAGCACATCACCTATGGTCTCTGCTGCAGCTGTTAAACTATGCCACGTACCATAGACAGTATGTAAAAGAATGAGCATGACTGTGTTTCAAGGAAACTTTATAAACAAATAGTCATGACTGCTTCCACCGAAAGTTTATTTATAGACAATGAAATTTGAATTTTTTACAATTTTCATGTTTCATGAAATGTTATTCTTCTTTCTATTCTTTTTTCAACTATTTAAAAATGTAAAAATCATTCTTAGTTCGCAGACTGTGCAAAAGCAAGTGGAGGGCCAGATTTGACCCATGGGTTGTAGTTTCTTGCCCCTTGATCTAGACTATGGGTGGGGAACCTGTGGCCTCCTGTGGTCCTCTAGGTCCTCAAGTGAGGCCCTTTGAATCCAAACTTGACAGAACAAATCCTCTTAATTAAAAGGATTTTGTTCTGTAAAACTCAGTCAAAAGGCCACACCCAAGAACTAGAAGATCACTTGTGGCCTTAAGGCAGGTTCCCCATCTCTGGTCTAGACTTTAAAAAGCAATGGAGAAAATATTAATAATACTGATTAAACCTAAAACTGTCTTGTATGTACATCCCCCCCCCCAAGAGCCAGTTGTTAAACATTTACCAGCATGATCCTGGATTGATGTCTCACCTCTTTTCATTCTCAATGTGATGACAGATCATGAGGGGCTTGTCTCCAGTACAACTATACTACTTTTATCCCCCAATATACTACTTTGCTTCCTACCTCTGCTGTGCAAGCTCTTAATTTCCACACTGCCCTCCCCCCCGGAGAAATTAACCTGTCCTAACCTTAGGAGATATAACCAAAATTAGCAGCAAACTGTTTGCTGTTACTTTTGGTTATAACTGCACAAGTGCTGTTAATTATCATACTAATATTCGGTTATAACCGCAGAAAGTGCCATTGACAAAATCCTGACACTTACCTCTTCTTCCTAGTTCACCTTGTGGCTGTGGCAGTGTCCCTGAGGTGGCAGGTTTTGTCCTTGGGGACAGTGATTGATGAGTAAGAGCCCCGTATCCTCCCCCGCCCCCTCCCCCGCCCCCTTTCCATTTTGTGTGGGATAGAGTGGGTCACGGAAAATGGACACATAAGGATAGCTTGTGATCTGGACCACAGATATCATTACATTATCTTTCTCCATAAACCTGCACATCTTCCAAAGGGCCCTATTATTGTTTGGGCACTGTTATTTGAACAGTCACCCAGGTTTCGACAACTTCCGTGTCATCTTTGACTCTGTACTTTCCCTCCCCTCCGTCTTTCCAAATCTTGTTGTTTCAGCCTCTGTAACACTCACATTTGACCCTTCTCTCTCCTAAGACACCACTCTCCTACTTTACGTGGTTATTATCTCTTGCTTATACTAGTCCAAGAACCTCTTAATTATTTTACCTTCCCCAAGTCTTTCCCCTCTCTAATCCATCTTCCATGTAGCTGACAAAATGATTTTTCCTAAAGCCTAAGTCTATGTCCCTTTCCTATTCAATAAACTCTAGTGGTTTCCTATTGACAGAAGGGTCAAATATTGTTTCATCTTTATCTCATTTTTTTTAATGTCTATTTTTGTATAAGTTTTATGTATTGTACTGCTCCTTTCTTGTGAGGACATTTTATTTACTGAAAGAGATAGAAAAAAGGATATTTGTGTGAGAAACACAAAGGAAAAGATGCTTGAGGAGAAACATCGATAGTTCTGAGAGGACCCACAAGAAAAGCAACTGCTCATATGAAAGTACTTAAAGGAGAAATCCAAGCAGTTCTGAGAGGATATGAGTGAAAGCAATTTCTTTTTGAGGCAAAAGTACTTACTGATGGTGCAAACGTTGTTTCCGAGAAGATAATTTACGTATATGACTGTTTGCTGGTAAACTCTGAATCAAAAACTGTTAGGTATTATGGGAAAATTACGTATTGACTATTTGAGTCATATCTGACACAAATGTGGATTTTGGGTTTTTCAACCTGAGAGAGATGAGTCAAGTGAAGTGGTCCAGATATATATAAGGCAGAAGAGCCAATTGAAAAGCCATATGAGGTAATAAATTAGAAAGCAGAAGTGGATATCAGAAGGCATACAGAAGCTGGAAGCTGGTGGAGCTGAGTAGCCAACGGGACAGAGAAGTTGACAGAAGTATAGAAATGCAGATAAGACAGAATAAATTAATAGCAGTTGCCTTGAGCCAAGTCCATGAGGGAACTAGCTCCCTAGAGAAAGACAGGCTCTGAATTTCATCCAAGTAGCAGATTTGATTGGATAAAACTTGGATACTGGGAGCTGATTGGAGAAAGCAGAACCCTCTGCTATTGAAGAGCCATCTGGGGAAAGGAAATTTTTTTCGATAACACCATATACAGTTCGAGAGAGAGCACCCCTCAGAGTCTTGCCTGTGTTGCCTTTTATTAGTTTCTGTGGCTGTCTTTCACCTCTTTTTGTAACCCTAGTGCTTAGCGCAGTGCCTAGGACATAGTAAATGCTTAATAAATTTTTGATTGATTGATTTTGTGGCTGGGGGGAATCTAGAGAGCAGACATGGCCGCTTGAGGACTTTCTTTCTTGTTTGTATTTGTTTCCCCAGTGTCTGGCATAGTGCCTTGCACATAGTAAACACAAATGATCTATCTGTCTGTCTGTCTGTCTGTCTATCATCTATCTATCTATCTATCTATCTATCTATCTATCTATCTATCTATCTATCTATCTATCTATCTATCTATCATCTATCTATTCATCTATCTAGTCTATCTATTGTATCCATCTAGCCATCTCAGGCTTAAAGGAACTGATTTTTTTTTCCCACTAAGACTATAATGCTATCTCATTACCTAGTCAAGGAAGGAGACCTGAGAAAATCTGCAGATACCAGGTTTAAGGCTTCTGTTTGCTAAAAGAGATTCATAATGTTTTAGTTGCCCGAGAATAGCATAGAAGTGGATTTGTCCGTCAGAGAGCAGAGAGATACAGTAGGAGTTCCACCCAGCTCGAGTTTATGCCAACTCTTTCCTGTGAATATCATGTGGAGAGTATAATAATTTATTTGTGGAATATTATGATTATTTTTGCATTTTATTTAGTAAATGTTTCATTGAGTTAATAGTATCATTTTGGTTTATTTGCTTAAATGGGAAGCACACTAATGGGGGCTCAGGAACTACATTGATAAATAGATGTGTAAACTCCTCTACACTAGCATCATTTTTAGGACCCTTAGGATATATTGTAATAGCTTGACTGCCCCTTAGGGCAACTACCCCAACCTTCCAAAATGGATACAGATGGGGATGAGTGAGCCGGTCCTAGTCCAGGAAAAGAGAGAGAGCCTGGAGAGAATTTGAGGTTAATGCCACATCTTTTGAACTACAATTATAATTGACACAATTACTAGCACAGTAGTACATGTATATAATTTATAAAATATAATTTATAAAAAAATAAAAAAATACATATTTGTATTGTTATTGTTCAGTTGTATCTGACTCTCTGTGACCCTGCGGATCATACTATCTATGGGACTTTCTTGGCAAAGATACTGAGTAGTTTGCCATTTCCTTCTCTAGTGGATTAAGGCAAACAGAGGTTAAGTGACTTGCCCAGGGTCACACAAATAGCACATGTCTGAGGCCAGATTTGAACTAATTTCTTCCTGATTCCAGGCCCAGCACTCTATCCTGAGGTACCTAGCTGCCTCCTAGGTAAACAGAGGTTAAGTGATTTGCCAAAGGTCACACAGCCAGTAAGTGACTGAGGTCAGATTTGAATTCAGGTCATACAGACTCCAGGGCCAGCTCTCTATCCACTGAGCCACCTATCTGCCCCCTAGGGCAGTTACGTGCTCAAAAATTTTTGTTGGTAAGAGTTGCTGGGGAAAAAAACAAGTTTAGAGCCCACTGTTTTAGATAACTCTCCCTTTTCTTTCTCAATAAAATAATTTGTGTCTTCAAAATTTAATCTTTGTGTTTCGCATTCCTCCAGGGCTAATTTGTCCTATAAGACTTTAGTCCATTGATTTCACTCTATCCTTTCACTGAACCCTTTGAAATTCTAGGGGCCGTTTACTTTTTGAAGAATTTTCCCAACTTCAACTTCCAGTCACAGTTGAGATTCCCTAATGCCTCTATAGCTGCTTTTTCTTCTGTTTTCCCTTTGCACTTCTATTCTGTCAAGTACTTCATTCTTCCTCATGACCTGGAGTATGAAGAGGTGTTCCTACAGTTTTTTCATTTTTTCTTTTGAAACCAACCTGCACTTTTCCATAGCTGTTAACGTTGTCAGAAACAAACACAGCATGCTTTTTGCAGGTCATTGAAAAATTCCCCTTGCCCTTCAAAATTGCTTGAAGCAAAATCCTTGGTTTTCCTACTTTCTTACTGGTGGCCCTCATGGGCATCTTTGCAGGTGAACTAACGTGATAAACTGCCCCATGACAAATCCTCCTGGGCTCAGTCACTAGAGATTCCTGAGCTAGATTTAATTTAATCATCTTTTCTGTCAAGTACACCAGTAATCTTTCAATCATTCAGGTTTGTAACTCCAGAATGTTCCTCAAATTGTTTCTCTCCTTCATTGCTCTGATCTCTCTCTCTCTCTCTCTCTCTCTCTCTCTCTCTCTCTCTCTCTCTCTCTCTCTCTCTCTCTCTTCCTCTCCTCTCCCTTTCCTTCTCTCTCTGTGTCTCTCTCTCTCCTTTCCCTTTCCTTCTCTCTCTGTCTCTCTCTGTCTCTGTCTCTCTGTCTCTGTCTCTCTCTCTCCCCCCCACCCTTTCTTCCTGTCCCCCTCCCCAATCTAATCAGTTACTAGGACTCGTAGATCCTACTTCCACAATATCTCTTGAATTTGTCCTGTGTTATCTTCATTCACCCAGTTACCACCCTACTTCAGTCCCTTATCACCCCTTGCCTGGATGATTGAAACAACCTAGTTGGTCTCCCTGGCTCCAGTATTTAAATCCTAAATATTCTATGATTTTTAAGTACCTTAAAATCTGTTGCTTTTAGTGATTGCCTAAATAGACAGAAAGATATGGTGTATGTAAAATCAGTACTTTAAAATCCACTTTAAGAAATGATCTTCCGCAACACATTCTATTTAGAAATGGAGACTTGTACCTACTATAGTGTGGTTATGAACTATACGCATATGTGTATTATGACTATAGCATATGCATATATGGTTTCTTGTACACAATCTCCATTTTCCATCTCTGTGTATTTGCAAAGGCTATCTTTAATGGCTGGAATGCTCTGCTTCCTCACCTCCAACTCCTGGCCTCCCTCAAGACTCGGTTCAAATCCAACCTTTGGCAGTCCTTTCTGGATCCCTTTCTACCTCCCCTCTTAACCTTTTCTCGGAAATTACCCTCCATTTACATTGTATATGTCTCGTATGTACATAGTTTTTTGTATGCTGTCTTTTCCGTTAGAACTAGAACTCTTTGAGAGGAGGGTCTGTGTTTTTGCTTTCCTTTGCCTCTTCAGAGCTTAGCTTGGTTCCTGGCACATAGTAAGGGCTCAATAAATGTTGTCATTACTTGTCCTTTGCTTCTCGAAGAGAGGACCATGATGGCATGGAGAGGATGCCATGACGTGAAGGCTCTGGAGGAGAAAGTGAGGTTGGTGACTTTGCACAGCCCTCCTTCACTTAAATCCAATTCACTTGCTTAGTAAATGCATGCTGACTGACTCACCTACAGCATATTTTGTCCCATTGATTCTCCTGAATTATGAATTCTTTTGGCAAGATTCCCAAACCCCAACTAATCTCAGTTCAGAATCACTTTTACCAGGTACTGAAACAGTGAGATTTCCTCCTTTTCCTTTCTAGGCTGAGTTATTATTTTATTTTATTTTTCTCCAGGCTGCTGGAGAAAGTTTGGTGTCCTCTGGTCCAGGCCTTTGGTGGAGCCCAGATGTTTTATCTTTCCCTTACCATTGTCTTCCTCCTGCCTGGAGGCCTGGGTGCCCCTTTGATCTATTATTGTGCTTTGTTCTCAGAGCTTTTAGGTCTCTCCTTGGGGAGCCAGGGAGGCACCTCTTGTTTACATAATAACAATGATTCATTGGCATAAACACGGAGGCTTCAGGTGATTATACTAAAGACACCGCAGATGCGGGTTTATTATGAAAGTGTGGGGGGATGGGGAGATTTGCTTGGTCTGGATCACCAGGAAAGCCTGGTGACCCAGAAGGAAAACCTCTATGCAAAAAGGAAGAAGGTCCTGGCCTATTATTGTTACCTGGCTGGGGTGCGAGAAGGGAGAGAGAAGGATGGAGGAGGGAGATCTGAGGCTTGGAAAGGACCAACCTGTGGACAAAATTCCCAGCGACTGGTGATTCTGGGTTTGTGAAACAAAGGGTTTACCTTTCACCAGCCCTCTGAGGAACTTCTTTCCCACTTATCGCTTTTTTTTTTGGCAAGTCTCTAAGTCTTCTTGGGGACAGCTAGATGACTCAGTGGGTAGAGTGCTAGACCAGGAATTAGGAAGACCTGAGATCAAATCCATGCCCAGACACTTACTAGCTGTGTGACCCTGGGCAAGTCACTTAATCTCTATCCGTCTTAATCCACTGAGGAAGGAAATGGCAAACCACTCCAGTATCCTTGCCGAGAAAACAGAGACTAGGGCATGACCGAACAACAAGTCTTCTCTAGTAATAGAGTCTTATAGTGATCTGTGCTTGTAACTCAACCCCTTAGAGCAGAATGAAAGAAAGAAAAAAAATTTAAGTGCTTCCTAGGAACTAGCACTGTGGGTTCTACTCTTAAGATTCTACTCTCCTTCAAACAAGGAGAGATAACACAGTAAGGAAATGACTCATCTGAGGTCACACCTACAGAAAGCATTAGAGACGTAGGACTTTTAAAAAGGGTTTTATTTATTTTATTTTTTAAAATTTTATTTGTTTTTTAGTTTTCAACATTCACTTCTATAAGATTTTGTGTTCTAAATTTTCTCCCCCTCTCTCCACTCCCCCCTCTCCAAGAGAAGTAGGATCTGAACCCAGGTCAGCATGGCACAGTGGAGTGCCCAACTTGGAATCAGTAAGGCCTAGGTTTCAATCTTGCCTCAGATGCTTGCTAGCTATGTGATCCTGGGCAAGTTTCTTAACCCCTGTGAGCCTCACTATTCTGATCTGTCATATGAGAGGACTAGTCATGAAGATTTCTAAAATCCCTTCCAGCTCTGAATTTTTGATTCTATGATCTATCTACTGTTTTCCTATTGCCTCTCTGGTCATTTTATAGCAGTCCTAGAGAGGCAAAATAAATCACTTACCTAACTACCCCCAATTATGTAGTAAGTAGCACTGCCAAGATTCTAACCTTTGTCTTTGAACTCCAAATTCCATCCCCTTTCTCCTACACCTGACTTTCTTGCCTGGGGTTATACAGCTAGTCTGGACTACTGCCTCTTGGACTCCAGGCCCCAGATCTCCTTTTTGTTGTAAATAAAAGTGAGGCCTTCTTTTCCCAGAACTTTGTATAGTGTTGAAGACAGAATCCCATATTGTAAAACTCAGGCTAATGTGCTGGTCACAAAGTAGGTGCTTAATAAATACTGTTTGATTGAATCTGAAGTTGTATAGAATCATGGACCAGGAGGGACCAATGAGACCAGTGAGAGTTATATTAGATAACATTTTAGAGCTGTTAAGTCACCTTACAGTCCAGCTAATTCAGCCGGAACAATTCAAACTGCTTACCTGCTCTGCATCTGAAAAAACGACCCCAGATGGCTAGGAATCCAATCTATTTAGAAAGACTTCCAACGGAGTCAATTTCCCAAGTTCTCCAGTTAACCCATTCCAGTGTCTAACAAACCTAGAGCTCCAGGAAATTCTTCCTTACATGTAACTTAAATCCTTGATGCCACAGTTCAGTCTTATTTCCTTTTGCTCTGTTTTCAGCACGGATCGACCACAGCTGGTTACCATCCTTCATATCGGCAATCCCCATGAGATCGTAGAACATTCCCACTTGCAAGGGACCTCAGGGGTCAGCCAGTCCCTCTTCCTCATTTTCCAGATGAGGAAGCTGAGACCAGAGGGCAATTGACTGAAGGGGGCAATTAATGCCATAGCCTTCCCTTTCTCCACCCCACCCAAAGCCCTTCACCCTTAGCTTCTCTAAGCTCTAACTTTTCCCCTTATGTTTCTTTAGTCTTAGTCCTGTGATTTCATATGATATAGGAAGCTGCCGGTTTAGAAACCCCCTCCACCAAATCTTCCCTCCCCACCTCCACCCTGTGAAGGTCTGCAGCTTGTCTGTTGGCTTGCAGGCCTTGAGGAAATAAGGGCTAGCCCACAGTGAAACAGGTAGCATGTGTCAGAGATCTTCCTGACATCAAGGGCAGAGCTCTCTCTACTCCACATCCCACCTTGCTTTGTAGTTTTTTTTAACTGGTTTTCTTCCTTTGCATTCACCCTTAAAGTGGTCCTGTTTCAGAGGTGAAAACAGAATTACAAAGGAAAAAGGAATCTAAAGTAATATTTCCCAACCCATTTCACTCTTTGATACATGCAGCAACTTTCTTGACATGTTTCCCCTCCTATCTTCCTTTTCTCCACCCTTTGGCTTATCTGTCTATTTAGCCAATCTTCGCCGTATACATTCAAATGTGTATATGGTTTGTTATTATACAGAATGTATATCACATACATTCAAACATGTAATAATAATCATCGCTCACATTATTATTCTGCTTTGAGGCTTAAAAAAACAAAAGTCCTGTCAATTGGCTGGTACAAAGATTCTAATCTCTATTTTACAGATGGGGAAACTGAGACTCCGAGAGGTTCAATAACCTTCCTCTGATTATATAACTAGCGAGAGGTAGGTAGTAAAGCACAGAATTACAGCTCAGATCTTCTGACTTGAGGGTCAGTGATCTCTCCATCATGCTCTTCACTCACTGTGGCTACCAATACATTTACAGTTATCTTTCCCACATTGAGACTTTCCCCATCACGATTTCAATATATCATGGTTGGGCATGAGAAATTAAATGGGAAATTTTTGGGAGCTTTGTAAAAACTGCAGATGACACATGAAGGTCAGCAGAGAAGGCCATACAGAGCCTGACCAAATACTTAACCCAAATTTTAAAATAAGGTACTGTAAACACCCCATAAAAGAAAAAGAAAAAAGTCAGACATCTTCTCTGGTATGAAGGAAGGGCCAAAGCATTTTACTTGGATTTTCCAGATTGTAGAGGTGCCACACCCCTAAGTAGGGATAACTGCATTGTTACTTCTCCCCCTCAAGGGTAATGAGGAGGCTCAGGATTTGGGAACAAACCAAGAATGTCTTCCTGATCTGTTAAGATTTCTTTTTCGATGCTGGCAAGGTTGACAAGAGCGTGGTAATGGAGTTAGCAGGAAGGGTACAAAGGGAAAAAGATGATGAAAGGTGGAAAGCAGGTCAGGAATTGTGGGGAAGATGAGAAGAAAAGCCAGACATGATATTAGGCTCACTGTCAATCATATAGCATCTGGGGCCAGCCAGATAAAGTGCCCATGAACCACAGTCGTTCATCCAGGAATAATCCCGATGAAGTGAAAAACCCAAGCTTTGCCATGCACAGCCTTGTGGATCAGGGGTTCATTTGGATGTGGTCAAATGATAAACTGAGCATCTCTGAGTCCATCTGGAAACCATTTTTAGATTTACATTATGAATAGATAATTTTGAACTGGGCCTTTCTTGGCTCATCTGTTTTGCATGTGCTAGATGTTGAGTTTTAGAGACGAACAATGGTATCTTTCCTCCCTCTATTTCTTTGGCTTGACTATTTGGTTTTAGTCTTTATTTATAACATTTCATGTATAAATACAGCAGGGCAGTATACAGAGGCCCAGCACTGTTATATGGCTTTACGTGGCCTCTGCATATAATTAGTCTTGGCTGTTTTAAGTTTGTATTTTTTCCCCCTCGATAATGATATAGTAGACACTGAGTGTTAATTAGAAACATGACTCTTCCTCTTTTCTCTCTTTCCACAAGGCTGTTGACTATTTGCCCACTAGTTTAAAAACAAGTCCATTTGAGGGATTCCTCTGCTTCTGGAAGAACCTTAGGGCCTGAAGGGATGTTGAGGGGTTACCTGGTCCATCCCTCTGCCTCCAATCAGGAACATACCTGATTCACCTCAGAAAGATGAGAATCTCTCTGCTTTTAGAGACATTACCATTTCTCCTCTAAGAGACAGCTATTTCTCAGCCTTGCTTGGTTACCCTGGTCAGGATATAGCAGCATGCCATGTTTTTCAGAGGTTGAGCACTATACAACCTATTCTGGTCCTTTGTGGAGTATAGTACATCTGGTTGATGTTTGTATTGCTTCTAACTCTCAAAGAAGAAGATGTTGGTTAGGCCACATCTAGGAAACCCATGGGTTTGATGGGAACCTAAAAATGGGATGTGAGTACTGGTGAAAAAAATCCAGGATGTTTTCCCCCTCAGGATATAAATTTAAATCTTATTTTGTTCACATACAGACACTTAAGTTCATAAGCCCCTACTTCCAAACATGTGAAACCAAATTAAAATGATACATACTTTGCATTATTAAAATTTACATTTTCTTATAATTTATATCTTGCCTTCCTCCAGACCATATTTCCTTTCCTGTGTTGCAAATGGAACAAGTTCTCTAATTTGCCCAGCATTTCCTTCAATGAACATGAATACTACCTCCTACATAAGGCCTTTCCTGACTCTCTTCTTCTATTTATTTTGTATCTTATTTTACATGGTAAAGTTGTCTTCTCCAAGCTTCTCAAGGACAGGGACTATTTCATTTTTTGTATTTTCATCCCCAGAACCTAGCACAGAGCTGGACACATAGTAGGTACTTAATAAATGCTTGATTGGTTGAGAATGAAAGGGAGGTTGATGTAGAGGAAAAAGAATAGAAGAGTCATAAGCTTGGGTTAGAATTCCAGCATTGAACAAGCCATCATTTTTCTTAGCTTCTCTTTCTCATTTAGGAATTAGAAATAATAATTCTTGTACTACTTACTTCTTGAGAGCATTAAGAGAGAAAATGTATGTGAAAGTACTTTGGAACTTTCTAGTGAATTATAAATGTCATATATTAGTATCAATAAATGTTTCTAATTTTTCTTGTGAAACTTGCCCTGAAGAATTGCTAAGTAAATAACTGAATGAGTTCCTAGGACATTCCTTAGGAATGCCCAAATTTCTTAATACTAAAGACAGGATTTTCTCTATAAATTATTAATAATTGCTTATCACATTTAGAATTATGATGATGATGATGATGATGGTGGTGGTGGTGGTGATGATGATGGTGGTGGTGATGATGAGGATGATGATAATAGCTACCATTTATATAGCACCTTTGCAAAGCACTATATATGTTATCTTATTTGGTCCTCATAATAATACAGTGAGGCAGATGCTATTGTTATTTCCATTTTCTAGATGAATGGATGCAGAGAATGAGAGAGTTTAAGTGACTTTCCCAGAGTCACATAGTTTGAAAGTGTCTGAGGTAGGATTTCAACTAAGGCCTTCTTGACTCTGGGTCTAACACTCTTACCTACTTCTGCCTAATGTTGCTCTATGCATTTGGCATTTATGGATTTTTGGAGTCAACCAAGGATCTGTTGATGATATTGCAACACTCCAAATCTGTTAAGGGAAAGAACTCACTGTATCTTAGGGATCTTTATGGTAATAGCCAATACAATGTTGGGTAGATTGAGTCCCATCAAATACAGAGGCTATATTGCTTAAGAGAGATTTAACTGGGATCATGAAGCACAAGGATTATTGGGGAAATTCCTAGTTCAGTAAAAACATATGAATCCATCAAAGTTACTTCTTTGTTACCCTTATCAGAGTGAAGTTAGCAGAATTAGGAGAACAATTTACACTGTCAACATCACTATTATAAAAATGAACAATTTTGAATACTTTAATAAACCGAGAGAGTGAAATGAGCAGAATCAGAACAATTAATATAGTAACAACACCGTAAAAACAAATGACTTTGGAAGCTATAAGAACAATGATTAATATAATGACCATTCGGGAATGGTCCAGAGGACTGATGATGAAACATACCATCCATTATCAAGTAGAGATGGATTTTTTTTTTTTTTGTGGGGGGAGGTTAAGTTACTTTCCCAAGGTCACACAGTTAGTAAGTGTCTGAGGGTGGATTTGAACTCAGGTCCTTCTGACTCCAGGGCCAATGTTCCATCCACTGTGCACCTGGCTGCTCCTAGAGAGGGGATAGATTTAGGGTATACAATGAGACACACACACACACAAACACACATATACTATATATACACGTATATTCATGTTTATATAATATATATACATATATACATGTACACACATGTGAATCATAAAACTTTAAAAAAACAACCTGCAAATCTAAAGAGAAATCAATACATATTTATTTAGTGTGTGCCACGAACCTGGCTTTGTGATAGATACTGGAAATATTAAGACAAATAATGAACAGCTCTTGCCCCAGAGACACTTACATTTTGTCACGGGAAACATTATCTGTCACCTATCCTTCCATCTCTCTTTCTCTCTCTCCATATACAAACATACACTACGTGTGTATGAATTTTTTCCCTCAAGGAAGCCACATTTTAATGGGGGGTACAACATGTAAATAATTCGATACTTACAAGATACAGGCCAAGTAGACAGAAGGAGATCTCAGAGAGGAAGGTTCTCACACTTAGGGGGATAGAGAAGGCCTCCTGAAGAAGTCTGTATTTGAACTGAGTCTTGAAGGAGGTTAGGGAAGCCAGGAGGCAGATGTGAATATTGGGAGAGCATTGCAGACACAGGAGACACAGTCAGTGCAAAGGCGTGGAGATGAGAGATGCAGTATGAAATATAAGGAATAGCAAGAAGGATGATGGAGTTGTACACTGTATAGAGTACATGGAAGGGATTAGCACAAATAGACTGATAAAATTGGAAGGGACCAGACTGCAAAGAGCCTTAAATGTGAAACAAAGCGTATTGTGTTTGAGCTTGGAGGTAATAGGGAGCCACTGGAGTTTATAGAGTAAGGAGGCAACATGGTAGACCTATGCTTTAGGAAGATCACTTTGGCAGCCGACCAGGGGATTGAATGGAGACAGGAGAGAGTTGAAGCAGGGGGCCCTGTTATATGGATTGCAAGAGTCTAGGCAAGAGGTGGTAAGGACCTGAACTAGGGTAGTGGCTTTGTGGGAAGAAAAAAGGGGACATATGTAAGAAATATCTGAAGGTGGAAACTAACAGATTTGCTGGATTTATAGACTGGATGGATATTTGGGTTGCGTTTGAGTAAAGAATGGAAGGTGACTGAGGATTGGAGATTGTGAGATTGGATAACTAGGATGATGATGGTGCCCTTAATAAGAGGGAAATTAGGAAGGGGGAAGAATTTTGGGGAAAAGATAATGTGTTTTGTTTTACACATGTTGAGTCTGAGGTCATCTAGTTCAAGATGTCTAATAGGCAGAAGATAAATTAGGGCTACATCTATCTATCTATCTATCTATCTATCTATCTATCTATCTATCTATCTATCTATCTATCTTTCTGTCTGTCTATCATTCATGCCTGGAATGCTCTCACCCCTTAACTTTGCCTCCTGACTTCCCTGTCTTCCTTCAAGTTCCAACTAAAACCCCATCTTCTACAGGAAGCCTTTCCCAACCCTTCTTAATTCTAGTGCCTTCCCTATTTTAATTGCTTCCTATTAATCTTGTATATAATTTGTACATATTTCTTTGCTTGCTTGTCACTCCCATTAGATTGTGAGTTCCTTGAGGTCAAGGACAGTCTTTTGCCTCTTTTTGTAATTTCCAGCACTTAGTACAATGCCTAGTATATAGTAGACATTTAATAAATGTTTATTGACGGACTTTCTCTCTAGATCTGGGAATCATCTACATACAGGTGATAACTGAACCCATGGAAGCTGATGAGATGACTCAGTGGAGTATCAGAGAGGAGGAAAAGAAGAGGCCCCAAACAGCGTCTTGGTGGATATCCAAGGTTAACGGGCATGACGTAGATGAAGAACAGGCAAAGGAGAATGACAATGACAAGAGAGGATGGAATATCCAGGAGAAGAAAATGATTACTAGTGTCAGGTGCTGCAAATAGGTCACAAAGGAAGAAGGATATTGGGAGGATCCTGCCTTAGTAATAGATTCCTGGTTGAAGGGTACTCTGGCCTTTTAAACCAAGAGTGTGAGTCTAGCCAGCCTTGAGCAATCTGTTTGCTCTTGTCTTGTCATGGTTCTGGTTTTTATTGAATAATTGAATAAAATGTCTACTGTGTTCTACTCTAGAGAGTGTCACGGGAGGCACAGGAGTGTCAGAGAGGGCACAGGAATGAGTAGAGATATTCCTGGAGCACAGAGAACCGTGGTGATAGCTGTAGTCCCCATGTGCCTCAGTACCCTCTCCTTGCCAATATATTACTGGTATGAGGTAATGAGTCAAAGAGATAAGTGGCAAAGTAGGAGGAAACTCTGCTAGTTTCTGGGAAAAAAAAAGACTGAATCTCACATTTGTAAAATGAGCCTATCAACTGACATTGCATGGATAATTATATATGAAGACGGCATGCATAGTCGGGCTTGAGTGTTCTAATCAAGTTAAATTTACCATCAGGTAATCTGATACATATTTAATGATTCTGCCTGTAAACAATGGAAAGAGCGCTGGTCTGAGAGTCTGGAGACCTGGTTTTAGCGCCAGTTCTGCACTTTTGCAGATATGTGAACTTCTAGAAGTCACTTTGCCTCCCTGGGCCTCAACTTCCTCATCTGTAAAATCTCTAGCTATGAGTCTATAATATAGACTTTAATACTTTGAGGAATCTGTGATCTAACTGATGTGCCTAGTCCCTCAAGCAGTACACATTGCATCCAGATCCATGACTTGTCATTCCCTTCTTCATGGGGGCAGTTGGGTGCTGGACCTCTAGATCTCTTGACATTTTGTGGGTATCACTGGTTTTTCAATTCTTGTTAAATGACCAGCTCCCCTCCTTTTCTAGTCTTTTGTAAAGAGCAATTGATTGGAAGTAGTTTCCTGATCCATTTGATGAGGTTACTGGATGGCAAACCCTTTGATTGCCCGTGCCTCTCCCAATATGGTATGGACATGCCTATTAGAATCTTGTTAAGAAGACAAAAAACAACTCCCAGTTAAGTTTCAGTGATTGGGGCTGCCCCAATAAATTGGTTCGTTTCAAGCTGCCTGTTGGCACCTCCTAGGTAAAGGGTTCTCAGCCTGGGATATACATATGACCAGGGACTGAGAAAAGCTTACCAAAGAGGTATAGGGGAGTATTTAACAAATAACTATATTGTCTTATTGAAATATTTTTACAAGTAATGATACTTGTGAAAAATGTGTGGATTTGAGGGAGAAAAGTGAGTACATGGAGGTGGGGTGGAAAAGGGATAGAGCGCTATAATGCATCTGAAAAATATGAGAAAGGCATTTGAAAGAACGAATCTTACTGATCCAAACCAAACGAATGAGATTTTAATATAAAATTCTTTCCATACTGAGCTAAAAGCAATTATTGATAATGGTCCCAGGGAAAGTTCAGCTAATTAAGCTCCCCAATAAGAAATTCCAAAATGATTTCCTATTGATGAAGTCACAAAATTGCTGTGTACATTTGGAGAAACATATCCCATTCTTAAAAAGCATGCACAGAAGGTTTTAATTAGGTTTAAAAGTTTAATTCAAACTAAATTAAATTTAATTCATTTATCTCATCTCTGTGAAACAGAATTCTCAGTCCTATATTCAATCAAATCCCAAATAAAAAACAAACTGGAAACTGAAAATGTTATGTAGGTATCTCTTTAAAAACTATTCTGAGAATAAAACTTGGTTGACAAGAAACTTCTGTTTCTGTTTCAAGGGCATCACCAATTTATTTGACTACAATCTGCTAAACGCTTAACAACTTGCTGATACTAAAATGTCATAGGTCAAATAAAGCCTTCCTTATGAAAAATTGACTAATTAAAAATTTCATTTAAAGAAATGGTTTAAATTTTATATTTTAATGTAACATAAATTTATATATACATTTTTAATATTTTAAATAAATAATTTAAATAAATATTTCTATTTATTATGTGCACATAAATGATAAATTTTAGAATTTGATTCCTTTCATATTGAATTAGGGGTTTACCAAAAGTCAAAGGAGGAGTACAGATAACAAAAAAGGTTGAGTTCCTCCATCTTCTCTGTCTTAGGGGATGAGTTTCAGTGACTGGAGCTGTTCCCAGCATGAACTAGATGACTTGGAAGATTGGAAGCTTATGAGAGGAGGCCCATCACTTTCTTTCTTTGGGTAATTATGTTTCCACTAAGAATTTAATCTGGGAAATTTCCCAAAATGAGTCGTTTATAGTGTGTGTTTAGGTTTCTACAGATGTGGGTAACAGGATCTCTAGCTTCCATATAACTCAAGGTGATAAATGCATATCAGATAAAGGAAAGCCTTTATTTCACTACATGGTAAGCCAATAAGCATTTATAAAGTGCCAGGGGGTGAAAAAGACTCATAAGGGTTCATAAACAGATACAGTTACAGATACAGAAAAGCACATAGAACATTCCTGATAGTCTATAAGTAATCAACACAGTTCTCCTCCCTCTCTGGTGGATCTCACTTTTCCAACAGCATACTAGAATTATTTGCCACAGCACAACCTTGTAGTTTGGAATCTCTTTGAATGGGAACTGAACTTGGGGTTGCCAGCAGGGCGATACTGCCATTCCTGTGAATACCTTACTGTCCCATGGGGTCTTACACAGTCCCTCTGTGGTGTGCAAAGCTGCACCTGTTTTTAGTAATCTGAGGTCATTTTCTGTTAAGGGAGCAGGAAGGCTGTCCTAAGTATTTGGCTGACCAGAGGGACTAGAGGTTGGATTATTAGTTTAGCTTCCTTTCCCAGAAGCATAATAGGCCCAGTTTATGGGGAGTTAAGTCTCAGAGGTTTGAGCAGAGCTTCATAAAACCCTTTTCTGACCCAGCATTGAAAAACAGCAGTAGGGAATGTGGAGACAGCAGAGAATAGTATTTTATTTGAATTCTTATCATTTTCAGCCTTAGTTATTAGTTATTAGTAATTTTTGTTATATTTTGTTGTGTACACTGACTTCCAAAACTAAACCTGAATCATCGAACTGGCCTGAGTTAGGCCTGGCCCAGAATCTTCTCTCAGTCTCATTGTGCTGACATTTAGTTTATTTTTAAATCCAGATTTATTTTCAGCTCCAAATTCTCTCCTTCCCACCTCCTCTTTCCCACCGATTAAGAAACAAAAAAAATGAAACTTATGATTATTTTTTTTCATTGAGTTTATATTCTTTCCTTTTTTCAAAATTTATTTTATTTTCAATTCATGGAACAAAACAAGCATTTCCATAACATAGGACAATAAAAAAGATGGTTACACATGAAACTTCAAATCTACCATGTACAACTTGCCATTTCCTCCAAATATACAACAAAGTTATCATGTAAATTTCTTTTTTTCCCCTTCCCCAGCCAACTCTAGAGATGGTGGTAAAACAGATTCAAAAGAAATATGCTTCAAGCTTTGCTCTGAGTCTATCACCTCTCTTTCTGGAGGTGGATAGTATGCTTCATCATGGGTTATCTGGAACTATGGTTTGTTCCATTGTGTTGATCAGAGTCTCTAGGTTTTCAAAGTTGTTTGTCTTTATAGTATTGTTGCTACTGTATAATATGTTCTCCTAGCTCTGCTCACTTCATTTTGTAGCAGTTCATACAAATCTTCCAAGGTTTCTCTGAAACCATCTCCTTCTTCATTTCTTACAGCCTAACAGCATTCTATTGCATTTGTATGCCACAATTTGTTTAGCCAGTCAGCAGTTAATGAGCAGTCACTCTACCTTTTAAAGCCCCATGCGTACCTTTTCAGTCTTCTCACACTTTATTCTCTTTTCCTTACTCAGTGATATCTTCTTGCTCTTCCATTTCTTCCATCGTCTATTTTCATTGGCCATCCCCTTTGCCTGGAATGCTCATCTTCCTCATATATACATCTTGGCTGCCCTGGCTTTCTTCCAGACCCAGTCAAAATTCCATCTGTAAGAGGCCTTTCCTGGTCATTGTTAGTGTCTTCTCTCTGAGATAACCTCCAATTTATATGTCTTGTTTGTGTGTGTGTGTGTCTATATACATGCATGTGTATACATATATGTATGTTTTAAAAATTTGCCTGTTTCCTTCACTATTAGAATGTGAGGACAGGGACCATATTGTTGTTTTTCTTTGAATCCTCAATGCTTAGCAGAGTCCTCAGACATATTAAAGTGCATAATGTTTATTGACTCACTGATTGATATTGAAATATAGTTATCAAAATATTATAAAGCAAAACAAATGCATAAAACTGGGGAAAACCTTAGTTTCCCCTTCCTAGAATTAAAATTCAGTTAAAAATGAAGTTCAATTAAAAGTCGATTAAAAATCACCCACAGTGGGATTTGTCTCAGGTTCCACACCCAACATAAAGATGGGCCAGTAGAATTTAAGCTCTTTGATATCATGCATCATTTTTCATTTTGTCTTTGCAGACCTAATGCCTAGTACAAGGCCTCCTCCTTAGGTGGTAGGTACTTAATAAAGGCTCATTGGATTGAATTGTTTATAAATGATGTCTAATACATTTCTGCATGCCAGGAAAAGCATGCCACGAGAGGAGGCAAGGTCCCTCTCTCTACTGGAAGTTTGTTTTTTAATTATCACAATGAAAATGACTTGGCTCTTTCTATGATTATTGCTTTCAAGTCTAGAACTCGATCTTCCACCACTGGCTTTGGAGATAGTCTATTCCATAGTGCCCTGAGGTGCCCCAGAGAACTCATCTTCTAACAGGGCCAGAAACACCAGAGTGAACTTGGTCTGGATAAAGTCTCAGGTATTAGGAGCGTTCTGCCTCCCACCTGGTATGCTCTTAACTGGCCTGGGCCAGGCCATGTTTATGCCCCTACTGTTTCCTTCACAGTCTTCATTTGGCTGACCTATTGCTCACTAATGGATGACACTATATTATGGTATATTTGAGACAGAGAAAAAGTCAGAGCAGGGTCACTTCACAATTTACCACCAGACTTTGATTAGAAATTAGAGAGCAGAAGGAGTTCACTGAGAGCAGCTTCACCTTTTGTTCAGTCATTTTTCAGTCACGTCTGACTTCTGACCTTATTTGGGATTTTTTTGGCAAAGATACTGGAGTGGTTTGTTATTTCCTTTTCTAGTTCATTTTACAGATGAGGAAATGGAGGCAAGCAAAGTTAAGTGACTTGCCCAGGGTCACACAGCTGGTAAGTGTTGGAGGCAGGATTTGAACTCAGTTCTTCCTGACTTGAGGCCCGGCACTCTGTACACTTCACCACCTAGATGCTTTTCATCCTATACCAATGAATTCTTCAATGAAGTAGTACAGTGTAATGGAAGGAGTTTGATGTTTCAAGTTAACATCTGAGTTAACTGTGAGCAAGTCACCTGAACTTGTTAAGCCTCAATTTTCTTGATTATAAGAGAGATAAGGGTATTTCCATTACTTCTGAGGAGTCTTTTGCAAATTAAAGCCTTTTGTGAGTGTTAACGCTAATTCTATTTTTTGACAAAACCCATTAAGGCTCTAGATCATCTCTTAATTCTTCTTCAATCAGTGACTAACTTTAGAACTCAAGAATGCTTCTGTGGCAACCTTCCACTTTCAAAGAGATTTGCGGTGTTTTTCAGTGATGGGGCCAACAGATAACACAAAGTGAGTTCAAAGTACAGAGCAAAATCATTCTGAGTGAGAACCAATGCAGGAAACATGCCAAATGAAGCAATGGGCCAGCTCACCCTTTAGGAAAGACATTTAAGGGGTCATTGTCTAAAAAATCACTCTGGAAGTCTTTGGAAACAGCAAAACCATGCCTCCGTCATGATTGTTTAAACAGCAGGACTGCTCTGCTTAGTCCTTAAGGATTCAGAGAGAAGAGCTGAGAAAAATAAGAAAGACTTGGAGTAAGAGATTAATTCATCAGCAGGGAATTTTCAGGCTTCAAATGAATGGCCCCACCCATTAATTCCTGTATCCACTTATGCTATCTAGCAGTGATTCTCTGACCCCTGGCCTTTAGGACCCTGGGTGGAGTGGGTTTTTTTTGTTTGTTTGTTTAAGGACTTAGATGCAGGAATATTAGTAACTGAAATTATTAGTAATTAATAATATTAGCATATTAGTAACTCATAAGAGAAAAGTTTGAGACTTCTCTATGACAGAAATATATTTCAACCATGAAAAACTGGGCTGAACTTACTCTGAGAGTAGTATCTATAAAATAATAGTCTTTCTCCTGGGAGGTAGTTGTGGTACAGAGGAAAGACCATAAGACTTGGAGAAAGGAGACCTGATCACTTAACTAACTGCATATTTGGGCAAACTTTAACTTCTCCATCTGTAAAATGGACATAATAATAGTATAATAAAATCTAAGGAGTTGGAAGATACCTCAGAAGTTATCTAGTCTGAATGCTATCTAAACAGAATCCTTTCTATAATATTTCTGATGAGTGTTCATCTAGACTTAGCTTAAAGACACCCAGTGATAGGGAAACATACTAGCTAGTGGGGTAGACCTTTTTCTTTTTAAGATAGCTCTAATTGTTATGTTGTTTCCCCCTATTCTGTGCCCAAAACTTCCTCTGAAACTTCTACCCATCACTTACTGGATGAAAGAATGGATGAACTGCTTCTGATTGAGCCCTCTGGGACCAAGCAGAACAAGGCTAAAAACTCTTCAGATACTTGAAGACAGTTATCATGATCTAAGTCTTCTCTTCTCCAGACTAAACATTCCCAGTTCCTTGATATGCTCCAGCTTGCCAGTAGTTTTCCTAAAATGTGATGCATGGAACTAAATACAACACTCAAGAAGTAGCATGACTAGGGCAGGGCACAGCTGGAGTAGAACCTCTTGAGTTTGGGTCACCATGTTCTAATAATGTAGCCTTTGTCACACCAAGAGTGTGACTCACATTGAGCTTGCAATGTGACCCCCAGATTGTTTTCACAGGGAATGTTGTCTAGTCACATTTTACCTATTTGTGGATTTTTTTTCATACTCATGGGAAGTGCTTTACATTTAGCCTTCTTACACTTCTTATCATTTTCAGCTCTCAAAATTATTTTGGATCAGGTTCTATCATCTAACTGTCCCTCCCAGATTTATGTTATCTGCAGTCTTAATAAATGTGCCACTGATGTCTTAGACTGGAAGATCAGACTTTAAAGATCATCTTGTCCATTTCTCTCATTTTACAGCTGAAGATGCTGAGGTCTAGACACATGAGATGGTTTCCTCCAACTCAAAAAATAAGCAGAACAGGCAGTATTTGAACCTAGTATAGAGGATCCAAAATTTAGAAACAATAAAGAGAAGGCAATATAATACAAGTGGAAAGAGCACTGGATTTCCAGTCAGAAGAGTTAGATTTAAATTCTGTTTCTGCCATTTATTGCCTAGTAAAGGTTTAGCAGTTGGCTAGCAGTGTGCTAGTAAAGGTTTAGCAATTGGCTCTCCAAAAAAAAAAAAAGTACTTGAAACACACTTTTAAGTTTAATATGCATTATTCCAGCTCTTCATCTGTAAATTAGGCTGGAGAAGGAAATAGCAAACCACTCCAGTACCTTGCCAAGGAAACCCCAAAATGGGGGTCATGAAGAGTTGGACATGACTGAAATGCCTCAACAACAACAACATGCATTATTAACATTTCTCCATCACTTTTTAAAGTTGACAAACAACAAAACAATAAATCAAATGACAGCCCTTTTGTTTTGTAATTTGCTGATTTAACAATTGGCACTTGCAATCTCGTATGAGTTGGCTCCAGCACACCCCATGTATCTAAGGACACTTCCAACTCTCATTCTTATTATCCAGGAATTCTTCATCCTTCTGCGTGATTAGCCGGTGACATAATGGCTGGACATAAGTAGATTCTACTTCTCACCAACTCTGAAACCTTTAAGAAACCATCCTTTCAAATATGAATGAGTCATAGAGTACCAACCCTGGCATGCCAGGGTAGACTGAACACTACAGAAGTTATTTATCCAATGCTCATAGTTAGAAATATTCACTAGGAGAAACCTTAACTAGGGAAGATTAAAATGTGCATAGAATGATTAGAGATGAGGAGGATGGATTTGGGCATTTACAAAGTCAAGTAGAGAAAGAAAGCAATTTATAAAGCTGTACCATGGACAGGGAAATGTAGGTTTAATCTAACTCATAAAATCATAGATTTGGGGCTGGAAGGCACGCTTTGGAAGTCATCTAGTCCAATGCTTTTATTTTACTGATGAGGAGACATAAGTCCTACAGAAGTGAAGGGCCCAAGGTCACCAGGAAGTAAGTGGCACAGTCAGGATTCAAACTCAGATTCTGACTCCAAATCCAGCCCTGTTTCTTTCATGGCACTGTTTTTCTTCGGTAGAAATGTAACAATACCACTTTTAAATAGGAAGGAAGGGGGAAAAAAAGACAAAAAAGTAGCAGCTTTGAAAAAAAGTAAATTATGTATCAAATAAAAAAAGCAAATTATGTATCAAAAAGTAAATTATGTATCAAAATATGTATCAAATGAAATCAAATTATGTATCAAATTATGTATCAAAAAAGTAAATTATGTATCAAATTATCTATCAAATTTTCTCAGTTTAGTTTAAGTGTTTAAAAAGCAAAAGAAAAACAAAAAGTGACTTTGTGATCTGAAGTTGAAATCTCTTCTTTTCTTTTTTTACTTAGATTTTTTATTTCTAGTTTGCAACACCTTTGTTTTACATGTTCTTGAGTTTCAAATTTTCTTCCCTCCCTCCCCTCTCCCCTCTCCCCTCTCCCCCAAGACTGCATGAAGTCCGATATAGATTCTACATAAACTTTCTCATTAAACTTATTTACACAATAGTCAAGGAAATCTCCTTTTCTTTACAAAGTACAGAACTGGAAGAGAAATTATGGCCTATTGGTTTCAAGGCGATTTCTTCGCTACACTGTGCTTAGAAATGAAACTTCTGGAGTTCTTGGACAGTGCTCAGTTATTAGTAGGAACATATAGGATTATGTTTACTGGTGTCTTGAGGACCCCTGGCTAAAGAGTGAGGGCAGCCAGGGACAAAAATAATTTCTCTCTTGAGTCTCATTTTATATTCATTCTCCAGACACCAGATTATTTAACTGCATTAAGTAATCTTAGGGGTATGATTTGAAATCCACAAACATGAGGAAGTCAGCATTAAAGGTGAAAATCTTAAGCTAACACTTCAGCCTCTGTTGATGGAGGAAATCATGCCGAAAGGAATGGCAGTAATAGCTTGGGTTAGGGGTACTATTACTTTAAGATTCCCTCCCACCCCACCTCCCCAATCACCTCTGGTTCAGGTCTTAAGCCAGCTTATTGGTATTATTTCTTCCAAGACAAATACTCTTAAATTCCATAAAATTCTTTGATTTCATATAAGTATAATGAGCCACTGCTTAAATTATTTATTCTCCCACTTCCCTCCCCTCCCCTTTCCTGCCTTCTCCCTCAATTTTATTCTCAGCCAGAATGAGCTGTCTGTCAGTCTGGTCCTTCCATCACCATTTCCCCATGACTGTTTTGATGATGTATTCTTTACAGTATCTAGGAGCATCCTTTGTCCTTAGAGTGAAATAGTTTTGGTTACTTGCCCTTTCATTCTAAGGCAAGGGAAATACATCTAGCATTTGGAAGATACCTAAGAAAAAAAACACATACTCCTCAATTCTCCAGGGGCTTGCAGGCTAAATCCAAATGTTTTATGTAGTTGTAAAGCAGCAAAGGGATAGATTATGTCACATAATTATGTCCTTCTCCCTCCCTTCCCCATTCCCTGGCTGTTTAAAATCTTGAACTAGTCCAGAAGCTTAGAGCAATTGAGATTCTACTGTGTCTCCAGTTGTGTTGACATACTGCATCCATTTCCCCCTTTGCCTTTAAATACCTCAATTGGTTTATACAGGGTGTCCCAAAAGTCTTAGTTCAGCTTTAAGCCAGGACTTTTGGGACACCCTGCATGTTTTTATATTCTTGACTTACTCTTTCCCAAGTTCCCTTTATGATCTCTATTTCAAATATTAACCTCTCAAGTTATATACAATCCCTCTCCCTGGATGATTTTGTCCCTACCTCGTTTCTCGGCCTTAATTTTCTTTCATCTTTTAGTGATTTTGGACACTAACATTCTACTCTCTTACATGTTCCCCTTCCCTGACCCACCTCATTCCTTGGATCCAATCTGGATGGCAGGTGTGGGAACATTTTGAGATAGGTTCTGCAAGGGATTGGTGACTCAGCACTTCCTGATAGCTACACAAAAGAGAGGGCAGTTTGCTTGGCTCATCCTAACCTCAAGTGGGGACAGCAGAAAGAGGAACTGAAAGTAATTTGAGTGACAAAGAGGCTAGAAGAATCATGGCTAAAATGAAGTCACCTTAATGGAGGGGTGAGGGTTAGGTGTTGCATTCTCTTAATGAAATGGGCAAAAAATCAGCCCTCACAACGCAAGAGCCTCCACAATGTTTTGCTACTTGGAATTTATGGAACCCATCTGGTTCTGGTTTCAGTTCTCACTAGCTTTTGGCAAAGGTTGCCTTGAATGGATAGGTAAGCACATAGGCTTTTAACTTTGAAAGTTCATCAACTCATCACCAGGAGAAGATAATTGTAATGACATATTGCATGAGTTATGTGCAAAGGCTTAGCATAGTACCTGGTACATAGTAGGTGCTTAATAAATATTTTTTGAATGGAAGTAACTAGACCCTCAGGGGGAAAAAAGTTTATATAACATAGAGAATATAGTAGAGGGTTAGGAATGGGATCTTGAAAGGGAATAGCAGAGTCAGAAAATTGCTTTTAAATTTTTTAAAAATTATTTTTACAGCATTTCTGTTAAAGTACAGTTATAACACAGACTTTCTTCTAAGTGGTCTAAAATACTTTTTGATGCATAGAATTAATGCAGCAGGTGTTTTCTCCTTTCTTCATCTCCTTGTGCACAAGAAATTGTCAATGATAAGTAGAACTGGAAAAGGAAGTAGGACAATAACCAAAAGAAAGAGTGAGCGAAGACAATTGGACAGCTGGAATGTTCAACTAGTGCTTGGAAGTATTTGAAGAGTGAGGGGAGAGTCTCTAATGCACTGGGTAGATCCTCTATGGGAGGCTTATGGAAGGAAATGGGTAGGAATGCCACCAGATGAGGAGGTATTTATAGGTTGGGATCTGTGCCAGTGGAAGGAGTACTCATATTGACAAAATCTTGGCTCCATCTTAATACTGAAACATCGTCTCCACATATAATGTAGTGAATTTTCAGTTCATCCTTTCGAGAGTTCAGTCTTTAGGAACTATTGGTTAATATACAAGCAGAGGAGTAAGATGCTTTGAATGGGTGATTTTCTAAATAACTGAAGTTCACAATCTTTAAATTTCCACCATTTCAGAGGATTACCCCCCGCCCCATTACAGTACTATATAATTCCCTGTCTCTTAAAAAAAAACATTTAGTTTTTTATTGATAAGCAGGGTTTCTCATTATAAATATATATATTCAACTATGCTATAGAAGTGGTTATTGATTTGGGTGCAGATGGAGGTGGTGTGAAGCACAGTGACCAAGGACTTGCTTTCTTAAGGATATGTTACTGATATCAACTGTGGGCATTTCCTCCAATAATGTAGGTTGTGTCCTACCTGCCCTGTCATCCTCTATAACTCTAGACTATAGCTTTCTGTAAATCCTTCTCTGACGACCCATCCAATGTGCTTAGGGATAATCGCTAATTTTCTTAACATCTTGTGTATATTTATGGAACACAAGGGCCATTCATTGGTTTTTCCTCACTCTTGCCACATTATGATCCACCTTCATTTCCTGTCATGCTTCTCTCTAATGACATCTTTTATGCCACATGCCTTGTGAAATTTTTGGTTGGTAACATATTGCTGCCTACTTGTGTTCACCACATGCTTCTTCATTTCCCTCTGAGTGACCTGAAACTTAATCTCTGGAGACTATGGCATGCCATAGTCAACTTGCTTTCTCGTAAAAACACAGTGTTTTTTTGTCTTAGCAAATATAAATTTAGACTGACACAGTGCTGCCTTTAGGGGATACTTTGGCATAGGTTTGTCACCCCCAAAACTCCAATTGTTCTAATTTCTATCTCTTTAAAATTGGCTCTCTTCTCTGCTCTCAGAGGGTATTCTGCTTTCTTTTTTAAAAAAAAAAAATTTTTTTTATTTTTTACTATTTCTAATATTGCTACCGGCAGTTTCAGCATTAGCTTTTCTTGTGCACTGCTGTTTTCTTTTTCCCCTTTCACTCTCCCCGCCCCTTGTCTTTTCTGTCTCCTTTTGCTTCTGCCACATTTCTCTGCTTTTACAGAGTAGATGTCCACTTAAAAACATTGTCAACCAATTGGAACACGTTGTTGGTGAACCATCCAATTATAATGACCCAGGTGTGACCTTTGGTCTTTCTTGACCACTTTGCAATTCAACACTTTTATCTAGTCTAGGATGGGTAAAGTATTGTTCCAAAGGTACAAAGGAAAAAAAAAAATTGAACAGCAAGTGCCCTCAAGGAATTACATCGTCCAGAGAGGATAAAACAGACACATGAGTCAGCAAATACAAACTATATGTAAAAGAATACAAAGTAATTACAAGAGGGAGAGGATGCTAATTACTTGTGGGAATCAGGAAGGGTCTCATCAGGAGGTGGCATCTGAGTTATTCTCTCAAGGGAACTAGGGATTCTATGAAGCCAGGTGAGGACAGAGTAAATTCCAGGTATGAAGGACTACTTATTGTATTGCATTCAAAGGGATCTTCTCTTTTGTCATCTTAAAAAACCAATATCTTTATGTCATAATAATTTCCTCAAATACTTTCCTCACAGCTCACCCCCCCAAAAAAAAATTCAAGCAAAATTAACAAAGCCAGTAATCATGCCTGTCTTTATCTGCCATATTTGGCATTCATAATCATCTGAACTCTGGAGTCAATATAGGACATAACATTTATTTTGAATTCAGTTTCCTTTTTGGGTAGTTTTTATATACATTATCATGGTCATTATCTATATTGTTGTCCTGGTTCTGCTCACTTTGCTCTGCATCAGTCTTCTCACATTTCTCTGAATTTCCCATGTGTGTCTCTCATGGCATAGTAATATTCTATCACATGTGTGTATTACTGTCTGTTCAACCATTCCCTAGTCAATGGGCACCAACTTGGTTTCCAGTTTTTTTTTGCTATCACAAAAAGTGTTGCTATGAATATGTTGGGATGTATGTAGTCCTTTTTGTCAAAATCTTCTCATAGTCAGACATATTTATTTTCCTTATTATTCTTATTTCTGGTTTTGGCACTATTTCACATACTTGATGATATACAAATCTCATTTCCAGATAACTAAGGTATTGCCGTATATATATTATATATTTATATATATGCACTTATATATAATCTTAAGTGTTACTGGCTGTGGTCTATATGGAGAAGAAGGCAACTTCTTTGTAGTTAACAAAAAAAAAGATATTTGTGGTTCCTAGTTTATATTCTTCATAATGGTCCTGATGATGTTTCCTTTTTGCTCTCTCTTTTTGTCTCTTAACTCCTTTCTTTTGTCCTTCCTTTCCTCTATCATCTCTAATATACTTTACAGTATTTTGCTTTGAAATATGAGAGGGAGTTGAACAAGGACAACACAATACAGTATTGCAGATTCCTGGAGTTTTGTCCTATTTCTGCCTTGAATTATCTTTGTGATGATGGACAAGGTAGTTTTTTTTCTCTGGGAATCAGTTTCCTCATCTGTAAAAAGAGGGGGTTGGATTAAATGACCACTAACATCACTTTCAGCTCAAAACTTGAAAGAATGATTGAAAAGCATATCAGATACTTAATATGTACGGAGCACTGAGCTAAGAGCTGGGGATACAAACAGAAGAATGAGATAGTCCCTGTTCTCAGGGAGTTTACTTTTTAATAGGTGATACAATGGATATGCAGTAGTAGCCGTTGAGAAAGGGTATTTTGGTTTGAGAAGTCACAGGGATGGTATATGGAGTTTTCAGCAGTAATGGTGGTATTGATTTAGTTAAAGTTGCCAGAGCAAAAGAGCGTGTGTGTGTGTGTGTGTGTGTGTGTGTGTGATATGTGACAGTGGTGGGGCAGATAGCAAGAAGATAGCCAAGGCAGAAAGCTAATTGGATGTGAAAAATGTGGTCTCATCTGAGGCCAGGTAGATATAGGAGGCTAGATGAGTTAGTGCTGATTCACTCATCAATCAGGGCAGCTCAGTTCCTGGGAAGGAGTTCCTAAGCCCAGTGGATTAAGAAAGCACATGCGAGTTGAATATGCCTGCAGGTGGTCCAGGTTGAGAGATCCTGAGATGGACCTTCCAAGTCTAAGAAAAGGCAGCAGCTGAAGCACAAGTAGATTTCCTTAGATCTGTACTTCCTGAACAACTCAGAAGATCTGGATCTGACCAGCCAGGCCTGACTCTTTAGTTCTTCATATTTCAAGATGAGACTGGAATTACCCATCTTTTCCTTTGAGAAGCCTTACTCCTTCTTATTGGCTGATGCCTAGAACTTGAATGCAGGAACTTGAGACCAAAGAGTGGAACCATCTGGCTCCCGTCTGCCAAGGTTGGAACCATCCTTTTCTCAGGATTGCTAGTTTTTCGCTTGTGTTCAGGGAAAGAAAAAGCAGAAGAGGGTGTCTAGAGCCACCTGTTCATCTGGTCAAACGTAGGTTTTTGTTGCCATGTGCTGGTAGCTGCCTGTGCCACTGGAGGAGGAGAGATAAGGGAGAAAAATCCCTTCTCCCCCTTGCTGGAAGTCCAAGAGAAAGAACCTTCTATGATTTAATGAGCATTAGGAACTACAGGAGGTAGGTGTTTGCTCCACAGAATGAATAGACTGATGAACTCTCAATACATATTATTTAACAGAAGACTCCTGGGAATGCATGGAATAGTTCTTTCCATCTCCTATTACTCTGGTTCATTGAACTTTGCAAAGAAAAGTCAAAACCTACAAACTCAGACTACTATATTATATAAAGTTATTCAGCCTGATAGTTTCAATTATCTGGTTGGTAGGTCTAGTACTATTTAGTGATTCAGTTTTGCCACGACAGCTATGACCTGAGTATGAGTTTGTTATGTAATATTCCTCTCCGGGTAACTCTTCAGAGTCTTTGGTTCTCTTCCCAGCTCTTGAATGCTACATCAGCTAATTAGGCAAATTGGTCTATCTCTCTCCATCTTGGTTTCTGCTGCTGAAAAAATTGGAATAATCTGAATACTATTTATTTTTTCTCACACTGGTCTTTGTGATAAGACCAGTTAGCTGTCAGGACTATGCCAGAGAGCTGCCATTGGGCCTTCATTCCATAAGATAGGTTACAGAAGAACCCCGAGAACCATGAAGAGCAAGTTGCTTCCAAATTTATTATGTTATTGTATCACTGAATATTTCTTTTTTGTTGGTCTAGATCTGTCATTTTATCAGTTGTGGCACAATCCTTTCACCAATACAACTCTTCTGTAACTTTTCATCTCAGAGTTTTTTTGGGGGACACTGAGAGATTAAGTGACTTTCTCATGGTCACTTAGCTAGTACTTGTTAAAGTCAAAGCATCCAGACTTAAAAGATTCAAACCCAGATCTTTCTCACTCCAAGGACAGTTCTCTAGCCACTATACCACATTGCCTCTCTAATGAATTCTTAAATATAACCCATTGATTGGTGTTATATTTTCATTTCCTTATAAGATTTCTATAAGGAAAAAAATGAGCCTTGCTAACTGATTTTTGTTATTTGAGGTAGAATATAAGTATGCGGATAAGGAGGACTTTCAATAAGGTTTTTAAAGATTGTTCGAAAGGTTTGATTGGATTCTAAACTATAGAATTATACAAGGAGATAGAATGTTTGGCTTAGAATCAGAAGGATCTGAGTTCGAATACTGTCTTAGCTAGCTATGTGACCAATGGAAAATCACTTAACTTCTTTGTGCTTCAATTTCCTCAACTGAAAAATGGAAATAGGATTGTTGGGAGGATCAAATGAAATATTTGTGAAGTGCTTTGCAAATATGAACGTACTGCACAAGTGTTAGCTATTCTTTCTTCTCCTCTTCCTTCTCTTCCTCTTGCTACTACTACTTCTCTTCTTGCACAAATGGTTCAACTACACTGGCATGCTTTTTCTTCTTCATACATGACATTTTCTTAACTGACACTAGACCTTTCTAACTCTTTCTCATTTCTTGAATACACTCCCTTCTCCCCTTCCTTTCTTAGATCCCATTTTCTTTTCTTCAAGGATCAGCTCAAATACCACATTGTTCTGTGTGAAAACTTCATGGTTCTCTTGGCTGCTAGTGCCTCCCCTCTCTCCAAATTATCATCTCTTTTTTGAATACACCTATATCTGTACACCTTGCCTCCCCACCTAGATTGTAAGCTTAAGGGTAGGGACTACTTCATTTTTGTCTTATCAATAGCATCCACCACAGTAGATAGATTAGTAGTAGCAGATTAAAAAATGGTTGTTGATGAAAGCCAATAGAATTGGGCAAAAAAAAATCCCTTTTAATACCTACCTAATCAATGCAATCTTCTATTCACCAAGGCACTTTCCCCAAACTTTTCTATCTCTCTTCAAAACTCCTATTGTTGCACCTCCCTTCCCCGATCAGTTAAGAATTTTGCCTCATATTTCATTAAAAATATTGAGGGTATTCACAGAGAACTCTCTCTTCTTCCCACCTCTTCACCTCACATAACTAAGATGCCTTCTGTGTCTATCTCCTCCACCCCATTTCACATGAAGAGATGGCCCTTTTCCTTGCTAGGACAAATCCCTCTACATGTACATTCCATCTCATTTTCTCCAGCAAATTTTGCCATCTATTATCCCCATCTTTCATTTATCTTCAATCTCTCCTTGTGTATTGGTTTCTTTTGTGTTGCCTACCAGTATACCCATGTCTCCTCCATCCTCAAAAAACTCTCTCTTGACCCATCTACCTCTGCTAGCTATCATCCTATATCTCTCCTTCCTTTTGTGGCTAAATTACTTGAGGTCTTCCACAATTGGCCCTCCACTTCCTTTCCTCTCACTTTTTTTTTTTTAACTCTCTTCAGTCTGGTTTACAGCCTCATAATTCAAATGAAATTGTTCTCTCCAAAGTTACCAATGATCTCTTAATTGCCAAATCTAATAGCCATTTCTAAATCCTCCTCCTTCTTGACCTCTTTGCAGCCTTTGACACTATCAGTTACTTTCTTTTTGATACCTTCAAACATCTAAAGAACAATTAATTCTAATAATAGAAAGACTGGAAAAAAAGGGAAAGAAAATTCTTCGTATGACATAAATATCATTTTGATACTTAAACTAGGGAGATTCAAAACAGAAAAGACAACTGAAGACAAATATTCCTAAGAAATGCTGACCAGAGATTTCCAATAAAATGTTAGCAGAGAGGGTATCGCAACATTTTCCAAAAATTATATACTATGTCCAGGCTGATTTTTTACCAGGAATTCAGGGTCAGTTCAATATTAAAACTAGAAACACATTAATAATAAGACCAACAATATCTTATAATTATATACATTGATACAGAAAAAGGTTTTGAAAAAATACAACACCCATCTCTGATCAAACGCTTGAAAACATAGAAATAAATGTTTTTCCTTAATATGATGAGTAGTATCTATCAAAACCTGGAGCCAGCCCAAATTTTACTATCATGAGGATCATCATCATGGAAATAAATTAGAGGCTTTTCCAAAAAGATCAGAGCAAAGTATGGATGTCCTTTATCACCACTATTATTTGACATAGAAATACTAGCTATAACAATAAGATAAGAAAAACAAATCAAGGGACTAAACATAGGAAAGAGGAAACAAAATCATTGGCTTTTGCAGACAATATGATAGTTTACTTAGAAAACCCTAGAGAATCAAATAAAAATTAATTGAAACAATAACTTTAGCAAAGTTGCACAATAAGTTATATAATCTAAATTCAGTCTACATAATTCATCAGTATTTTTGTATGTTACCAACAAAATTAGCAGTAAGGGACAGAGAAATTCCATTTAAAATAACTATAGGATACATAAAATACTTAAGAACCCACCTAGTAAGGTATACATAGGAACTAGGTAAATATAACTGCAATACACTTCAGAGAAATAAAGACAGACCTAAACAATTGGAGAAATATTATTTGCATATGAGTAGGTTGGGTCAATATTTTTCATACTGGAAACACTACCTAAATAAATTTACTTTTTCAATGCCATGCCAATCAAACTACCAAATGATTGCTTTATAGAGATAGAAAATAATAACAAAATTCATCTGGAGGAACAAAAGGTCAAGAATATCAAGGGCAATACTGAAAAAAGTTGGAAGGAGACCTAGCAGTACCAGATCTTAAACTATCACACAAAGCAGTAATCATCTGAACTATCTGGTACTTGTTTAAAAAAAACAAACAAACAAACTACAGATAGATCAGTGGAATAGATTCAGCTCATAATGCATAGAAGCAAACAAACACATTAGCATAGTGTTCAATAAACCTAAAAATCCAGCTTCTAGCATAAACATTCATCATTTGACAAAAACTATTGGGAAAACTCAAAAGCACTGTGGCAGAAATTAGATTTAGACCAACACTTCATACTAAATACCAAGATAAGCTCCAGATGATCCTTGACTTAAATGTAAAAGGTCACATCAAAAACAAATTAGAGGATTTAAGAAGAAATTACCTTTCAACCTTATGGATGGGGGAGGAATTCATGACCAAACAAAGGATAGAGAGGGTCGTAGAAAATAAAATAGGAAATTTTAATTATACTAAATTAAATGTTTTGTACAAACAAAACCAATGCAGCTAAGATTAGAAATGAAACAGTCAACTGACCAAAAAAAAAAAAGATATTTAGAGCCAGTTTCTCTGATAAAGGTTTCTTTTCCAAGATATATATGGAAATAATTCAAATTTGTAAGAATAAGCAGCATTCTCCAATTGAAAAATAGTTAAGGTATATGCGTAGGCAGTGGTCAAGGGAACAAATCCAAGTTATCAATGGCCAAAGGGAAAAAAATGCTCCAAATCATTAATACAGAAATGGAAATTACAGCAATTTAGAAGTTTTACCTCACATGTATCAAATTGGAAAAGTTGAAAAAAAATGATGCATGTTGGAGGGGCTGTGGGAAAACAGGCATACTGATGAGCTGTTGGAGGAACTATGGATTGATCTAGTCATTCTGGAAAGCAATTTGGAACTATGCCCAAAAAGTTACTAAGTTTTGTACACCCTTTGACCCAGAGATACCATATACTAATCCTATATCCCAGGGAGATCAAAGAAAGAAGGAAAGGATCCATATGTACATAAATATTTATGACAGCTCTTTTGTGGTGTCAAAGAACCAGAAACTAAGGAGATGTCCATCAACTGGGGAGTGGCTGAACAAATTATGGTATACGAATGACATTGAATACTATTGTGCTCTAAGAAATGATAAAAGAGAGATGGTTACAGAGACACTTTGGAGAACTCATATGAATTGATGTTTTGTGAAGTGAATAGAAACTTGAGAATGATTTATGTGGTGGCAACAACCTTGTAAAAATGAACAACCCTGAAAAACTCAAGAACTCTGACCAATGCAATGAATAATAATGATCCCAGAGCTAATGATGAATAGTGTTACCCACCTTCTGACAGAGAGGGGATGGATTCAATATCCAGAACAATGCATACATTTTTGGACATGGGCAATGTGAAATTTGTGTTTTTTGGCTTTTCATATGTGTTATAAGGGTTTTGAATTTTTTTTTTTCAATAGTAAGGGGAGGTGGGAGGGAGAGAAAAATAAATGTTTTAATTGAAAAAAATTTGAATATTTAAAATGCTTGTTGATTGTTTGATAGATTCAACCCTTATGGTATCCATGATATATTGACATCTGGGATCTGGTGTACTGCACATACCTCTGTCTACTTCAAGAAAAATTGAATGGATCCAGAACGTCCAGAGAAGGGCAATTAAAATAATCAAAAGAATGGGGAGGGTAGGAGAAATGACTAATATATGCAGCATATATAGGATTATGATTGAAACTGATTTCCTCCCAGAGATCATAGAACCTTCTTAAGGGCAGAGATTATGATCTTGTTTTGTCTTTGTAACCCTAATGCCCAGAGCAATATTTGGCATATATCAGAACCTGAATGATATGTTCACTGACTGACTGATTGATTTGGTTGAGAATGAACACAGTGTGAGCACCCAGAAGCTTCAAAGCTTTCTACTTAGTATGAATTAAATAAATTCCACATGGTTAGTGAAATCAAGGAATACAGTAAACTCTAGGTACGTATACTGTATCCACTAGAGGTGGTATAGATTCTAAATGTTTATTGCTTCAAAAATGGTTTAGATGAATTCTTAGGAACATAGATTCAGAGCTGGAAGGGGCCTTGATTATCTTCTGTTTCAACTATCTCATTTTACCTATGAAAAAACTGAAGCTCAGAGAGATTCTGAGGCTTGCCTACTATCATAAAGATTGGAAGCAGCAGAGTCCAGGATTTAAAACCTAGTCCTCTGAGCTCAAATTTGGCACTCTTTCTGCTGTAGGCTAGGTGACAGATTCATAAATGCTATTAAGGGGAATTAGGATTGTTTGGAGAAATGATCCTAAACAGTAAGGTTGATATAAAATATACTACCATTAGAGACTGATTTCTGAGTTAGCTGGCTCATGAGCTGATCTACCATAGAAATCTTTACTGGTCTTAACTTTTAAGTTCCCTATTTCTAGAAGAGAGGCATGTCTTATATTTTATAAACATGGAATAGTGGAAATTGTGGTGGACCAGGAATCAGAACATCTGTGCTGTAGTCTTGTTCTGAAATCAGCCATCTGTATGGCCTTGGGCAAATCGATCAATCAATCAAGTATTTATTAAGTGTTTACTACTGCACTGGGGATGAAAGTATAATGAATGAAATGATTTCTGCTCCCAAGGAGCTTATACACTAATGGACAAGCGTGTGTAATAAGTACATATAAAAGCATACAGTAAAAGTATGAAGCGAACAAATGAAAATATATACAAAGCAGTTAAATACAAAAGAGTCTGGGAGAAAGAGCATTAGCAGTTGAGGGGCCCAAGAGAGATATTATGTGGAAGATAGTGCTTGAACTGAGTCTACAAGGAAGAAATGGACTCTGTGAAATGTACATAAGCAGGAAGAGCCGTTCAGGAACGTGGGATGTCTAGTGCAAAGGTATAAGGGCAGTCATGAGTGAGGAACAAAGGGAAGGTCAATTTGGGTCTATTGCAAAATATAAGAGGTAGAGTAATGCCCTACGAGACTGGAAAGATAGGTTGGATAGGGTTATCAAAACTAAACAGAGGAATTTATATTTTATTCTAGAGGCAATAGGAAACTGTTGAAGTAGAGTGAATAGAGGAGTCATATGGACAGATCTATGTGCTTAAAGAAAATTGTTTTGGCTGCAGTCTTTTGGATGAACTGGAGTAGTGAAAGCCTTGAGGCAGGAAGACCTATTAGGTGGCTATTACAGTACTCTAGGTGAGAAGATAGGAAGACCTCAACTCAGGCTATATGAGTAGAAAGAGGGAATTGAACATGAAAGATGTTGTGAAAGTAAAAACAGCAATATTTGGTAAATGATTGGATATGCAACATGAGGAAGAATGAGGAGTTAAGGATAGTGGCAAGATAAGACACCTGTGTGACTGGAAGAATGGTGGAAAATTTGGAAGAGGGGAAAGTGTTTGGGGAAAGATAATTTCATTTTTGGACATGTTAAATTTGAGATGTCTCTGGGACATCCAGTTCGAAAAGTCCTGTGGGCAATCAATGATATGGTACTGAAACTCAGGGGAGAGACTGGGGCTGGATGTATGGATTAGAGAATCATCTGCATGCCAACAATACTTAAATCCATAGAAACTGATGAAGTTACTGAGAGAGAAGGTAGAAGGAGCAGAGAAGAGGGGCTAAGACAGAACTTTAGGGAATATTCACACATAGGAAGGGGGATATGGAGTCAGAAAAAGAGATTGAATAGGAGTGGCACGAGACACATAGGAGGAGAATCAGGAAAGAGTAGCGTTATGAAAAACTGGAAAGAGCACTCATGTCAAATGCAGAGGACCATGACATCATGGAGGTGAAGCCATGACATGCAAATGCTACATGTCAAATGCAGTATACAGGTTGAGAAGGATGAGTACTAAGAAGAGACCACCAGCTTTGACAATTAAGAGATCCTTAATAACTTTTGAGAGAGCTGTGTACAGTTGAGTGATGAGGTTAGAAGCTAGAATGCAACAACTCGAGGGACAGAAGTGAGCGAAAGAAGTGAAGGCAGCGAATGTAAACAGTTTGTTCAAGGAGTTTGATTAAGGAAGAGAAGAGAAATATAGAATGATATCTTGAAGAGTTTGCAGCACCTAGTGAACTTTTATTTTCATTTATTTTTATTAAGATGGGGCAGAATTGGATATGTTTGAAGGCTACTAGTAGGGAAGGAATCAATAGACAGAGAGGGATTCAAGATTCAAGAGGGGAGATGACTGAGGATGTAAGCTGGAGATGAGAGCAGAGGGGATCAAATACATATATATATATATATATATATATATATATATATATATAGGGGTTGGCCTTGGCAAGGAGAAAGGCCATCTCTTTGTCAGAGACAGGAAGAAAAGAGGAGAATGTGGGAGATGTCGTCAAGAGGTTTTGAAATGGTGAGAATAGGAGAAGAAGGAGCTGGTGTTGGACAGCCTCAGTTTTCTCAGTAAAGCATGAGGCAATGTCCTCAGCTGAGAGAGAGTGGGAAGGAAGAAGTGTGGAAGTGGCAGTGCACAAACATAGTCCCTCATTAGCATTGCCAAGTACTTGGAGCCTCAAATGAGGCTGAGGCATGAAAGAAGGTTTGGAATGCTAGAATGAGATAGAGAAAAAATTAGAGAGAGGAAATATATATATTACCATATAGTGAGGCCTAGTGGAGGTTGAATAACCTGAATCTGTAAAGTACTCTGGATGCATTTTGTTAGATTTCCTCCAGCTGCTTTAGCAGCAAACAAGTAGAAGAGTTAGTGGATGAAGAGGGAAAGGCTGAAATTTGGCAAGAGTATTGGTAAGACAAGGGGGCAAAGTATTTGAGAAGAGTATAGAGTTAAAATGGCCATTAGATTGTGTAGAGTGAAATGTAAGTGGAGTTAAAATGTCCATTAAATAGGAGAAGGAAGAAAATGAAGTCAGAGTGGAGATATGATGGGGGAAAGTACTGAGGGGTAGAAGAGATGTCTTTTTTTTAAATTTATTTTTTATTTTTAATTTACAACACTCAGTTCCACAAGTTTTTGAGTTCCAGATTTTCTCTCCCTCCCTCTCCTTCTCCCTCCCCCCACCCCAAGACAGCATGTAATCTGATATAGGTTCTACATATATCTTCACATTAAGTGAAGTTGTAAAGAAGAACCACAACCAATGGAATGAATCATGAGAAAGAAGAAATGAAACCAAAAAAGAAGGAAAAAATAGAGAGCAAATAGTTTGCCTTAATCTGCATTCAGACTCCATAATTCTTTATCTGTATGTGCATAGTTTTTTCCATCATGAGTCTTTTGGAGCTGTATTTGAACCTTGCATTGGTGAGAAGAGCCAAGTCTATCAGAGTTAGTCCTTACAGATACCGTGTGTCTGTGATGGTGTATAATGTTCTCCTGGTTCTGTTCCCTTCACTCAGCATCAGTTCATGTAAGTCTTTCCATATTGTAATGAAGTCTGTCTGCTACTCATTTCTTATAGCACAATGGTATTCCATTCCATTCATATAGGACAATTTGTTTAGCCATTCCCAAATTGATGGGCATCCCCCTGATTTCCAGTTGTTTGCCACCACAAAAAGAGCTGCTATAAGTATTTTTATACATACTGGTCCATTTCCCGCTTGTGTGATCTCTTTGGGATACAACCCTAGAAGTGGTATTGCTAGGTCAAAGGATATGCATATTTTTATAGCACTTTGGGCATAGTTCCAAATTGCTCTCCAGCATGGCTGGATCAATTCACAACTCCACTAACAACATAACAATGTTCTAATTTTCCCACATCCTCTACAGCATTTTTGATTTTCCTGTTTTGTCATGTTAGCCAATCTGACAGGAGAGATGTGGTATCTAAGAGTTGTTTTGATTTGCATTTCTCTAATCAATAGTGATTTAGAGTATTTTTTCATATGCCTATAGATATCTTTAATTTCTCCCTCTGAAAACTGCCTGTTCATATCCTTTGACCATTTCTCATTTGGGAAATGACTTGTATTCCTATAAATTTGGCTCAGGTCCCTGTATATTTTAGATATGAGGCCTTTATCAGAGACATTGGTTGTAAAGATTCTTTCCCAATTTTCTGCTTCCCTCCTAATCTTTGTTGCATTGGCTTTGTTTGTACAAAAACTTTTCAATTTAACATAATCGAAATGATCGATTTTGCATTTTGTAATGCTCTCTATCTCTTGTCTGGTCATGAATAGAAGGGATGTCTTGATGGTGGCAGAAGGGTGGGTTTAGGAGGGATAAGGTATAGGGAAAGGTGGAATGATAAGGGGGAAACACACATTCCCAACCAGGAGAGGCAGGAAGTTTTTCCAAAGGGATAGCCCCATGCTGCATGCTGTGTACACAGAGGGAGATGCGACTCCTATTTGGAAAATGCTGAACACTACAGTGCATAACTATTGAAGAGAACTTGGTGGAAGATGCTTGGGAGAAGGACTTGGGGAGAGATGTGTTGAGAGAGACAGCTCCCCTAAATGATGAGTATCTAATAAGGGTCCTCAGAGCCAGAGACATGTGGGGAAAACAATCCTGCTCATCTCTCTTGATTTCTAGTGCCTGCAACTCTAGGGACAACTGAGAGCAGCCTCTCATTATTGACATAGTGCCTTCTCTCTTTGGTTGAGCTGGAGGGTTTTATCTCACTTCCAGCTGAAGGGTCTTTACTCTTGTGTATCCATTACTCTCTTGTAATCTGTATAAAGTCCTCAACTTCTATTTACTGTTTTGTTTGGATAAATTGGTTTACTTTCTATTCACTATTTCTGTTGGTCTTTTGTGTAACCAGTGTTTGGTGGGAAGGAGCCAAGCTGGTATTAAGCTAACTAATTCCACCTCTGGAGAGTAATCAGGGAAAGTTGTTGTTGTTGTTGTGGTGTGTGTGTGTGTGTGTGTGTGTGTGTGTGTGACAGAGACAGAGACAGAGAGAGACACAGAGAGACACGCAGAGAGAGAGAGAGAGAGAAAGAGAGAGAGAGAGAAACAAAGAGAGACTCTCTCCCTCCACGTTGCTTTAGATAGCCTGGGAACCCCCACCAACAACAAAGTAAGGAAAAACAATGGAGGCAGATAAAGGAAGTGACTCATGTCCCCTCACCTCCCTTCCCTTTTCCCCACAGCTACTCCTTAGTACCCTTTGATAAATTAGAAATACTTTGTCATAAAATGGATAAATCAAGATGGTCACTCTTCTTCTGCCCTTTTTATCCTTGTCCCAACTTTCATGACCCTGCAGGAGTTTGTTAAAAGGTGAATACAAAAATGAGTTCTTGAATACTGTGACTGATACTGACCACATCCTGACTAAAACCATGTGCTTATTGCCTGATAAAAGGGACTCCAAGTGACACTCTTTCGCTACACAGGCAGAAATAAAAAGCAAGCAGAGGGGGCTGCATTTTTAGATAAGAGAAAGAAGGAAAAGTCTAACCAATGTCCCCTTCAATATTTTTTCCTTATTATTAAAGTTTTCCTTTTCTGCAGGTGCTTTTCAGACAAGTTAATTTTTATCTCATTATAGGAATTCAAGACACTTGAACTAAAATTCCCCTGATAATCTCATTTCTTCGCTTTCTCATGAGATACCACCCGCTGGTATTTTATGTCCATCCCCAAATCAGTAAGTGACTGAAAGTGCTTTTGATGAAAACTTTGACTTTTTAAGAACTGCAGTGATGACTCAGTAACCCCAGAAACCCACTCCAGTCTTCCCGATTTTCATTTAAATGTTGTCTCCAGTAACCCACACTCAAATAGCATGAAGAGACTGCTCACCGTGTGCCATGTAAAGTTCCTGGGAAGGATGTCATGTTGAGCATAGCCAATGAAACATTGAGATTGAAGGATTACATCAGCAGGATAGTATTTTATAGGCTGATTTCAGGTTAAGGCAAGATTCCCTTTCTAGAAGCTTCTGAAAGTCCCTTCTAAATTAATACAGGCTTGAAAAAGATAAGGCACCAGATGTCTTTTATGTGGACATCTTTTTCTGATAAAACCAAGGGGTCCCTCCTTTTTTAGTGCTCAAAGTGAGGCAGAAGGAGGCGATATATTATTTTCACCTCTTTTCAGAAAGATCAGTAAGCTTTAATTTTACAGGCAGACTACGGGGTAAATAATTTTGCTTTGTAATTTCTCAAATAAGAATCCTACACAGATAAATCATCCTGAGGAATCATTCTACCTACAGATTTGGGGACAGACTTTTTTCCCACAAAGGATACACTCATGGAATAAATAGATTCAGTCTCAGGCAAAATTGCCAAGTGGATAAAGTCAGTACGCTCCCTCTCCCTTTTCAGTGTTGGTCTTGTTATTCCAGGCTTCCCCTTTTCTCTTGCGGCAAGATGGGGAAAAAAATCTTGGACTAGATGGCAGGAGATATGACTAGATGTGTAACCTTGGACAAGTTACTTAAATAACTCTTTGAGGACTTAGATTCTCATATGTAAAATAAGGAGGTTGGACTGCATCTTAGATTTAGAGCTAGAAATAATGTCAGAGACCACGTTGTCCAACTCCTTTCCTTTACAGATAAGAAAATTGAGGCTGGGGGTAGTTGTGACTTGCCCAGGTTGACATAGCTAATGAATGTCGGAGGCAGGATTTGAACCCACGTATTCCTTCCTCCAAGGTCAGTTTTCTGTCCCATTACAGTATATTTATTGTTCAGGTCCAGTTCTAACATTTTATGACTCTAGGCATCCATTCTTTGTCCCATTCCAGTGGGGTTTTTCTCTCGTAAAGATTTTTTTTAAACTCTAACAGCAGTATAAAATGCTTAGTGGAAAGAACATTAGATTTGGCAAGGAGAAAACCAGGCTTCAAATCTTGCTGCTGGCATTTATTAAATGGAATGCTATATCTTCATGTCGTCCATGTACATCAAGTGATTTAATAAGATGTTTTGGTTCAAGTCCTTTACTTTTGAAGACATACTTAGCTCTATTTACTTGGGTCTGTTTTATACATTTGCAATACGTGAATAAGTCGTGTATGGAACTGAGCAAAAGGCTTTGTGATAAGCAACAATGGCAGAATCAATGTTATGGCACTTGTTCAATAATTATACATCTGTAATAAGTTGCTCTATAGTCTCCTGGGACTTTTGGGAACACTGTTGTTGCTCTTCAGTCAATTATTGCTTTCTTTGAATAGATTTGTGATTTTTTACTTATCGTTTATACTCCAGACCTGAATCTCCACTTGTCAAAAGACAGCTCCATCTGCATGTGGACCAGTATTTTGCATTCAGTGAGTGTGAAACAGAATTTATTCACTGTGTGTCTGAATCACTCAGTTAGCACTGCATGTTCAAACAACAACAACATGGGGTTATCTTTGACTCTTCCTTTTTTCTCATTTCTCATATCCAGCCATTTACCAAGTGCTGTTCAATTCGTCTTGGTTACAGCTGTGCCCTCCTCTCCATTCCTACTCCTAACAACCTTAGGCAAGCCCTTATTATCACTCACACACCTGGAGTATGTAGTAGCTTCCAAATAGGTCTATCTTCACTCTTTCTTCCATCCCATCCATCTCAGTGAGACTGCCAGAATAGATTTTTGTACACGAGCTCGCTCCATAAGATATCTTATTATGGTGTAGAGGTGACCCTGGGTTCTCAAAGGCTATGCAAGTAAAGCAAATATCTTGGCAGGTTCTTCCATGTTGGAAAAATTTTTTGTATGGTCCCAGGGACAGATTGAGTCTGCTTTCTGTGCCTATCTAAGTATGGAGTGGGTTATCACCAAAAACCCGGCTACTTGATAATGTATTCTTTGGCCATGATAAAATGGTTTTGACTCCCTTTTGCTACTCATATGGCAAAGTGGAGCAAAGAGGTCTAACAGGCACATTTTAGGGATAGTCTATAAGCATGAACAATTGCTGGGATTCTAAATGTGAGATGCTCCTCCTGTAACCAACAGACAGCCTGCTACTTGAGGAAATGAATCATATCAATATTTATGTCTTTGCTATAAATGAAGTCAGAAGACAAAAGGAAGGTGCAAGAAATATTAGTCATAGGATACTTTGTCAATTGAGCAATCAATCCACAAGCATTTATTAAGTAATTACTATGCGACAAGTTCGAAGCTAAGCAATGGGAATACAAAGAAAGGCCAAACATTCCCCACCATCAGAATTTTTACATGCTGATCAGGGAGACAATGTGCACACATATGGGTATACACAAGATATGTACAAGAAGATACAAGGCTGGGGGTTTTCATTGCCAAACAAAGGACTATATTTGATCCTGGATCCTGATCAATTGGCCAATAGGATGCCACTGCAGTTTATTGAATAGGTAGGAGTGGGAGTGGGGGATGGTTAGACCTGTGCTTTGGGAAAATCACTGTGACAGTTGTGTGGAGGTGGAAGATGTGAAACAGAGAGACCAGTTAGAAGGCTATTTAAATAGTTCCAGTGAGAGATGATAAGGAACTGAACTAGGGTGGGGGCTGTGTAAGCAGAGAGAGTGCTAAAGGAAAGAAAGGGAAGGGAATAAGCATTTATTAAGCACCTATTACATACCAGGCACTATATTAGACGCTTTATAAATATCTTGTTTGATCCTCACCACAACCTGGCAAGGTAGGTGCTATTATGATGTCCATTTTAAATTGAGGAAATTGAGACAGATAGAAGCTAATTGACTTTTGCCATTTCCTTCTCCAGCTCATCTTACAGATGAGGAAACTGAGGCAAATAGGGTTACGTGACTTGCCTAGGGACATACAGCTAATAAATGTCCGAGTCCAGATTTGAACTCAGAAATATAAGTCTTCCTGACTTCAGGCTTGTCACTCTATCCACTGAGTCACCTAGCTTTGCCCAGGATTATATAGCCAGTAAGTGTCTGAGGCTGGATTTAAATTCAGGTCTTCCTGACTCCAATCCCAGCTCTCTATTCACTGTACTACCTATACCCCAGTGTAAGGATGAGAATAAGTAAAACACTCACTCTGAAGATAATTGCGGTTTATTCAACACTATCTGGTGCAGATCATGAGAAAGTAGAGACATTCTATAAAACATGTGAGAAGATCTTCCAAAAGACCCCAATTTACCACCCAGTGACTTGTAGGCATAGAAGAGGATGGAAAAAATGGGTAAGAACACACGTTTCAAGAACAGGAAAGAATGAGGCCAAAGACTTATAGACAACATCGAAGCTACTTCCCTCTATATAGTAACATTGTAGTTAAGAACAGAATTTGGAGACGTTAGACATGGCAATGACAGAATGATATTACAAAATGTGAAACTGACCACATCTCAACAGACAGAAGTGACTGGTTAGCAATGTGGGTGTCATTTCCAAATTAGCAGTCAACGTGCAATCAAACCATCACCTTGTTAGAACAACGTAAAAATGAACAGCAAATTAGGAGAGGGGCTAAAAGTGCAGCATGGCATCGCATCAATGCCAGATTTGATGAGGAAATCAAAACAGCTCAAACTTGGCCTATTTAAACAAGCAATTGACAATGGAATGGGAGGACTGGCCCACCAAGGCCCAGTCCTTATAGCATGTGGAATATGATCTGCCTGTTGGCAATTCTTGGGGAGAGTTGGAGATCCTGCTCCAGGCATGCATAGTAAATGAGCCCTTTCCCCACTTAAGAGCCTGATTAGGCATCCATTGTTTCCTCTTGTCTTATTGCCTAGTGGTAAAAAGTCTTTGACTTGCTGTGGTGGTGGAATTGAAAATGTATTTAAAAAGGAGGCTTTTGTAGTGAGATACAGGGAGAAATAGGCAGCTGGATAGGATAGTGGATAGAGTGCTGGACCTGGAGTCAGGAAGACCTAAGTTCAAATATGGCCTCAGACACTTGCTAGCTGTGTGACCCTGGCCAAGTCACTTAACCCGATTTGCTTCAGTTTCCTCATCTGTAAAATGAGCTGGAGAAGGAAATGACAAACTATTCCAGTGTCTTTGCCGAGAAAACCCCAAATAGGGTCATACACGACTGAAAACAATTGAATGACAATAAGAGGAAGAAATAGTACAAACTGAAGAGATGGTGGAGCACCGACTCTACTTGGTCATCATGGAGCCATGAATGAATGGCACTGCTGGCTTTCTGTCTCTGTTTTTATTGTTTCCTTTTCTTAGGTAAATGCGTATCAAAGATGGAGCCAACCAGAATATGACCTTGTGAGCTTTGAAAGGTTTGGAAGAGCCACTAAGTTCAGCCACCGGAATCCATGGTGGAGTCTGCCAGGAGCTGTAGCATCCAAACCTGGTGAGAATCTACCTTGAGGCCTGCTTGACCTAACCCAATAATAAATTGACCTGGTAGCTGAGATTCTGTGGCCTACAAATAAGGAAGTGATTTTTTGTTCATTGACTATGCCATATTCAGGAGTAAATGCGTTAAGCAGAATGGAGGCGGTCACCACTCAGGTTTGAGTCCATTCTCACTAGGGATCACTAGGTAGAAGAGAGTGGGCCCCAGCTTTGGAGGGTTGATATCTATTGTTGGTCCTTCATTTTTGAAGAGGACCGATGACATCACGGGGTGATGTCTTGACTTGTGCCTGAATTGGATTTAAGTGAGGCAGAGTTGTGTAAAGTCATTAGCCTCACTCTTTCTTCCAGTATCATCAAAATCCAGCAGCAAGAGAAAAATCAAGACCACTGGTAATGGCCCAAATTACTGTGGGGCTGATGTTGACATCTTTAATGTCTGACCAAGCTCTCAGCACTGCACAGCACTTGCTTTAGCCACCTTCATGGCCATTGAAACAAATTGTTCTCATCCCCTCATTTTCCCAGGGGACGTCTTCACATGCCTGGATAGACATCCCCTTAACTCACTGACAGATCTGATGCCTGTTTACTGGGGTGTAGCCTCTGCATGTGCTATAGCTTCATAGAGCCACAGGTGGGAGTTTAGTGCCAGGTAGACACCAAAGGTAAATGAGCAGCCCTGGAAAGGATTCACACCAGAGGTGCTAGTCCTCCCTGAAGACCTCACACAACCCTCAGCAAATATCCCTTCATAAAAGCTTTTCTTGTTGTTCAGTTGTGTCAGTCAAGTCCGACTCTTCATGACCCCCATTTAGGGTTTTATTGGCAAAGTTGTTGGAGTGGCTTGCCATTTCCTTCTCCACCTCATTTTACAGATGAGGAAACTGAGGCAAACAGGGTTAGGTGACCTTCTCAGGGTCACACACCTAATAAGTGTCTGAGGTCAGATTTGAATTCAGGTCTTCCTGACTCCAGGCCTGGCACTCTATCCACTGTGTCCTCTAGCTGCTAACTAGTCACCACTAGTTAAGATGATATTTGTTGATATTGGGGCAGTTTCCACTGGTTAAATAATATTGGAGAAGTATTAAGTGGTGATGATATTGAGACGAATATACTGTATGGGGACTCAAGTACTATAGAAACATTGGTTCTTTATTGCCAAATGAATAAAATTCTGACTATTTTGCCTGGCATTCTAGGCCCTCCTTAATCTGTCACCACTTTACCTCTTTTTTTCCAGTCTTACCTCATAGTACTCCTCTCCATAGAATTTACATTCTAGCCTACCACTACCCTTCCCCTCCAAACCTCTCCTCCCACCTCTCTACTACAAAATCCCAATGGGTCATGATTCAGTTTAACTCAACATAAATTTAAAATGTCTCCTCTGTGCTACTCACACTAGAGTGTTTTGCAGAAATTGAAAACTGATTGACAAATATAGGCTGACCTCATGTGTATTCCTAAATGGGTCTGTCCATCCCTCCCCCCTCTCTTGCCCCCTAAACTTTTACCCCCAGGCTTATAACTTCCACCACCAGGCTTATAACTTCTACCTGAAGCTATCAATATGCCTTTCTCTGACATGATCATGGTATAATGAAGAAACAGCACATTGGCTCTAAAATCTGATTTTTCTCTCTTCCAGGAAGGATTATGAATTTCTTTTTACCCACACTGGTGTCTGGCTATTCAACAGTGAGTACAGTCAATTCCTGGGCATTCTCAAGAAGAAAAGAGGGGTATATGGGTAACCTTAAAATTGAGGCAACATGGTGTGAGTGGAAAATACACTGAACTGGAAATCAAAGAGATTTAGATTCTAGTCTTATTTTTGCCACTAACTAGCTGTATGGTCTTGACCAAGTCACTTTTCACTGGGTATCAGTTTCCTTTTCTGTGAAAGGAAGGGATTAGAGTACATGGTTTTTAAGGCTCTTACCTGTATTTAGAAAACACTTTTCTACAATAATAAGCATTCTCAAAACTGGAAAAAAAAATTGGGCACCTTTTTGATCAGAGAATGACTGGACAGGCTGTGGTATCTGAGTGCAAGGGAAAATACTGCATTGCAACAAATGAGGACTATAAGGAATTCAGAGAAACATGAGAAAAAATTTAAGAACTGACAACAAGCAAATAAAGCACAACCACATAAACAATACATACAATTACTACAATAATATAAATGAAAATGACACTTGAAGGCAAATTCAGATTAAATGTAATTACTAATTTTGGTTCCAGAAAACAGGTATTGAAACACACCTACCTCTTTTCTGTAGAGGTCGGGTAGGGTCTATGGGTGCTAAATGTAGCATACAGAGTTGACAGACTGGATTCCCACTTGAGCTGGTTTTGCCTAACTCTTTTACTTTGTTAAAGGGTAAGTCCTATCTGTGAGTGAGTGGGTGGGAGGGATGCATATTAAGAGTACTGCAGTATAAAAAAAAAAAGGCCAATTGAAAATTAACCAATGGAGAAACTGTTGGTAGGGGAAGAGTTTTGGAAGCTGCTTTGGAATTGGGATTTTTTAGGAAGGGAAAAGGGTGCCAGGGTAGTGGAGGAGATGGAGGCGATTGTCTGGGAATACACAGATAGTCACCATTGTGAAGATTTTGCATACAGATAACCAGGAATATATTATCTTAAACACCAGCTCATATTTTTTTTTCCTTGTTCCTTTTCTTTTTGCTCATATGTTTTCAAAGCTAGCCTTGTGACAAAGCAAGGGACATCTAATTGCCACCTAGGCTCCATCCACTAGACCAGGGGTGGTGAACCTACACTACACTATGCTGTCTTTTTTCCCACTCTCCCAAACATTTGTGCTTGTTTCCTTATGAAAGGAAAAGAAGATATTTGGAGCACTTTTCAGTGAGTCACAGTGTTGTGTGTTTGTAAATATCTTTCATGGAGAGCTTTAAACAGGAAGCCTGGAAAGCCTTTCACAGTCGGGCATCACAACTGTGGGCCAATTAAGGTCCTGGTAAAAAATAGCAGGGAAAGGGAATGGAATCACTTCATGGTCTGATTGGACACACTACTGTAAATGTCTCAACAGTGACTTTGGAGCAGGATCCAGTTTTAAACTCTGAACCTCCTCTAAAAATTTTAGGAATGTTTCCTTTACCTTTGTAACAAGATGAGCAAATTTCCAGAGGAAAGAAAACTTTCTGTACCTTCTCTTCTCTGTCTCGCCTATGCCCTACTCCCAGCAATTAGAAGGAACTCTCTCAACTTTGTCAGAATAGAAGTGGTTTGCAAGGTCTGCATAAATGTCAGCTATTATTGTTGTTATTTACCACCAATGTGGCAGAGTTAAGTGGTTTTGGGGCAGCTTTCTAGCCACATAGTGGAAAATGAGTGAATACAGAGACCTCAGACTCCTAAAATTGAACCACACAGCTTTATTTATTTTTATTTATTTATTTTTACAAGTTTCCCTCTGTTTCTCTGTGCTTCCCACTGGGTTTGGCAAACAGTAGGTGCATAATCAATGTGTTAATGATAGAAACAATTTATATGGATACCATTCATTTTACATTGATGTCATTGTTCCGCTTCCAGTTTACATGCACTGTGCTATTCATTTTGGTTATTGTTTCGCCTTCCTTTTCCTCTTTCATCTTCTTTTTCCTCCTTTTCCTTCCTTTACTCCTCTCTTCCTTATTCATCTTCCTCTCTTCTTCCTTTCCCTCCTCTTTTTTATTTTAAAGAACAATTTTACTTTGTACTTAAGGAGGTAGACAACCTGTCATTTCATGGGGTTCCAATGGCTGGGAATGATGGTAGTATTGGCGTTGTTGGTGGTTGGCTAGGATTACCAATGGTCTAGAAGTTGACCATGTCTGCATGTTCACAGTTGCCTAGAGGAGGAGGACTGAGCTGGAATAGCAGGGTGGGTGATGAGAGAAGTCTGGACTGGGTAAATAGGAAGGAATGAAAAAGCAGTAAAGAGATTCTCTCTCTCTCTCTCTCTCTCTCTCTCTCTCTCTCTCTCTCTCTCTCTCTCTCTCTCTCTCTCTCTTTCTTTCACCTGTTTGCTCCAGTGGTTCCTAGTGCTAAGATGTTTTGTGATCTATCAAGAGTGAAACAAAACTGTGGCTTCTCCTGATTCCTTGCATGATTTCCAGACATGACAAGCTGTCTACTTGTGAACCATTCGAGGGATCCTTGGGAATCTTGTGGATTAAATTAGCTTCTCCTTTAAAAAAATCTGTTTATGGGTTTGCTGTCCTTCATTGAAACTTGTTTTAAGTTAAAGAATGATCTTTCCCCTTGGAGTTAATTGGATGGAACTTTTTTCTTCTTTCTTTTCTTCCTTCCATCCTTCCTTCCTCCCTCCCTCTCTTTCTTTCTTTCTTTCTTTCTTTCTTTCTTTCTTTCTTTCTTTCTTTCTTTCTTTCTTTCTTTCTTTCTTTCTTTCTTTCTTTCTTCCTTTGTTCCTTCCTTCCTTCCTTCCTCCTTTACCCTTTCCATTCCTTTCCTTTCCTTTCTCCTTTTCTTTCTCCTTTCCTTTTTCCTTTCCCCTCCCTTCCCCTTCCCTCCCCTCCCCTCTCTTCCCCTCCCTTCCCCTCCTCTTGTCTCCTTTCTTCCTTCCTTCTTTTTTTCTTACTTTCTTCCTCCCTCCCTCTCTCCTTTTCCTTCCTTCCTTCCTTCCTTCCTTCCTTCCTTCCTTCCTTCCTTCCTTCCTTCCTTCCTCCCTCCCTCCCTCCCTCCCTTTCTTGCTCTCTTTCTTTCTTTCTTTCATGTTTGCCCAGACAGACAAAACCAGATTAAGGGAAGAAGCTGGAGCAAGAAATGTCAGGAGATTGGAAATGTAAGAACTTCTGGCTAGGCTTTTTGGTTTTGTTTTCTTTTTGAACTGGGAGAGGAGGAAAAGAATCCTCTGCTCCTCGCTGAGTTCTGGCCAGAAGAGTAGTGGTACTGTGTTTGTCACTCTGGTTCTCTGGCTCCATCCCCAGAGAAGCAAGGAGTGAGTGAGCACATTCAGCCGGCCTGGCCACATGGCAGCACAAATGGGAAAACCTTTCCCCACCCTGCCCCCAAGAACACACAGACCCTAGTTCATTTGTTATTAGGGATTAGGTGGAACAGATGCATGTAAGATGCTTATAGCCATTTTCCAGACACAAGGCTACTTTCCAATCTAAGAAGCAGCTTGGAGGAAGCAGGGTAATTAGATGGAGGCACATGCTGAGACTGAGAAAGAATTAATTGACCAGTTTGCTAACTAAATCTAAATATTTGAGGGACTTCTTTGGACTCTCCTCTGTCCTTCTCTTTGCTTCCTTCTCTCTTCAGCCTTCTCACTTGGCCTCCTTTCTTTTGTCTTTTCCTCTTCTCTCATCTCCCTTTTCTTTTGCATTCTCCTTCTTAACTTCTGCCCATCTCTGCGTTCTTTTTTCATACATTTAGAGACTTTACATTTACATTTCATACATTTAGAGCTGGGCAGGAACTTAGAAATCACCAAGTTCTACCTTCTCATTTGACAAACACGAAACTGAGGGCGTAGCGGTGGAAAGATTTAACGCAGGTCGCTCAGGTGATCAGTGACAAAGTTGGGACTAAAGGCCTTCTGGTTCCTACTCTCCTAATCTAACAAAGTAGAATGGTTGCATAGGCAGGTAGCAATAGAGCTGGAGAAAAACATGGTGGAGTAAGAAGATTGCTGGACAGACCTGGGTTCAGATCCCAACCCTGACACTTATGAGTTGTGTGACCATGGGCAAATCACTTTCTGAGTCTTAGATATCTCACTCGCAAAACTGAATAATACTCACACAACTGACTACACATGTTTGTTGTGAGGAAAACCTTTTGTAAAACCAGTGAATTATTAGTGCCTATTATTGTTAAAACTCAGATCTCCTGACTTCTAGGTCACTCTCCCTTTTCCTGTATCACATATCCATGAAAAGATCAAGGCTGTTATATTATTTTGTCTTTCCTTGTGTCTCTCTGAAGCTTTCTGGTTCAACTCAAAAGTTGAAATCAAAAGCCCTGAGCAAAAACCTGAGGGTCATAGGTTTTACAGCTAGGTGGGGCAGTAGTTAGCACTCTAGGCGTTGAGTGGGGAAGACCTGAGTTCAAATCCAGTTTCGGACAATTATGAGCTATGTGACTCTGAGTAGGTCATTTAGCCTTCGTCTGCCTAAGTTTCCCTATCTGTAAATAGGGGTGATAATAATACCTGCTTCCTTGGGTCATTGGGATGGTAAAATGGGATATTTGTACTGTGCTTTTAAAAAATTTAAAGCACTATGTAAATGTTTTTAAATTACTCTGATATTTATCAAGTGCCTACTATGTGCCAGGCATTGTGCTAAGCACCGGGGACACAAAAAGAAGCCAAAAAATAGTAACTGCCCTCAAAGAGCTCCTAAAATAACAACAATAATAGCCAAAAGCTTTCTTGGGAAACACTAGTTTTATCCTCTTACCTTACTCTTACCTTACTCTTACCTTACCCTTAAAGAGTTAGAATCTAGTAGATTGACTTGGATTCTCTCTTTGCAAAAGTACCTACATGGTGTTGCTTTTACCTGTCTAAGTTTATGTTTCTGGTCTCCATTTTGGGAATAGGAGAACTATTGCATCCTGTGAAGAAGGCTTACTTTTGGTTTCCAGGTCACCTTGTTCCCAGTGTTTCTACGCTAGGAATATAGTGGAGAGACATTAATTTAACACCAACCAGGAGACTGGGATAGAAGTAGCAGGCCCTTTAAATAAGTCACCAAGCTTTGTGAAATTGGGTAACTCATTTCACCTCTGTGCTTCGGGTGAATTCCAAAGATTAAACTAAATCATCAATTTAGGAGCTAAGTTCTCCAACCTGGAGTTCCCCTGCCAGCCAGATAAGCAGATAAAACATTTATTAAACTTTTAGAACCACTAGGCACCCAGCAACAAGCAAAGCTCTGGGAATACAAATACAGAAAAGAAAAAAAAAAGACAGTTGCTATCCTCAAAGAGTTTACATTTTAATAAGGGAAAGAAAACATTGAGCTGAAAAGAGGAAGGTAAGTGAAGGTACCTGCTTAAGATGGAAAAGTAATCCTGAGAGTCAGGGGCTAAGCCAGGTTTGAAATGAGCATGACTGACTTGGGTACTTCCACAAAAGGATTTTTTCGGGGGGCAGAGGGGGAACTCATAAAATAGTGGAGGAGGCCGCAGGGCGTGGGGGTGTGGTCATCATGAGAAGGCTTGTTGTAGCAGAGGTGGAGAGGTAGTCCAGGGAGTTGTAGACTGAGCCAGGTTTGAAGTGAGGGTTACATGTCATGAGATCCTTCAAATCACAAATCCTTCCCTTATTAGTCTGGGCAGTGGAAAGAACCTTTTATTTGGAGTTAGAGGACCATGGTCCTGCCATTTGCTACCTATATGACCTTGGGCAAATCCTGTAATCTCTTTGGCCTTTAATTTCTTTGTATGTTAAATGAGAAGGTTGGACTCCATTTATCACCTTCCATTTGTTCCATAGGCATCTTGTATGTACCAAGTTATATATATATATATATATATATATATATATATATATATATATATATATATATTGTCTCTCCCATTAGACTGTGAACTCCTTGAAAGTAAGAGCTGTTTTTTTTTTTTGCCTTTCTCTAGTGTTAAGCACAAACAGAAGGGGCTTAATAAATGCTTGTTGACTTGACTTGTGAGGATCAAATGAGATAAGTTATGTAAAGGGCTTTGCAAATCTTAAGCTAATATATAAATGCTAGCTGTTATTAGGCAGGGTTTGAACTACCTCTTGAATGGTGAGAAGGATTTGGGTCATAGATTTAGGATAGAAGGGACCTCAGAGATCAATAAAATTCAATCTCTTCACTTTATAAACAAATGGAGGCCTAGAAGAGTTAAATGATATCTCCAGGTCACACAGGTAATAAGTAGCAAAGGCAGAATTCAAATCCAGGTCCTTTGATTCCATCACTAACATCCTTCATTCATGTTCCAACTCAACCATTTGTTCCTTTTATTATATCACATACCTTACATATATTATTATGTGGCTTTGGTAAGTGGATTCTGAGCATCCTTCAACTCATCTGCAAAATAGCAATAATGATTGCACAGTGCTGTGTAGGATCAAATGAAGAAATATGTAGGATTCTTTGTAACTGATACCATACAAGATAATGAGAACCAACATGGTACAGAGGAAGAATGATGGATTTGGAGTTGGAAGTAGGGGGGAATCGACATAATGCTAAGTACTTGTATATCTCAGCAATAAGACAGTCCAATCTTGCAAATAATCTTCAAAAATTCTGCCATGCAAAGTTAGTATCTCTTCCCTCTCCATCTTTTCCTTTCACCAGTGACTTCCCATTTAACCCCCTATCAAGAGGGCTAATGAACACAGTGGTCTGCCCCCAGCCAGCATAATTCTTCTGCAAACATAGATTTCCCCAAAAACAGCCCTGAGAGGAAAAGAAGGTAGAAAGAGAGTGAAAATCCTTCCTCCTTTATTCATGTCTTCTCTCCCCCTCCCAGCTTATTTCTATAATATGTACACTGGTTTATTTGGGCATTGGGTTTTTGTTCTAGTGCTTCTGTAGCTGAAGAAGTCCTTCACTAAGCAAAAATAGTTCTAGACATTGATCTCGGTAGAGGAAGAAAGGTTAACAGCATATGCATTCTCTTTAAACAAACAAAAAGACAATGTACCTTACTTTACAATAAGGGGAAGTCTTGTCTAAGGTCTAAGCCATAGACTGAATCTAATAGATATGATCCCTTGAATACTCTCACTAACGGTGTTAACATTTGCTACCCAGGTGTACTCCTTCAAAATTCTCCGTCATGCCCTAGGAAGCTCTTCATCCTGCAGAATCCTATCAGCCCTGGGCCTCATACCTCATCAATGTTGTTTTGTTGTTGTTTAGTTTCATTCAATTCTACCGGAGTTTTCTTGGCAAAGATACAGGAGGAATTGGCCATTTCTTTCTCCAAGAAACTGAAGCTTAACTGACTTGCCCAGGGTCACACAGATACGAGGTGTCTGAGGCTGGATTTGAACTCACATCTTCTTGATTTGAGGCCTGGCACTCTATCCTCTGCACTGCCTAGCTGTGCCTCATCAATACCCTTTACTTTTGTAGTCCTTCTGATTAGAGGGCATAGAAGATAGCTTTTCCCTAAACCTCCATTTAAGGAGGGCGCCCCAGCCAGACTTCTCTTTATTTCCTACCCAGCTGCACCCCTTTGGAATTTTCCATTGGACCCCTCCTCCTACCGCATACCTACTCTCTCTACCCCTCCTTTCCAACATCTTTGGGTACGTTGCCTTCCCCTATCAGATCGCAAACTCCTTGAGAGAGATGGTGAGCTCATTATCTTCTGCATATTTGTGCCCCCCTTGCTTAGCACAGTGGCTGACACATAGTAGGCACTTAAAAAAGTTTATTAACTGATTGACCAGTATCTGCTTGCTCCCGGAGAGTATTTGGGACCACCTTTGGCATATGGTGTGAGCAGGCTTTACAACTGAAATCAGTTGCAAATCCTGTGTGATACATTTTCTCAAAGTCTAGAGTCAGGCCAAGGAATGTTCAATCTTTTGGAATGGTTAGGATTTCATTTCATGTTTAGTAAATGAAATCTTAAGCTGCAAACTCACTTAATTACTTCATTTTTTCCCCCCTGAGTTGGAAATCTTTTTTTCTTCTGTCTTGCTTCCCTACTTTCTAATTATTTGCTTCAGCTAGGTTAGGATAGGATAACTAACAGCTAGCGTTTGTATAACACTTAGAAGATTTACAAATATCTGTAATTTTATTTGATTCTCTGCTATTATTAGCCTCACTTTTCAGATGAGGAAATTGAGGCAGAGAGTTTAAGTGACTTGACCAGAGTCAAGAAAGAGAGAGCTCAGTAGAGTATCTGAGGCAGGATTTGAACTCAGGTTTTCCCAGTTCCCCATCCAGCACTCTTATCTACCATGGCATTTTGCTGCCTCAAAATATCTGTCCTGACTCAGTAAAAATTAGCCTGGTTTGCTAATCTGTAATAAAAAGCACAATATTCTACTCATAACATGTTGGTAAAAGCTTTCACAGCTTATGGGGGAAGTCATTAAATAGTCTTACCAGTGGGGACAAGGGTATGCTGATCAATGTTTAACCACCAGTTTGCTGAGGGAAAAAATTAGTGTGTGTTTGATATACTTTAAAGTTTAATTTGCATTATTAACATTTTTTCTCCATCACTTTCTTAAGTCTACACAAGCAACAAAATAATAAATCATGCCCTGATTTGTAGCATTTGACTGTTTCTAATGTGTAAATGCTCATGCTGAAAATTTAACAATCTCTTGAGAGCCCAATAAGAACTGGCTCTAGTGTATCAAATTTACGACTCTTATTTCCTAGGACTTGTTAAAGACCTTAGCTTAAAAGAGTCAAGGTCTCCCACTGAACCTGGAGCCATCGCCAGTCCTCCTGACCTATAGTTTGCCACTGGACTCAGATGGCATCAGAGGAGAAAGTGAGGCTGGTGACTTTACAGAGCCCTCCCTCACTTAAATCCATTAATTCACTTGCACATCATGGCCTCACTTCCCTGATGTCATGGTCCTCTTTGAGAACAAAGGACAAACAAGGACAGTAACTTTACACCAAAGGAAATGGAACTATCATAGCCTGGGGGTTAGTTTAGCATAGTAGACACAGAGCTGGCCTTGGAACCAGGAAGACCTGAGTGCATGTCCTGTCTTTGACGTATACAGGTGGTGTGACCTTTCTCGAATCACTTCTCTTTGATCTGACATCATTGCTAGAAAGGGTTTGGTATAGAGTTTTTTCAACCAAGAGTTCCCTATACCATTGACATTATTGGTCTAGGCCCAGGTAGAAAGCACCTTGCTTCCTAACTGACCCAAGGAGCTCTGGTTTGGAGTGGAGGTATAAGTCACGATGAACCTTTCCTGGGACAAATGGACCTGGAAACACACTAGAAAAAGACTTGCTGTCAGGGATCTTTGAGAAATGATAGCAGATGGGGGAGATGACACCAGATAAGATATGGGCAATGCTGGGCTGACATTCAAGTTACAGGCCATTGTACATGATGCCAATTTGTGTTAAATTCTAAAACAGATTTTTAAAGGGATAGATTTGTGTTTAGATAAAAGGGAAGTCTCTGATCACTATGAGCCAGCATGGATTTGCAAAGAATGAGTCCTGGCAGAGTGACCTCATTTTCTCCTTTTGACAGGGTCACTAGACTAAGTTATCTGGTGACATTTCTCACAATATATTTGTGAGCAAGATGGAGAGATGTGGCCTCCAGGAAGGATTTATCTGCTCTTGGTGCCAGGACTTCATCACACATTCACTTTTCAACCCCTTATATCAAGTTTCCAACTGCTGTAATCAATTGAAATGGTTCTTCAAGGTTACCTGTGATCTCTTAACTATAAATCCAAGTCTTTTCACTGGTTTCATCCTCCTTGACCTCCTTTAGCTTTTACACTGTTGACTACCCTCCTTCCCCTCGTTGGAGAGTCTTTCCTCCTCTCACTTCCATGATTGTACTTTCTTGTGGTTCTTCTCCTTTCTATTTGAACTATTGCCTTCTCAGTCTCCTCGGCTGGTTCATCATTCTATCTCTAAACCCTCTGACAGTATATGTCCCTCAAGGCTCTTTTCTTGATCCTTTTCACTTTTTGCCCTCTTCCTCTCCCTTGGTGATCTCCTTAGCTCTCATTGTTTCAATTATCTTTGCTTATACCAAATCTCTGTCTCCAAACTAATCTCTCAATATCAACTGCTTCCAAGCCAATTCCACCAGGCATCTCAATCTCAACATATCCAAAATAGAATTCATCATCTTTTCTCTAAACCTGCCTCTCTTCAAAACATCCCTATTTCTGTTGAGGGTATCACCATCCACCTTGTTGCCTAGGTTTATAAGCCAAATCATTTTTGACTCTTCCATCTCTTTCTTTCCCCTTGTTGTTGTTCAGTCATTTCTTAGTTGTGTCTGACTCTTTGTGACCCCATTTGGGGTTTTCTTGGCAAAGATAGTGGAATGGTTTGCCATTTCCTTCTCTAGCTCATTTTACAGATGAGGAAACTGAGGCAAACAGGGTTAAATGACTTGCCTGGGGTCAAACATCTATTAACTATCTTTCCCCCACCCACACCCAATCACTTCTCAAATCTTATGAATTTTAATCTCTAAAACATTTCTCAAATTCACCCCCTTCTCTCCACTTACAGACCCATTGCATTGAGTCAGGTCCACATTTCATTTCAGCTGGACTACTGTAACAGACTCATAGCTGGTCTCCAAGATGTCAGGCCCTTCTCCAATCTCTTCCTAATATAACAATAACAATAATCTTCCTAAGAGATAGGACTAACCATGTTATTGCCCAGCTCAAAAGTCTTCACTGGCTCATTAGATAGGAGTAGGAATTGAACATAAGATTTCACTAATAAAAAGAAATGGCGGTAGAGGGGTTATGATGAAACTCCCTCTACCAATGCAGGTCACTCCCTTCCCTGTAACTGATAATCTTAGAAAATTGCCTAGGATTTTGAAAGGTTAAGTGACTTTCCCAGGGTCACACAGCAAGTATGTGCCAGAGGCGAGAGGCTGGGTTGCCCCTATTGTCTCTATGACAAACCACAAATTTCTCAACTTGGTATTTAAGACCTTTAACAGTCCAGTTCCAGCTTACCATTCCAGACATTTCTCTTCTTGCAAACTACATTCCAGCCAAATTATAGTACTCACTGTTTCCCAAATTCAGTGTTCCACTTCCTGCTCCCAGCCCTCTTTTAGGCCTGGGATAACCTTATCTCTACCCCTTAGAATCCTTATCTTCCTCCTAAGACCTGGCTGGGATGTCACATCCTTTGTGAAGCCTCCTCCAAACTCTTTCTGTGGTTACTACTCTCCTTCAAATTACTTTAAAAATCCCAACTACTAATCTTTGTACAAAAAGGGGTAGCTAGGTGGTGGAGAGTGCTGGTCCTAGAGTCAAGAGGACCTGAGTTCAAATCTGACCTCAAACACTGTGTGACCCTAGGTGTCACTTAACCCTGTTTGCCTCAGTTTCCTCATCTGTAAAATGAGCTGGAGAAGGAAATGGCAAACCCCTCTAGTATCTTTGCCCAGAAAACTCCAATAGGGTTACTGGAGAGTTGGACAGAGATGAAATGACTCAACAACAACAACAATGAGCCTGTATAATAAAATCTAAGCTTCCTGAAGGTAGAGACAATTTTGTTTATGTGTCTCTATCCCCAGAACTTAATACAATGTCTGCCATGTAGTAGGTGCTCAAAAAATACTTGTTGGATCATGTTGAAGTGAAACGTTCTATTCTTCTTGTAGAATGTAAGCTTTGGGAAAGGAAGGGGCCATTTTGGTTTTTGACTTTGTATGTCCAACATCTCATACTGCCTTACATGCAGTAGGTGTTGAATGAATGTATGTTTAATTGAATTAAGCTGAACTGAATTGAAAGTGCTGTTAGCTGGTGTCATCATGGTGGACTAACAGGAAGAATATTGATTAATGGATTGGTACAGACCTGGAGGGAGGTTTCTAGCGGAGTGTCCTGTGGATCTGTTCTTTCTTCTAGTCACTTGAACGTTTTTTTTTTTTTGCAATGTCTTTGATGAAAGCACAGGTATCAGATATTTGGAAGATGTAAAAATGGGAGAGTTAATACATTGGATAACAGATTCAGGATCCAAATATATCTCAGCAGGACAGAATTAATAAGATGAAATTTAATAGGGAAAGATAGAATGTTCTGCACTTGGGTTTAAAAATTGACTGCCTAGTTTAGAATGATGGAAGATGATTAAAAAGTAGTTCATGTAAAGCAGAATTAGGAGCTCTATTCAACAGCAAATTTAATCAATGTGCAGGGTCAGTACTCACCTCACTAGGCTGTTGTAAGGATTAGATGAGGTAATGTACATGGAGCACATTGCAAACCTTAAAACGCTTCATCCATGCTAGCTATGGATGATGATGATGATGATGATGGTGATGATAAAATACAGATTTGCAACAAAAGACAGCAAAGTAACTACAAACCAGGCCTGGCCCAGATGTGGCTTCTATAGCCACATGTAAACAGTTGGATATACATACATATATCACACATATGTTTATATACATATATATGGGCATGCATATAGTAAATGGAAGACAATCTGAGAAGTGAAGCCACAAATAACTAGATACACATATGTATATAAGTATCACATATCGCATATATGTATTTATGAATTGCTGTTGTTGTGTTTGTCCTTCATTCTCGAAGAGGACCATGACATCAGGGAAATGATGATGTGACTTGCAGTTGACTTTGATTTGAGTGAAGGAGGGCTGTGCAAGGTCACCAGCCTCACTTCCTCCTCCAGAGCCATCTGGGTCCAGTGGCCAGATATTCACCAGGATGACTGGAGATGGCCCTGGATGCGTTGGGAGGCCCTGAAAAGACCTTAGCCTGAGAGGCATGTACGAATATGCATATAGTAAATGCCACATCCAAATAACTAGCTACACATGCATACATATCACATATATTACATCACACATATATGTGTGAATGTATCAATTTGCATTTAGTTGATGAAGTTAAGGTAAGAAGTGAAGGTACTAGTAGTTGGGGGAACAGGAAGCCCGTACAGAATCCTACAGAAGGTAGAATTTGAGCTGAGTCTTAAAGGAAGGCAGGGAAATCAAGCACTCCAAACATGGGGGACGGTCAGTAGGTCAACTGGTATTTATTAACTTCTTACTACCTGCTGGGCACTGTGCTAATCACTGGGGATATAATGAAATGCAAAAAAATAAAAAAAAACCCAAGCCCAGTCCCTGCTGTCAAGGAGCTCACAGTCTGACGGCAGAGACAACACATAAATGACCACATACAAACAAGCTACATACAGGGTAAATTGGAAATCATCAACAGAGGGAAGGTAGTACAATTAAGGAGGATTGGCAAAAGCTTCTTGCAGATGGTAGAACTTTAGCTGAGATTTGAAGAAAACCTGGGAAGCCAGGAAGCAGAGGTGAGGAGGGAATTCTGGGCTTGAGGGACAGCCGGTGAAAATGCCTGGAGTCTGGAGACGGAGCACTGTGTGAGAGGGACAGCTAGGGTGCCATGTTACTGTGGAGGGGAATAAATAAGGAATACGAAGACTGGAAGGTACGAAGGGACGGGACAGCTAGGGTGCCATGTTACTGTGGAGGGGAATAAATAAGGAATACGAAGACTGGAAGGTACGAAGGGACCAGCTTGTGAAAGGCTTTGAAAGTCAGAGTTTTACCTTTGATCCTGGAAGTAACAGAGAGCAGCTGTAGTTTATTGAATGGGGGAGTGATATGGTTATATGCATGTTTTAGGAAGGTCTATATGACAGCTGAGTGGAGGATGGACCGGAGCTCAACCAGCAGGCTATTTCAGTAGTCCGGGTGTGAGGTGATGAGGGCCTGCGCCAGGGTGTTTGCAGCCTCAGAGAAGAGAAGGAGGCCTATAAGAGATGTTCTAAAGCAGGGCTGTCCAAAATGCAGCCTGCAGGCTGCATGGGTCCCAGGAGTGTGATTTATGCGGCCTGTCTACAAGCATAGAAATTTTCATAAATGCTTTAGTAAACGAAACTGAGCTACCGCAGAGCTCTCACTAAAATGGCAAATCAAAATATATTGTCTATTGTTTCAATAAAACCCTAAGGTTGGGCAGCCCTGTTCTAAAGGGTAGAAACAGCAGGATTTAAACACTGGTGGCATTTGGAGGTGTGTGCGAAAGGAGATGAGGATGACACCTAGGTTTGTGAGTGTTGGGACAGCCAATCCATCTCCATGGAGACAGGAGATCACAGCATTAGCTAGATTACAGAATTCATACAAGGGGCTAAAGTATAATATGATGGGAAAGGTAGAAAGGGACCAAGTCATGAAGAGAACCTTAAATGTCAAGTTGAGAGATTTTAATATTTCTAAATGAAAAACACAGAGAGGCTTTAGGGATTGTGGATAGCATGTAGTTCCAGAGCACAAAGTAGCCAGCTCATTTCAGACTATGTCATAAATTTTCCCTAAGCATTATTAAAATGAAATAGAAACGAGAAAGAAATAATGGTCCCAGGTAGGAAACACTGGAAATCCTAGATCCATGATGGAAAGGAATCAAGAGAAAAGAGGTGTGGAGAAGAAGGACATGGCTGGAGAAGCAGAAGAAGGTGTTCTCTGGCCACTACTCCAGACAAGAATTGGGATGACTTCCCTCGGATATTAATGAAAACATCCTGTGCTAAATTATATTGTGCAGGATGAATCCATTGTGATTAGTATTTAGCATCTGCTCTTCTAAATATACAATTCATGTCTCTGACAATCCTTTTTTCATTCAGCTCCACTTTCCTGGATCCCAAGCCCATATTCTCTTTAGATTTCTATTTCTGCTTCTTGTTTTATATGGCTGATTCTTTCTCCGGATCTCCTTATTTTAGTCTTTTTTGGGGCTGTCTTTCCTCATACTTAAAAAGCAAGATACAAGAAAGGTCTTAGCCTTTGCCCTTATTTTGAGTCACTCATTCTATTTTTTTTTTACTTTCACATTTTTTTTATTTTCATATCCTTCTTTATTTCTCTTATTCTGGAGGCCTTCATATTCTGGAGGCCCTTTTACATTCTGACCATAGTCTCCAGCTTTACTTTTCTCCCAGCCTATTTCTTTCCCTTGTTTTTTTCTCATTGAGGCTTTCTCTCTCTCTCTCTCTCTCTCTCTCTCTCTCCTTTGTACACTCACTTTTCTGAGATGTAATATAAATAGTTTCTGCAGCATTTCTCATAATGAAAATATGACAGAGAATCAGCTGAGATCTACTAACTTTTAATTTTCCATCATTAGGCCAGAAATACAGTGCTCTAGTTGAAACAGGAACCAATCCCATTGGCTCCACAGGAACCTATTTTGAGTGACCATGTTGTGGCTGATTGAGGAATACACACATCATGTGTTTTCTGACCCATTACACATGGCTGCCCTGCTCTTTGCTCTCTTACCTATTTCCTTGCTGCCAAAGATTTCTTCATGGAGTATAATGGATACACATCAGAGAGGTACATGGTCATTCCATTAGTGCATTTATTAAGCACCTACTACTTACTGTGTGCTGATCATAGTGAAGCTAACTCCAATCTATGGCAGTATAATGGAGGACTTTCCAACGAAGGCCCGATCCTTATGAGCACATGTAGTGAGCGAACTTCACCAGATGCAATTTCCCAGTCCTACTGTGGGGTATATGTAGGTTTTCTGTGGCTATTTATCGTCTGCTTGTACTGTGTAAGAATACAAAGAGTATCTTTTTTTGATTAGCTGCTAGGTCAAAATTGGGTGTGCATAGAAAAGACACTAACAGACTCTTTCAATCTTTTTGCGGTGGCCGTAAAAGGAAGACATGCTGTTGGCCTCCGGGTGTAGGAAGAGTCCTCTGGCCTTCATCTCCCAGCTGAGGTCTCAGCCCATGAGAGCATGGCTGTGATGTTGCATCTTTCTCTGTTGTGTCTATTCTTTCTCTCAGGTGGAATATGGACAATGATTTTGACCTCAATGAGTTTCAAAAGTTTGGAAGTCCATACTTTACCTATAGCCAAGCTGAAAAAAGCACCTGTGACCTGTGGGAAGAGCGAGCCTCCAGAGATACAAAGACTAGAGTCTGCTGGCAACCCATTAGCTTGACCTAGCGTAGCCAGGGGTCGTTGGCAGCCAAGATTCCTTGCCTTGCAGTAAGAGATTCATTAAGGCACGTGAACAAACGAGCTTGGAGGGGGTAAATTCTTTCTACCAACTGCTTTGTATTTGAGCCTCCTTTCCCCAGGGAGCCAGATAGTATTGGGAAGAGTGTGACCCTGGTTTAGGAGAATGTTCTTGCTCTATCTTCGGAGTAAATATCTCTTTGTAAAAGCAAATTAATATTAATAGATTAAAGGATATTGGGGTGCCAATCACTAGGTCAATCAAGTATACGAAGGACATAACTGCTCCAACTGTTGAATGTGAAATGTTTGCAATTGTCAAGTTTATAATAATAAAAAGATGGGGCTGGGGAAGACTATGCTTCAGAGCAGGATGTGATATGACAGGTATGTCTCAGATCCCATCCAAGCATGTTTCCTTACTGAAGTACCAAAATGACTTGGACTTGGGTCATAGGAAGGTGTAGTGACTACAGTACTGTCAGGAAGACCTAGACTCATATGCCGTCTCTGATGACTACTCTGATGACTAGCTATGTGACTCTGGGCAAATTAGTCACTTGACTTCCATATAACTCAGGCAACTAATTCCCTGGGACTGTTCAGCTAAGTCATAGATTGCAATTTGAGAATGTGGAAGGAGTTCCCATACTGAGAGTTCTTTATTCTGAGTAAACTCCCAGATCCTCATATAAAAGGCTGTTGCATCTAGAAGGCCTTCAGTTCCGAAGCTTGGAGTTCAGGGACTCCATGAGATAATACCCAGACTCCAGTGCGATTGCATTCCTCTGGAAATCCCTGCCAACCCAGCGTTTGTCCCAATTACAGAATGCTTTATGTGCTGGTCTGCTGAGCATCCAGTGTGCTAATCTCTCCCTTTTCCATGGACTTTTGGCATTCGGGCTACGGCGGTCCGGCATCAGCATGTGCTCCGGCCTGCCGCCTTGAACGATGTGGCCCAAAGTCACGTCTAGAGGGCCCTCTTCAACATGTGTTTGGAGAATGTGGCCAACAGCTGCAGCAAGCTGAGGCTGGATCCCTGTGGATGCTTGGAGACATCGGCACACACCAAGGCTGCTTGCTGTTTCATGTGTCCTTTTAGGAATGTCAGGCAACAGTTTCAGAAACACGTCCTGTCTGTTTAATCTGCCTTGCTGCACACACCCCAGTTGGTAATCTGAGTCCCACCGCCGGGTAGCTGCCGTGCCTCAGCCAGGGTGCCTCTGTGTTTTCTCAACTGTTAACCCATCCTGCTCTGCAGTGTCCAAATGTTTCCCTTGAAACTCGATGGTAGCTTTTTCCTCCCTTATCAGTCCCAGCAATGAGAAAGTCTGTTTCCAGGAAAGCAATCACTTAATCCCGGCTGGCGAAACCTGTTCTCCAGTCCCACAACTGACATGTCATTTATTCTCTAGCACTCAGACATGAATATAGTTTTTTTTTTAAAGTTATGCCTGTATGACATCATTTCCAATTTACCAGCCCGCCTCTCAGCTCTCTCACTCCTCCTCTCTCCATGCTCTTAGCCTTTTTCCTCTTTAGCAGCCTGGGGGTGGGGGATGGGGAGTCTGGGTTAGCTTTCTGAGTGGGAGAAATGCACGAAATCTCTACCTTCAGCTTTTTGGGCTCATTTCCTTCATTTCTTCTGGTACCCTGAGTCATTGTTGATTTTAAACCTTTCACTTATCAGAAGTGATGGGGCTTGGGGCCCTGAGAATGCAGGCGTGGCATGCTGTGTGGCCCTGGGAAAGCAGCTTTATTTCAGTTCATCTCTTCCCTCCCCCTGTAAAATGGAAAGCTGTCATTCAGAGCTGCTGCTGCCTTAAGGCATTCCAGAAAATAGAAAATGTGCTAGATGGGCTATCATTATGAACTTCCCATGCAAGGTGATTGTCCCTTGGTAGGTGATTCATATGACTTTGTATGGATGACCTAGTCCTCAGATGACTCAGGATGGTGTAAGACGGGTGACCTAGCAGGGATTTCAAGGATGGTTTGTTCATTGCCATATATGTCTCCCCACGAAACCCCATAAAGAACATGGTTCCTCTGACTGGGTTGTCTTTCCATTGGTGCTATGGGAGTCTCTTGGTCCTTACTCACCACTTGTCTGGTTTCAATTCCCATCTCTGCTCCATTTTGTAACAAGAAATTCCTATGGCTAAGGGACAGCTGACCCACTGAACATCTCTCAACAGTGGCACCTGGGAAGTGCAGAAGAGGGAGGTGCGGGCATATTCAGCAACAGTTCCATCGATCCCCAGCAAGTCCATGGCCCTTTCTGAAGTCAGCAAGGAGCCTTGGGTGGAAGGCCTGAATACCAAAGCCGCTGGAATCAGAACTGAGTTAGAATATTTGAATGAGCAATAAATTGGATAAGGGAGCTGCCCTAGGTGAGTCCACCCAACAGATCCTCTAAATCATCTCCCCAATCTACTACTTCTGACTTTCGGTGGTAAGTTGGCTGACCACCCACTTGGGGTTTCCAGACTCACCAAGACATTTCCAGGCCAGTGTCAGCAGGTGCTATACCCTGTCTGAATCCTGAGGCTTTTCCGCACATGTACACTTGGAAGATCAATGTGCTATTGTGATAGGATCATAAAAGACAGAGACAGGCAAAATGGCTTTCCCAATATCACATAGCTGGCAAGTGTCAGGTGGCAAGCTAGAGCTCAGATCTCTGGACTCGTAAGCCCTCTGCACTTGCTGTTGAAGATGACTGTCATCTCTGATAGCCAATGGAACAGAAACAGAGGATATAATCCTCTAAGATCTTTTCCATCCCTCACTCCTATGACTGCAGCCTTCATTAACCTCTCTTCTGTATCCATTGAATTTTATTCCCAAAGCCTTTCATTCATCATGCTCTTAGCTCCGTGGAAAAGAAATCTAGGGGAAAAAAAATAAATATTTAAATAGAGGAGAGCTAGAGGATGGGTAGCCTGAAAGGCAGGGACATAAGGGGCTACAGTTGTTGCAGCAATTATTCAGGACCCTTTGAGATATATTTTTGAGCCTCGCTGGTCTTTATAAGACTGGAGGGGATCGTGTGAATGAAGAAGAAAATCATCTACGGAGCTGTTGGCAATGCTGGTAAGAGTGGCTCATAGCTGAGCAGTGAAGAAGGCATCCTCCTTTGGTTGATATCATTAAACCCTGGAGCAAAATTTCTCAGAGCTTCCTTACACAAATGCCACTTCTCTTGCCCCAGAGGTGAACTGCTTATGTTTTCTCTGAGCTTTGGAATGCTACTCATCTGTTTATCTTGGGTCAACTTGAATACCGAAGGTCTTTTCTCTACCTCTATGGTCTTCATAAGGTCTAGCATGCCAGTGGCATTAAATAAACGTTAAAAAATAGTAACGTCTGAGCTAGTGACCTTCATATGAAAGGCTCCTGAGCCCATTGCCAATTCCATTTCTCCTCCACAGGGCCAGACTGATCCACTTCAGGCAACACAGGCCTGAAAAAAAAAAAAACACCCACACACCTCCCCTCTCCCCACTCTCTTGAGTAGGCAATTCGCTAGTATTGTGTGGTGATTGTTTTACTTAAAGAGCTGAATGTTCCCTTGCAAAATTAGATAAATGAAATCATACGTTTCTATTTGAATACCAAAGAAGTTTTTGCCATTTCCAAATAATGTCACCCAGCTTCCTCCTTGCAGAGAAGAGCCAACATTTGATAGCAACATGAATGGCCTAGGAGCTTTCATCATCTCACTCTGTCAGATCCTTCTGAGACCAGCATTGGCTCAGCCCATGAAAATGTGGAACGGGGTAATGAATCAGTCATTTCAGAACCAAACATTGAGCTGAAGACCTAGGATTTCTAAAAGCAAACAGTTTTTTCTTTGTTGGTCCTTAATTTCTGCTGTCTCACTTTCTGCTCTGGGACTTCCTTGTCCTACTGTTATGAGCAAAGGAATTTGAGTTTGCAGCTAGAAGAGACTTAGAGATCACCTGGTCCATTTCTCACATTTCCTAGATGAAGAGGGACCTGGAGATGGATGGTGATGTTAAAGCACTAGCCCGAGGTCACAGGTATTAAATAGCATAGCTGGCATTTGAACCTAGATTTTTGGGTTCCAAATCCAGTACTCTTTCATTTTCACCCTATTAACTTTATACTTATCTGCCTACATGTTGTATCCCCTTTCTCTGACTGCAAATTTCCTTAGGGCAAGGATTATATTTTATTTCATCTTTGTGCAATAGGGGCAGTTTTCTGGCAGGCCTGTTTTTCTTCAATCCTTTTTTCTTGCCTCCTTCTTTTCTTGCCTTTCCAAAGTCGTACCATAAGACAACTACAGTTTCATTCTATTCAATAAACATTTATTAAGTGCCTGTGTGAAGGCTGGAGAAACAGAAAGAGGCAAAAGACAGGCCCTCGTGAAAGTCTAACATCCAGGAGCTTTCTCCAGTGATCAGCAGCTCGTCACATTGGATATTAGCTGCAATACTGGGGAACTTCCACTGAGGCAACTGCTCCTATTACAGCTATATCTCCAGGGCTCAGTGCCTTATACATATTAAAATACTTGATAAATATTTGTTGAAACAAACTGAACTTTAAGGATTACAAGAGCTTTGATCAATGTCAAGCCATCAAACATTCTCTTAATAAGCACTAAGTGCCAATCTGGGAATATAAATATAAGAAAAAAAAGACAGCCCCTGCCCTCAAGGTGCTTACATTTGAAAAGTAAAAGGCAATACATAAAAGGTAACTGAAAAAAGAGGAAGAGAAGATATCACTAAGGGACATGGTAGAGAATTCTGGAGAGCCAAGAGCAGAGCTGTGAGAGTTGGGAATGGAGTGTGGCTGGTGTGGGTACTTCCTCAAAGTGGAGGTTCCATGAAGAACTCATTTGGAGGAGGGGACTGAAGGGCAGATAATGTTAGGTATCTCTGTTCCTCCTTCCTTATGGGAAGTAGAAAAACCCTGTCCCCTGAAATAGAATGTTTGCTTCATGTTGCTCAGAAAGCAGAGCCTTTTGGTATATTTGGTGAAAATTTGAGCAAAGGAGTGCAGATTAGTGATGAAATTGGAATTGGAGTACGGGTTCCAGAGTCACTGAGCAAGGTATTGCCATTGCCACAGCTCTACCCCTTCTGATGAATGGAAGTTCCCTATTAGTCACTCAATTAGTCTCTGACTCATCTTTTCCAATGGGCATCTCAATGCTGCCCCTGCCACCTGTTCCCCACCCCCAACTTCATCACTCATCCTACTGGCATACTTGCTCCCAGGTGTAGTGCTTATCTTAGCAAGAAGAACCTACTTCCTAAGTCTATTGAGAAGTGCTCTGCCAAGCTTACAATGCTATGTCTGTGAGTTGTTGTTAAGAAGTAAGAAAGCACTGGCCATTCTAGATCCTATCCTATAGAGAGCAAGACAGTTTTCCAAAATAGGAAGATAAGTGAAAAGCACAAAACCATATCAAAGATAAAATGAAAACATGGGCCCTTCCTAAGGAGAGAGCTCATTTAGACTTTAATCTTTACCCCAAGATATTTGCCATTAACCACAGATTGTTTTATTTCCAATGGTGTTTGTTTCCAAAGGAATTTGGTCTTTGTAGATCTTAGACTGGAGCTCTCAGGAGCTCTAGAAAGGAAAACAATTATCACTTCTCAAGCCCTAATTTTATATCTATGCCTGCTGCCTCTATCTACCAGAACTCCAACTGCCATGAAGAAGGAAGGGAGGGGTGGCTCTTGTCCTTGCTCTCACCCCAGGAACAGCCTTTATTGCCTCAGGTTCCCATACCTGATGACTCCTAAAGAAACACATGCGATAATTTAATAATAATAATGGTGCTGAAGGCGTTTTCAGAGAATTAAAGCTTAACTGGGAGGAGCTCCTAGTTCTAAATACTCAACTGGGCACTAGATTCAGGAAATTCCTTGCTCTGAAGTCATTAGGGCTCACAAGGCTGTGTTTGGCTCTGTCTACAGTGGCCTACCAGAAAAATGAGGCAATTATTTGGGTAATTAGGCTATAAAGTCCACTTTGGACTGAATTACCAACATAATGGCCATGAACTGACAGAGGAGGTTTAGGGGTACAGAAATGGCTTATTGATGGGATGTGTGGGCTTTCTTACACTAGACATCTTTATAAATAGGCATGATTTCTATAAATGTCTTGATTTAGGTGTGTTCTGGCCTGAGGCAATAAGGTGAACTAAATGTACTTTCTGAGGCCTGGCACTTGGACTCTGTAAGATCCTGACTTCATTTCATCAGTGAAGCTTTCCTTACATGCAGACATGGAACCCACAAACCAATATTTTCTATGTGACAATAAATAGCAAAGGGTTATCTTAATATATTTACTATCCCATGCACTAAATAAATGATTCAGAGATGTAACTTCTATCATTGTTTGACTTCGTCTGTGATTCATATCTTTTCCCCTCTCCCATTTCCCTTGTAAGGTGTTATCTTGTATATATTTCTTGTTTTTTTTTAAGTCAATTAAAATTGCCTTTATTTTGTTCAAAACAACAAAAGACATCCTGGGGTATCCTCAAAGGAAGGTTGGGGACTTGTGGGTCAGACAGTTACATTGGGGTGGATTATCTTTTGCCTTCTATTACAGTAGTCAAACTATCTGGCTAGATTCAAGTTTGGAATTAGAAATCAAGCATCCCGAGTGTTGCCAATGACTGACAATATGGTCACAGATGGGGCATTTGATCCCTTTGTCTCTTCTTCTTCAATGAGCTCAGTGATATTTGAAATCATTGATTTGACTTGAGAATAAGAAAATTTCATTGTCACTAGTGAAGACTTTGTTCATTAACACAATTCTATAAACCACTGTTAAACCACTATTTTGAGTGACATACAGGGGATTAAAAAACCAAAAAACAAACAAATCTTGGATGTCACTGATATAGGGAACACCAGCGTAGGAAACCTCTCTCCCAAAAGCAATAGATGAGTAACTACTCCACATCCCAAAGTCTTAGAGAGTAACCTAGGGCCTTGTGAGGTTAAAGAGTTGACTAGGATTCATATGGGCAACCAGGTGATGCTGTGGATAGAGCACTGGGTTTGGAATCAGGCAGATTTGTCTTCATGAGTTCAAATCCCTGTGTGACCCTGGGCAAGTCGCTTGTCCCTTTTTGCCTCAGTTTCTTCATCTGTAAAATGAGCTGGAAAAGGAAATGGCCAACAGTATAGTATCTTTGCCAAGAAAACCTCACTGGAGTCATGAAGAGTCAGACGTGACTGAAACAGCTCGACAACATCAACAACAGGGTCATATAGCCAGTAAGGGTCAAGGGTCAGACTTAAACCCAGATTTCCCTGAATTAGAGGCCCTATTCTTTATCAGTTGTGCCTATCTCTGTACCTCATACTCAGCCCTGGGGATATACAAATACATAAAAAGGAAAAAAAATACCTGCTTTTCAAGGAGTTCAAAATTCTACTGAAGACGGATACAGACCACTAAACAATCTAGAAACTCATGGGATTTTCATTTATCTCTAATCCTTCTGCTTCCTGCCTCTCTCTCTCCTTTCTCCTTCTTCCCAACTTTAGTATTTTACTAACAAAATTGGCTGGAAATCCAAGGATTCACTTAATAGTGAATTCTGTTGGACAGTAAATAATGTTCAAAGTTCCTGGGTTCTTTGTGAGTTCCACACAAAATACTTGGAATGATTGGACAATTTTGTTGTTGTTTTTGAGGCCCAGGGTGGTCTGAGACAGTAGCTGTGTAACTGTTCCACGGAGAGACCCTTCTCCTTGATTTATTCCTTGGAGCTCTGAGTCAGATCACGTCCTCCTTTGAGCATCCTTCTCATTTGAGGCAGATGAGCACTAAACTTTTGGGACTGAGTTAAGATGCATATCTAGGTAGGATTGTAACCAAAACAGATGGCCTGACTCGTCAGACTCTCTCTGGGTTAAAATCCAGCCTGGCCTATAATTTAACAAAGCTCCAAGCCCAGTCGATCCTTTTGAGAAAGATGAAACCCCCAAGTCTGACACTTCCTCTCAGCTGTCCTGAGTAAAAACACTCATAAGCCCAGCCCTTTATGCCCACTAGGCTTGGAGAACTGATCCCAGCTGTATAGGCCCTGCACTACCATTAACCCTTCCCTGCCAGGTCCTTGCTGTAAAGTCAGGGATAGTGCAATAAAGCTGAGCAAATTGGGATTTCCATGGAGGCAGATACAGTTTGCAGGAAAAACCACTAGTACAAAAGGAAACAAGGGTTTATTAGACACCTACTATGAATCAGGCAGTCTGATAAGTGCTTGACATGATTTGATTTGCATGACGACCCTCTAAGATAAATGCTATTATGAATCCCATTTTACTGTTGAGGAAACCAAGCCAAACAGATGAAGTGTTTTGCCCAGTGTCACACAGCTAGTAAATGTCTGAGGCCAGATTTGAACTCAGGTCTTTCTGACTCCAGTTCCCAGAGCTCTATGTACTAAGCCATCTATTTGGGTGAAAATGACTTGTTGAAAGTCACACAGGTGGTAAGTAGCAGAGACAGTGGCTAAAGATCCTCTCTATAACTTTGTCTCTCTTTGGTCTCTAGAGGTTCCACTGCTTGTCCCTTTCTCTTTTGTGGAAAAGTACCCAAGTTATAGATCCCTCCATAGTGCTTGGGGTTAAAGACCTCTGGGGACAGTCTGACCCTGGGAGGTGGCATACCATGAGGCTGGAGGAATTGTTTTTCAACCTTTTCTAAGAACTACTTTTAAAAATCTACCTTTTAGATAACCTGCAGGTTATCTGTAAAAAGTCCTAGCTTCCATCAAGTTTCCTTCTTCACTTCCTCTCCTGATCTCCCTAGTTTTGTTAGACTTCACTCCTCAAATTATGTTATATTTATTTATCCATACAACCCCTGTATTTATTGTATCTACTCAACTAATATATATGTCCCCTAGCATAGGGGTTCTTAACCTGGAGTCTACCTACAGACTTCCAGGGGCTCTTAGGTTTTAAGGGGGTCTGTCAATTTGGATGACAGAAAAATATTATATCTTTCTTTCAATATAATTAATTTCCTTTGTGACCTAGCATATTTTATTTGCATTTAAGAACATTCTTCTGAGGAACGTTCCACTGATGTCACCAGGCTTCCAAAGCATGTGACACACACAAAAAGGTTAAGAACCCTGTTTTAGTGGGATGTAAGATGCTGAAGGGCAGGAACTGGATTATTTCATTTCTGTGTGTATGTGTTTATATGCCTTGTACCTAGCATAATGCCTTGCACTTGGTAAGTGTTCAATACTTGCTCTTTGAATTGAATTTAGTTGAAAAACAGCCACTGTGTTCTAAGGTGATGGTGCGGGTAAACTAGTATCACTGCCGTTTGTCCCATTAACATTTGGGTCTCTAATCTCTCAATGATTCTGGAACGTGAGATGAAGGACTGGGGGCCATCACACTCATCTGATGGCCACCCTCCCAGTTGGGTATTGGTTTTGCCTAAGACGAAATGTGCAACTGTGCTACAAATTTAGTGCGGTTCTGTGAGCATGTCAGTGAACGGTTTTATTCTCACATCACCTTACTCCCAAAGGTCCTCTACTTTAACAAATTGTTCCCTGAAGTTTGGATTCAGTCAAAGGGCCACACTGGAGGACCTAGAAGGCTACATGTGGCCTTGAGGCCTCAGGTTCCCCACCCCTGCAGTATTTAGTCCAACCCATGTACAAAATTAAGGACCTTATACTAAAAGGCTAAGTAGTTACGACCCAATGTCATAAAATTAACATCTTTGTTGCTCCTCAAGGACCAACTTGAGAGTCAACTCTTCCATGAAGTCTTCTGGGACTCCCCCAGTTGTCAGGGTTGTCTCCGTTCTCAATTTTCTTTCTTTACTCATTTGTGTAGCCATATTCCCCAGACCATTCCATGTAAGCTCCTGGAAGGCAAGGACTGAGTGCCTTTTACTGTACTTGGTTAGCAGTTAGTAAATATTTATTGAATTGAATTGGATGGGTTGCTTTTGGGTTCTCCTTGCTCGTATCAATTTGAAACCTGTCATTTTACTTCTCCCCTAGCTTCTTATACCTCACTTGGCCCATAGGAAAAGGGGAAGTTGTGACAATTAATGAAGAAAAAGCTATAAAATTTGGAAACTCAATTAGGATTGTAAGTATGGGTATTACTATTATTTATCTGGTGACTTGGGATGAAACACAGACTCTCTGACTCCGTTTCCTCCTCTTTAAAGCAACACATTGGATTAGATGACCTCTAGCTCTGAGATTTTGTGAGTCTATTAGAAAATTATTATTTTTTCAGCGAGCACTGATAGCTGGCACTCAACTATTTGTAGAGGGAAGGGAATCAGCATTTATAAAGCATCTACTATTGAATGTGCCAGGCTCTGTGCTGAGTGTGTTTTACAAATATTATCTCATTTGATCCTCACAGCTACCCTGGGAAGTGGATGTTATTCCCATCTTACAGTAGAAGAAATTGGGGTAAACAGGTCAAGTGACTTACCCAGGGTCACAAAGCTAGCAAGTGTCTGAGGCCAGATTTGAACTCAGGTCTTCCTGACTCCAGACCCATTGCTCTATCCATCAGGCCACCATCACCTCCTTGATGTCATGGTCCTCTTTGAGAATGAAGGACAAACACACACACACACACACACACACACACACAATGTAGCTGCCTCTATGAAAAAACACATGGAATGAATGAAGCTTTATCTTTAGCATTCACAGGGAGCTAAGAATTTTGTCTGGGGTGGTTTACTGCATCTGGAAACCATGCAATGGGTGAGCTTTCCTTTGTCAAATGCTTATCAAAAGAAATTCCATTGTGTTTTGTTTTTAATTGCTGAATCCTTTCAAAATGGCTCCTTAGTCCAACCCTAAAGGCACATGTTCTTCCTTGGACTGATCAAAGTCTGGCTTTGCCCCTAGCTTCACTTCTCTGCTAATCACCCCTGTAGCCTCACCTCCAGACTTCCAAGGAAGGAGGAGAAAAGGTGCTTGGCAGAGCTGGGATCTATCTGCGAAGGTTTCACTTGATTCTCTACATGATGGTTTGCTTGAGAATCATGCTCCAGTGAGGTGGCTGAGAAGGAACACTACGTTCAAATCTGGAACAACTGGAGCTCCTCAAATGTCTAAATGTCACTTCTGTCCGTCTTGTGTATCCACTGCCAGCATGTGCTTTTACTGTAATAAAGATAGTGTAATTCAGAGCTAACAGCTCAATCGTAGAAAGGTGGTGGATCAGGAGTCAGAAAATGTGGGTCATGACTCTGTTCCTAACTAGCTGTGCAATCTTGCCCAAGTTACTTGACTGCTCTGAGGCTGTTTCCTCATCTGTCGCACGATGAGGTTGGATTAGTGGCAGGTGGCCTCAGCAGGACATAAATCCACCAAATGTCAAACATTTTGTTTCTATGAAGTAATTAAGAATTTCTCAAATAATTTTCGTTTGAGTTTTTAGTTTTTATTGACTGATGACTAATCGTGAACAAGGGCTCACGATTATGTGACATCTCTGAAACCTTGTTAAATGCCTTTATGTGTGTATTTATCTTTAGAATAATTAAGTAAAAGCTTCCTTGTATTATGCATTTCTGTATGAGGGCAGCATAGGGGACTGGCTGATGAGAAACCAGTCCTTAGGAGCATGCACATTGTGCTCTGCCTGATACAAGAGCTGGGCTCCTTCATTCTATGTCATCATGTGAGTCTAGAAGGAGGCTGACCCTCTTTGCTCAGCTAATCAGTCAATAAACATTTATTAAATGCCTACTATGTGCCAGGCTCTGTGATAAATGCTGGGAATACAAATGCAGGGGTGGGGGGGGAGAGAAGGGGAGAGAGAGACAGAGAGAGAGAGAGAGGAAAAGAGAGAGAGAGAGAGAGAGAGAGAGAGAGAGAGAGAGAGAGAGAGAGAGAGAGAGAGAGAAGAAAGGAAAAAGAAAGGCAGAAAGGAAGAAAATCAGATAGGAAGGAATGAAGAAAGAAAAAGTAAGAAAAAAGAAAGAAGATGTGTTGGTAAGCAAAATGGGCTCTCAGTACTTAGTTCAAGTGCTTAGCTCTTGAAGAGTTTGGCCTTTGTTTCCTTGATTAGATTTGGGAGTCCTTGGTGGCCTCCTTGCCTCAGGGGAGGGCCTAGTTTACACATGAGTTTGAGTGACATGTCTGGGACAGCAGAGGCTTTTAGACCAAGTAGGTTTAAGTGGTCTCTTTGTGACGATTCTAGGTCACGTGGGTAAGTAGCATGTATGACTCACCCCTGACCCTGACAAAGATATAAAATCAGGGGTTGGTTTCCTGTTCTTTGGAGCTCTTACCCACAGGAGTGGTGGCGCAAGTGACTCTGGGCCAGCCCTCCTCATGAGCTCCTGGGCTGAATCTAGATGCTGGTAACTATGAATCTGTATTTGGTCTGTCTGTCAACGTTTGTAATTTGTTTAGGGCTCTCACTCGTGCTGGTGTGCTGATGCGGAGACCCCATGCAGCTGTAGCTAAGGGCCCTCCAACTTGTAACCCAGATGCTGGGACTTTGTTAAACTCTGGTAACAGTGTATTGGGATTTGAATCAGACAAGGTCTATCTGTCGATGTTTGTACTTTGTTTGTATTTTGCTCTGAAGTTCAGGGTGGTGGTTTTTTCCCCTGAACTAAGTGAATGTTATTTGTATGCTGAATTAAAGTAAGCATGTCAACCCCTTAACGTTGCTTTCCTTACTAAAGCAGATCAAAAGAACCTGTGCTTTTGCAGTGTGCTGGTAGTGTTTTTGCTGTTGGGCTTCTGTTGGTCTTTCAGCCCCATAACAGCTGCTATCCAGATTGTTGAAACAGAAGACACAAAGGAAGGAAGGAAGAAAGGAAGGAAGAAAGAAAGAAAGAAAGAAAGAAAGAAAGAAAGAAAGAAAGAAAGAAAGAGAAAGAAAGGAAGGAAGGAAAGAAGGAAGGAAAGAAGGAAAAACAGTTTCTATACTCAATGAACTTACAATGTAATAGGAGAAGATACAAAAGTGAGCTGAAAAGGGGAGAAGGGAAGGTATCTCCATTCGGGGTGGGAAACCTGTGGTCTTGAAGCCACATGTGGGTGCAGCCTTTTGACTGAGTCCAAGTTTTACTAAAGGTACTTGTTCTGTGAACTTTGGATTCAATCACAGGGCTGCACTTGAGGACCTAGAGGGCCTCATGTGGCCTTGAGGTCGAAGGTTCCCCACCCCTGCCATAGACTGAGTCTAAGAATGAGCCTTTCACTGGCCCTCCCCTTCTCCTACATCCTCTTGGATAGACAATCTTTTCTATTTCATACTTTGTATGAGAACGTGGGGAACTCCCTGTGTGGAAACTCCTCCTATTCATGCACGTTAGCAACTCAGATTAATTTATAGTCTTAGAGAGTAGCCAGAAGGCCCCAAGGGGTGAAGCGATAGCCCATGGTCACATAGCCACACTCTGCCCTCCCCCAGCCAGGTCTTCCAAGGCCAGCTTTCTATCTACTACATTACACAGCCTATCAGCTTGCAGTGTGTACATTTATACTCAGATGGTTCTACAATCCAGCCTGAGATTATTTTGTTCATGAAATAATAGTGTAAAAAAAAGGTAGATAGAAATTTGAAAAATGAACAGACATACAGACTTTGGTTAGCATGAAGAGGGAAGGAAGGCAGATCTTTTGAAGCTATAGAGAGTGTCCAGTCTTGCCCTCCAAGGTGCCTGTAGAATTCCTGTTAATGACAGCTTTGTGATGGCATCTGAGGGAGGATCTCTGGCTCCAAAGAGGAAAGGGGGTGGAGATGAGGGTGTCTTTGGTGCAACAACAACTGGGCTATTGTCCTTGTTGTCCCCACCCTGGCTCCACCTCTTCCTTCTTTGCTGGATTCTAGACCTTACCTAGTTAATGTGATAAGACGATGCAAGTACTTTCTTTTTCTTTTCTTTTTTTAAGGAAGTTTTTTTTTTTTTTTAAATTTCTTCATTGAAAAAGGCAGCTATCTCCTGGGCAGCCACTGCCTGCAGGCCTATGAATGGACTCTGACCAGCAGCCTGTGGACTTCTTCTATTTCAAAAGAAACACTTACCGGAACAAAGCATAGGATAGGAAATGAATCCAGTGGGGAGTCAAGTCATCCCTGGGGAGAAGTGGGTATGAGAGAGGGATCCTTCAGACCATGACCTCATTTGTCCCTTTATCAATTCAGAGCCTATTCTTATAAAACTTCATTCTGCAACTTAGCTGGTCAGAACAGTAGAGTGCAGGTTAACGCTCTTTTTTCCTTTGGCTCCACTTTATTTTTCTGGGGAACGGGTTTTTTTTTTTTTAGTTTTTATTTTAGCTACCTTTTTTTGCGCATTTCACTCAGTCCTCTGTCACCTTTCTGGCACAGAAAAGGATGCCAAGGCAGCTGTAATGATGTGATTTATATTAAGCAGCAAGGAAATTCAGAGCAGGAGGGAAATCCAGAGCGATGCTTGGCTGCATACCTACCAAGTGTCACTAATTAAGGCAGGAAGTTCTCCTTCTGGAATCATGGCCAGCTGACTCTGACAAGTATTTCCCTCTCACAGCAAAGAACTACGGGTTATCATGAGACAGAACATGGAAATTTCATTCAGAATTCTCTCCCAACTTGGTTCCTGAATTCAGGTTGCTGTGTGCCTGAAAGCCCTCCACTGGAAAGAAGTCTGGAGGGGCTTACCTTGATCTCCAGATCTAGCTGTGAATGCTTTGGCCTTTAGAAGTATTAGTCAAATGAGTTAAGCTTAGTGGCACTGGGGTGGCCTAGTGAGTTTAGTGACTAGGTCTGTCACTAACTAGATGTGTATTTCTAGGCAAGTCAGCTTGCCTTTTGGGGCTGTATTTTCTTCATCTGTAAAATGGGATGAGAGGAACAGATCAGTGGTCCTTAACCTTTTCTTGAGGGGCCATTTTTCTTTTGAGAACCCATCACCTGAGGGTTCTTGGGCAGGTAGGTGGCACAGTGGATAGAATGCCAGGGCTGGAGTCAGGAAGACTCATCTTCCTGAGTTTAAATCTGAGTTGAAATACTAGCTGTGTGACCCTGGGCAAATCACTTAACTCTGTTTTCCTCAGTTTCCTCATCTGTAAAATGATCTGGAGAAGGAAATGGCAAACCACGCCAGCATCTTTGCCAAGAAAACCCGAAATGGGGTCACTGAGAGTTGGATGCAGCCGAAATGACTGAACAACAACAATTAACTATTAATTAATTATCTCCTAAAGGTTGGGAGAGAATAGAACAGATGGTATTCCTGATAGTCTGTGTACTAGTATGGGGAATAACAACAAAATCTATGAGTGGAGTTCTGAAGAAAGGAGGAACATTGACACAAGCCATTTTCCCCACAGCTACCCCACCCCCCATTCTAGCAAACCATAAAGAAACCAAAATTCAGATCTAATAGGTGTTTGTTTTTTAAGTTTTTAAAGATACAATCATGTTTTGTTTTTACATCATCCATCCAACATTTTTCACTATATTCCTCTGCCTACTACCTCCTGGAGAGCCATTCTCTATAATTAAGAATTTTAAAAGAGGTGGAAAGAAGAATTTAATAAAGCAAACCAACATTTGAAAAGAGTCTGATATTATATGTAGTGCTCCATTCTGAAAGTTTTCTACCACAGCAAAGAGACAAGAGAAGTCTTATTCTCTAGAGTTGAAGAAAGGGGAAAAGAACCCAGATGCACGTAAAATAATCATCACAGCTTTTCTTTGTGATGGCAGACAACTGGAAAACAAGTGGGGACCCATTGATTGAGGAATAACAGAACAAATTTTAGTTATAATATTATAATGGAATACTATTGTGTTGTAAGAAATGGTGAAGGAGACAGTTTCAGAGAAACCTGGAAAAACTTGAACAAGTACGGAGTGAAGTGAGCAGAACCAGGAGAGCAAATTATACAATTAGTACAACATTGTAAAAAACAAACACATTTGAAAGATGAAGAACTCTGATTAGTGCCATGGTTAAAGAGGATTCATAGTAACACGTTACTCACTTCAAGACAGAGAAGTGTTTGGCCTCCGGCAGCTAGGTGCTGAAGTGTATAGAATGCTGGACCTGGAATCAGGAAGACTTGAGTTCAAATCCAACCTCAGACACACTTGTTATATGACCCTGGGCAAGTCACTTAACATATGACTGCCTCAGTTTCCCCATTTATAAAAAGAGGATAACAATAATAGCTCCTGCCTCTCAAGGTTGTTGTATCAAATGGTAGAGAGAGTACTAATACAAAGAAAATCATGGATTTGTTTAATGTCAGGGATTTGATCAGGGGAATTCCTGATTCATTTGCTCAGTTTCCCATTTGATTAGATGATATTATAGGGAATTTTCTGCATTTTCCATGGAGTAAAATAAAGACAATCCCGTACTTGATTTGAATTGGCTACTTTGAGTGTTTGTATGGGATCAAGGAACCTCTATTCCCTATATTTGAAGAAACTTAGAGACAAACTTTGTCCAAACTTTATTTTGTACATTTCCTGGAGTTATTCCAGATATGAACAATGAGCCAAAAAGGGAAAATGATGACTTGGGGTCACCCCCCCAGGATCAACCCCTATCATTGTAAGCCTATAGGGGCATCCTGGGCCACCTATTCTAGCCAGTCAGTAAATATTTGTTAATTAATAAACATTTATTAAATCCCTACTATGGACTGGGCACTGCGTTAAGTGCTAAGAAAAGCAAAGACATTCATTACCCTCAAGTTCCTCAGAAACTAATGGAGAGAAAATATGCAACTAGGAGCACATAGCTTTACACAGGATAAATTGAAAATAATCAACAAAGGAAAGACAGTAGAATTAAGGGAAACTGTAAAAAGTAGAATTTTAGCTGGGACTCGAAGGAAGCCAGAGAAGCCAGAAAGCAGAGATGAAGGGGGAGAGAATTCTAGCCATTGGAAATGCAGAGCTGGGAGATGGAGTGTCAATGCTAGGAACAGCAAGGAGGCCAATGTCTTTGGATCAAAGAGTAAATGGTGAGAAAAAAGGTGTAAGAAAACTGGAAAGGTAGGAGGAAGCTGTGTAATGAAGGGCTTGGAAGTAATGAAGAGCAACTAAAGTTTATTTTCTCTCTGTCTCTGTCTCTGTCTCTGTCTCTGCCTCTGTCTCCTTCTCTGTCTCCGTCTCCTCTCTTCTCCCCTCCCCTCCTCTCCCCTCCTCTCTCCCTCTCTTCTCCTCTCTCTCTCCTCCCATTCCACCCCCCCCCCATATAGTCAGACCTGTTCTTTAGGAAGATCACTTTGATAGTTGGGTATGGGATGGACTAGAGTAAGGAGATACTTGAGACAGGAAGACCAACTAGCCAGCTATTGCAATAGTTGAAGGTAAAATCAATCAGGCTTGGCAACAAATTGGATATGGAGAGAGGGGGTGGTGAGAGAGATTGATGAGTCCAGGATGATACCTAAGTCTTGAGCCTGGATGGCTCAGGAAAGATGGTGGTACCCTTGGTAGAAGTTCAGGAAAAGAGAGTATTTTGATTTTAGTTTTGGACATGTTGAGTTTAAGGTGTCAAAGATATATCCAGTTTGAGATATTTAATAGGCAGTTGGAGATTAGAGACTGGAGGTAGGTTAGTGCTGGATTGATAAATTTGAGAATCATTAACACAGAGATGATATTTAAACAATGGGAGTTAATGAGATTAGCAAGTGACATAATATAGAGGGAGGAGAGAGCCCAGGAGAGAGATCTGGGGGGCAGCCATGATTAGTGGGCACTGCTTTGATGAAGATCCAGCAAAGGAAACTGAGAAGGAGCAGTGGGATAAATAGGAGGACAACCTGGAATGAGGAGTGTCATGAAAACCTAGAGAGAAGAGAATGTCAAGAAGAAGAAGATGACCAACAGTGTCAAAGGTTGCAGAGAGGTTAAGAAGGGTGAGGACTGAGAGAAGGTCATTCGATTTAGCACTTATGAGCAGTCGGAAGCTAGATTGCAGATCGTTAACTACTGTATTTCCCCATGTATAAAATTTGGAAAAAAAATGTATTACATAGTTATTGAACTCAAGTTTTATTCATCATAAAATTCATATAACTCCTCATCATTGTCAAAACTCCCATCCATTAGCTTGTCCTCACCTGTGTTTGACGATGAATCACTGTTTTCATATATTGCCTCGTCCTCAGTTCCATCTATGGCATTTGACATGCCACACTTCTTAAATGACTTGACAACCATCTCAATCTTGATATTATCCTGGGATCTTTTCACCCAGGTACAAACTTCTCCTATAGTTGGTTTCTTCACTCTTGCCTCTTATGGCCTTCTTCTGCCATGGCGTTTTCAGTAGGGTTTCTTCTTCCCATAGCCAGTCTTGGATTGTTTTCTCAGTTGGAGGAGGACCAAACTTAGGTTCAGCAGCATGACTTCCATTCACTTTTGCAAACTGGATCACTTTTAACTTGAATTTGGTTCTGTACGAAAATCTTTTCTGAGCCATTTCTGGGCAGAACGTGGCAAAATGTAACCTAATATACCAGTAACAAATGCGAAACAATAAGCGTAAAGACAACAAGCGCGAAAAGGTGGGAAATGCAAGTAAAAAAAATCTACAACCACTGTATAAGATGCATCCAGTTTTTAGACCTTGAATTTTTTGAAAAGGGTGCATCTTATACATGGGGAAATATGATATCTTCTTAAGAAGCGGAGTGGAAGGAAAAGAAGTGGAGGTATTGATTGTGCATTGTTTCCTCAAGGAATTTATCCATAAAAAGGAGAAGAGATATAGAATGATAGCTATTGGGAATGTATGGATCAAGTAAGGGGTTTCGAAGACGGAGGAGACGTGGGTGTGTTTGTAGGCAGTAGGAAAGCAGAGAGAGGCCAGGGAGAGATTGAAGATAAGACAAATGAGAGAGTGGGGATTAGATAGGATGGAATGGAATCACTTGTATATGCCTTGGTAAAGAAAAGGACCACTTCTTCATATGAGACAGGGATGAAGGAGGAGATAGTTGAGGAAAGCATCTGAGTGATATGAGATAAGGAGGAAGAGAGAAGAGAGAACCCTCAGTGTCAGTATTTTCAGTGAAACATGAGACAAGGTTCTCAGCTAAGAAAGTGGGGGAGGGGAAAGTTTGAGGTCAAGGAAAAATGAAAAGTTTTAAGCAAAGCCACTGTGGTGAGTGGAATAAGTAAATCAATTAGGATGGCATAAAATAATTGCCTTTCTGTAGTGAGGGCCCAGCTGAGATTATGTAAAATAAATTTATATTGCACCTGGTTGGCATGATTCTGTGATTTTTCTTTAGCTTCCTTCAGTAGTACATGAGTACGAGCAATGACAGAGCATGGTGGGAGTATTCCAAGGCCGAGATTTGGCAAGATAAAATCAACAATGGATAAGGGGACAAGGGACTTGAGAGGACAGCACAGAGTTTAATCTTTGACCAAGGGGTCAAGATGATGTGTATAGCCATTTCAGGGATGGTGGACTGGAAAAGAACTGTGAAGATGAAGAATAGGGTTTGGAGTAGAAACACGGAGGAAGAGGGAGAATGGCAATGGATTGTGATTAGAAAAGGGAATTTCAGAGTTCATGAACACGGAAGTGATGCATTCATGGGTGATGGCAGGATCTAAAGTCTGACCCTCTCTGTAAATAGCTGAGGTAGAATGGAAGAGTAGGTCATGTGAAATGAGTATATATGTTGAAGTCCCTAAACATAAGGGTAAAAGCTGGAGAAGAAAAGACTGTGAGTCAAGTGCTGAACTCATTGAGGAAAGAAAGGGAGTGTTCTAGAGACTAGTAGAAAAAAGCTATTAGAATTTTTATTGGGTGGTAGATATAGACTGAGTTAACCTCAAAGGAGGAGAAGTTACTGAGTGCTGGTGGTAGCAGGTGAATTTGAAAATGGGCAAGGTGGAGCAAGGAGTATACTAATCCCCCCATCTCAACCAGTGATGGGGTGGGGGTGGGTTGGGGAGGATGAGTGAAAATGCAACTAGAGATGGAAAAGGTGTCCAGGGAGGCTATCATCTGTAGGGAGCCCAGGCTCAGTGAGAGCCAGCAGATGGGAGGAATGGGAAAGTAAAAGATTTAAGATAAAAGCAAATTTATTACCTACAGAGCAGGCATTCCTGAGAGCACAGTTAAAGGGGTGGGTAGCTTTGTAGTGTGAAATTTAGGGGGTGAGGTTTAGGATTATTAGAGTAAGGGAGTATGTAGTAGGGGACAGAAGTCTACCTAGTTTTAATAAAACAAATTTATGTGACAAGGATTCAGTGGTTCAGTAGCTCGTGAAGACTTGGGCCTTCTCATCTCCTTATGGAAACACATCTGTTCAGCAGGGAAGAGTATGCAGACTTGCCTGGCTTTCAGATACTCATCAAATCAGAAGGGCCCTGACTCTGTGGGGATGAGACTTTTTATGACCTTAGGTGACTAGGAAGCTGTATCGAGGGAGGCCAGGGCCAATCAGGTCTTAGGGACAGCCTCGTTACCTTTTAAGGAAAATGAATTCCTGTTTTGAGGAAAGGATTGGAGAGGGGAAGTGCTGGTCCTGTTGCAGTAGTAAATGAGCCTTTGAGATGACCCTGAGTCCTTCCCAGAATTTGGTCTTATGTGGAAATAGGTTAAAATTCTAGAGGCTGACCTCAGGTAGTTATTTTCTCTCTTTGACTCATTGCCTCCACCTAAAGATTCTCCAGAAAATTTCCAAAATAGAGCTCTAATATAACCTATGTCCAGGTTTTTCCCAAAGGAGAAAAGAGGATCCCAGATCCCTTATAAACATTGAAGGTAGCACATACAAATTAAATATTAGGCAGTCTTTATTAATCCTACAGGAAATACAAATGACCCCAAAAGTTACAGAAGCCTATAAATAGATACAGAAACAGAAAAAGCACTCAAATTTTTCTCCTCCCCCCAAGCCCCTAAATTTCTATCGAGGCAACACCCCAACATTCCAGGAAGACCTCTTATCAGCAGTCATTCACAATCCATGAAAGAATCATGGTGCTAGCTTGTGGTTTAGAATCAGAAGCTAAACCGGCTTTGGGGACTGCTGGACAAATAATCTCTTTCTCATCGGTCCTGTATTTTCCAAATAATTCTCTGACTTTGCTCTAAAATACTTCTCAGGGATCACATAGGTAATCCTCTTCCTTCTACACAGAATCAGCTTTATCAGGAAATGACCTTCTATTTCTAGAACATCGGCTTCCCAAACTCTTGAACTTGAGAATTTTATCTAGGCATTATCGATGAAAGAATACCCAAGACTAGACCTCCCATCTCAGGATGAGAGAGCACATACAAATCTGCTTAGGGCGTGTGTTTCTTTAGAGGATCTTCAATGCCTTAGCTGCTGGGAAAGGCTGGGAAAGTCCACCCTCATGAACTCTCCTCAAAGCTGTGGGTGGGAATATGGGTTCCTATTCCAAACCAGTCATTATCGGTGGCTTTAGTACCCCAGGACTAGGCCTCTGGTCTTGTCTTTTGAACAGAGAAGTTGAAAGAGACAGACAGACAGACAGATAGAGACAGATACATAGACAGGCAGAGACAGAAAAACAGAAGTAGAGACACAGAGAGACACTGGGATAGAGACCCAGAGAGATGGAGACAAAGACAGAGACAGAGAAATGCCATGATGTCTAACTTGTTATCCCATTCCTCCACTTTGAGAAAAAAATAACTGGCTGCTCTTTCCTTAAAGTCTGCAGAGTTGATCTTTCCTTTATCTCTATCCAGAATCCAAAGGAATCTGGTTCTGTGAATGTGTTGTTTGGTCTGTCATCACTGTTTGTATTCTTATTAAGGTGAGGTGTTGGCAATGAAAGATTGTCTTTTCACTTAGTGAGAAAATGTTGAGCTCTAATTCCTGGAGCCCCTGGAAGTTCGAAGACCTAGAAAGATTAAGAGCTCTATATTATTGTAATGGTAATGAGCATTGGTCACTGGGATTGAGTCAGCAAATCTCGCCTGGCTATGATGCTACCATTTCTTAGGACGATAGAATGGTCCCTCACAGCTGCTTGTTGCAGCAAAGCTGCAGTAGACTTAATTAATGACTTAATCACTTTGATTTAATCATAACTCCTCACTGACCTTCAGGAATAGCTCTTGCCTACATGGAGGTTTGTGGTTGGAGGGATGGGGAGATGGGGAGACATTGAGGAAGGAGATGAATGTGGAGGCATATGCAGACACTGTGCAAAGGGGTGGGAATCTAGTTTCTGAGGAAATCAACTGGATCTGGAGCCTCTGATATTTTTACCCCCTTTCAACATCTCATGAAATTGTGAGAGCCTCTTTTCAGTTGTTCCCAAGTCTCTACTCTCCTTCTGCCCCTCTAATCAATGCTATTGTCGGTGATTTTATTTGGCCTGGACACGTGATATTATTATTATTATTATTATTATTATTATTATTATTAGGACCTCCCAGTGAGAACATTCCCACCACTAGTGTAGATAGGCAACTGTCTTCCAACTTATGGTTTTATAGAATTGTCTGGGGTTCCTAAATTTCACAATATCATCGGATCTCTCAATTTTATCTCTTCAGTCCATCCCGATATAAACTCTAGAACCTGTTCCACGCCTTTTGGTCTCTTCCTTCCTCCTTAACCGATGTCCCGTTCCTTCCTTATCCAGCATCTCCTGGCTCAGAGATAGGTCATGGGAGCTTCTCTGACTACCTCCAGCCTGCCCTCCCCCCCCAACCTACAATTCCTCTAAATAAACATTAGTCTTGCCTGAATAGAGGTGTTCATTCCAACAAGCACACGTAACCCAATATAATGACTTTTAAACCAGGGACAGTGTGAGATCCTGTTAATCGTGTCCAGTAATTGAAAAGCATGGACACCTGTTGAGTTGATACAGTCATTGTTAGTTGTGATGCATTTTCTTGTCCCAGAAGCAATGTTTTTCTTTTATGTATTCTTCAATGTCTTACTGTACTGTGAAATAAATGTTATTTACATGTCCTATGTCATGCTAATCGCCATTCTGATTCCACATTACTCCATTGGCTTCTTCACAGTTGCCACAAGTCATGTGTTGGTGATGTTCTCTGCTCAATCCTGCCCCTAGAAGAACATGATGGGCAATGTGGTGTAGAGGGCAGAACACTGAAGTGTCTTGGGGACAGAGGACTTGGGTTGGAGTCCAAGTTCCACCATTTGCAAGCTAAGTCATCTTGGACAAATGACTCGTTCTTTGAGGTTCTGTTATTTCATTGGTAAGAATCACCAATCACAATAAAGCATCAATTAAAAAACATTCATTAAGCACCTATTGTGTATCGCACAGGAAGAGATAGTACTTGAGTTACATTTTGAACAAGGCAGAGGCAAGGAGTGAGTACATTGCAGACATGGGCAGGACCTCCTTTGCAAAGGCACCAAACTTGTGGTTTGGTGTGGGGGCCATAAAGTAGATTCAGGAAGACTTGTTAGGAAGCATTGACACAGTTCAGGAAGATGATGTTGAGGGACTATGCTAGAGCGGTAGCAATGGGAATAGAGGGAGGAGGATAGATTTAGTGGATATAGAGAGAAGCAATGAACAAGATCTGATAATTAATTCAAGAAGAGGAGTAAGGGAGAGGGAAGAGTCAAAGGAGGTTGGGAATGTTGGGAATAAGGGAGACTGGGTGAATAATGGTTTCAAAAGGAAGAGTAGGTTGTGGGGGTGGATAATGAACTTTGTTTTAGACAAGTTGAGATGTCAAATAAGAACATATAAAAAGTGCTATGTCCATGTAAACTGTGGTGCTGGTGGTGATGGTAAAGATAGAGAGTATGATCACCCTTAGGATGCTCAGGCTCAATTAATCAACCAACAAGCATTGATATGTGCTCGATACTCTGCTAGATTTAGGGGACATGAATATAAAAATGAGATAGTCTTAGCTCTCAAGGAGCTTCTGTTCTAATTAGGAGGAAGAAGGGTTGATTGAATATGTTCACAGATAAGTTCACTGGCTCTGAGTCATAACTGCAATTGTTGATGGGAGAGGTTTAGAGAGATGAGGAAACCAGCAATGGCCATAAAAGAACAATTTTCTCTTTATTGAAAATAGTAAGGAGGAAAAAAAACCTGATTAAAGATTTTAATAATCTCATAATCTTGAGATATTTAATGAAAATTCTACAAATTTTTCTGAGCTTTCTGTTCAACCACATCCCATTTGACAACTGTGGACTGCTACAAGGCTAGTGTGGTGGGTGATATGTACAGAATTTCTCGTGTTGTTGTTTTAGTCGTGTCTGACTCTTCATGTTCCCTTTCAGGATTTTCTTGGCAATGATACTGGAGGGGTTTGCCACTTCCTTCTGTAGCACATTTAACAGATGAGGAAACTGAGGCAAACAGGGTTAGTGACTTGCTCAGAGTCATATAGCTAGTAAGTATCTGAGACTGGATTTGAACTCCAGTCTTCTAACTGTAGGTCTAGTTCTCTAACCATTGTGCCACCTAGCTACCTAACTTCCACTGGGGCTTTTAAAATAAGCCTATCTAAGTGATTCTAAATTTGAATTGATATACCTTTGTAAACTTCAGCTTGTGTGTTTTATTTAAGACCTAGAAAGGGCATATAAAGCTTCCTGGATGCTATGTTGTTTTTACAAGACAGTGCGTTGTTGAGCTCAGCATAAATGAATCAGAAACGCATAGGAAAAAAATGTATATATGCATATGTGTATGTATATGTATATATGAATATACAGGCATACATATATACATACATATATGTATGTGTGTATATATACTGTATACACATATACACATACATACAAATTGTATACAAATACAATTCTGCAGATAGGTTTAAAGTATCAAGAAAATGATGGTTTGTGGTGTGCTTTTTGAGTTTTGTCAAGGTAACAGCTAGTGGGCACTTAGTGAGCTCCAGAATGGATCCTGGTAAATCTATTTTTTAAAAAAATTCAAGTGAGATTGAATTCCAGCTCAGAATTGAGTGTTACTAGGAATGAAAGAGATCAAACTTCTATGGATGCTCAGAACCTCTCTGATAATGTATCCTCCATTTTTGGAATTTGGAAACTGTTCACTGACTATTCTCAGGTTTCGAATGAGAGCTATAGGAGACTTGGAAAAGTTACCTAGTCCGTTCCTCTCATTTTACAGATAAGAAAACTAAGGCCTAAAGAAGTGAAGTTACTTGTACAAGGTCACATAAGTAGTGAGGAGCAAAGCTGGATTCAAACTCAGGTCCTCTGACTCAAAATCCAAAGTTCTTTCACCTCTAACGCGTTGCCTACCTACTGTTAGGTATCTTCCACTTTCTTTGTTTAGGACCCCTGGGCCAGAAGCAGAGAAGGAGATTTAGGAGTTAATAGAGATCAGTGGTATCTTATTAATTCAATTTAATAAACATTTATTAAGTGCCTGCTATGTGCCTGGGTTTTTTTTTTTCCAGCTTGAAGAATTGTAAGGGGAGATAGCTACTGATTTATAATGCCCCTTGCCATTTACTCAATATAAAATTATCAGTTTGCAAATCAAAGTTATCTTTGACTCACAGTCTGTGAACCCACATGCCTCATTGATTAAAGATCAGTACTGTGGACGTCGTTCCACTAGAACTCTGGGAGCTCTTCATCAGTGCCAACCTCTGAATGCTGAAATGAAATTATAGGGCTGGAAGGAAGCCCAAGAGGTCATCTAGTCACGAGGTCATGAGCTAGAAGGGACTTTGGAGTTCATCTAGTCTAGAACAACTATCCTCTTTTATAGATGAGGAACTGAGGCATGGAAAAGCAAAGGGACTTTCCTAAGTCACTAGTTAGTTGCAGAGCTGAGACTTGGTCTCCTGACTCCTTGTCCAATGTTTTTTCCTCCATCACATGCTATTTGCCTTTAGTTCTGAATGTTTTTCAGAGTCCCAGTTGTGAATGTTTCAGCCAAACCACACAGAAATGAAACAAGAAGCCAGTTTTGAAGGATCAGAGAAAGTTTTGGAGGACTTTTGATATCTTTAACAACACTTGCTTCAGTTGATCTGATTGGAACCAATTCAAATGAACTGTAAGATCTAAAAGTTGAATGCCTTAAAAGAAGTTTTGTTAATGCTTTTGGTTTTTGATGCCACAGTAATTTCCTGCTCTTCTCCCATCCCCCACTGCCCAAGGGATGCAACTTATGCAGCAGCATTTTGGAGCATCCATTCCTGAAAACTAAGGAGGGGCAAGGATGTGTGTGTGTGTGTGTGTGTGTGTGTGTGTGTGTGTGTACATTTTCCAGAACTAAGATTGGTCATTGCATTTAAAATGAGTTCAGTTGCCTTTTAAAGCTTGGTTTCATTTACATTTTGTACTCACTGTTAATGTTCTCCTCTTGGTTCTACTTGCTAATTGACTTTCTGATTAAGTAATTGGCTGAACTGAAGGGCTGGGGGCTGGCTTTATCTAACTGGCTTTGAGCGGTCTCTAAGGATGATAACGATAACAATACCTATAATAACTAGTATTTTTATAGCACTTTGAAGTTTGCAAAGTATATTATGTATATAATATGTATATGTAATTATCACATTTGATCTTCATAACAACCGTATGAGTTAGGTACTATTATCACCCCATTTTTTTGATGGAGAAACTGAGGCTGAAATAGGATAAGTAACTTGCCTAGAGTCCTAGAGCTGAGTGTCTAAGGTGGCATTTTCTCGACTCCAAGTTCAGGACTCTATTCCTTGCAAAGTAGCTCTGGGTAATGAAATGACCAAGTATGGTGATCCACCAATGCAAGACTGGGCAGGGCCAGGAGGCAATGGGGAATTTGAGACAAGAGGTGAGTCAAGAGAGAGGTGGGCCAAATGGTGGAAAAGAGACAGAAAAATGGTGTGAAGAGAAAAAAAAGTAAAGGCAGGGACAGCCTAAACCCTCATGGCTTAGGTCAGGGCTGTCCAACCTTAGGTTTTCATTGAAACAATAGACGATATATTTTGATTTGCCATTTTAGTGAGAGCTCTGCGGCAGCTTGGCTTTGGTTACTAAAGCATTTATGTCAATTTCTATGCTTGTAGGTGGGCACATAAATCACACTGCAGGCTGGCGGCATTTGGACAGCCCTGGCTTAGGTCACGTGGCAACAGACCCCAGTTCTTGTGCTGTGGGTGCTCTAGCATCCATTCTTGGCGAGAAGACGTAACACAGTGAGAGCTCACTGGATCATCAGTCACTTAGACAAAAATGGATTGGAAATAATAAGAAATAATAAGAATAGTTCATGTTTCTATCATGTTTTCTGGTTTACAGTTTGCCAAGTGCTTTCCTTATGATGACCCCTTGAAATGTCATATTATTCCCATTTTATAGATGCCAGATGGCAAGTTTCCTGATTTCCAGTATTCTTTCTACCACATCATTTTGCATCCCATTTCTTCTAATATTTTTGCTATAGTAGAAGAAGACTATGACATTATTTGAGCTCTTTCCTTCTTCTCTTCTGTCTGATTGATGCCTAGGACTAAAAAACTACCTCAACTCCTCATCTTACCCACTACTTTCCCCTTTCCTGCACTTGACCTTTTTAGAACAAGAATATGGTCCCCTAGTCCTTCAACTATACTGCATTCAGGGAGCACCTGAAGGCTTTTCTGTGCATTTTGTTGTTTTGATTATTAACAGTGTCTCTTCCTTTTCTTCCCTTGCACTCTGCTACTTACTGTCCTAGGGACAGCTCAATCAGTCAATCAATAAACATTTATTAAGAGTGTTGGGTTCTATACTAGCTCTGGATAGGAATATAGAGTGAGACAACTTCTGTTCTCAAGGAGTTTATACACTACTAGGCAGATAGGAGATGTTCACGGACAATTAAATGCAATATATATATATATACACACGTGTATTTATGCAAAATTATGTAATTATATATGCAAAATATCAGTAATGGCTAGTATTATATAGCACTCGTGCTAAGCTCTTTACAATTAATAAAATGATGATGATGATAGCTAACATTTATATAGCACCTATTATGTGCCAGCCACTGTGCTAAGTGCTTTACAAATATCATCTCATTTGATCCTCGCAACAAACCTGAGAAGTGCTGTTGTTATTTCCATTTTACAGATGAAGAAACTGAGGTAGTCAGAAGTTAAATGACTTCCCCAGGGCCACATAGCTAGTAAATGTCTGAGGCCAAATTTGAACTCAAGTCTTCCGGATTCTAGGTCCAGAGCTCTACCCACCTTGCTAACTCCCTGCCTCAAATAAACACACAGTGGTGAGTGGAGTAGGTGGGGGAGGAGAACTAACCACTTGGGTAATCAGGGAGGTAGGAATACCAAGAGATGGAAGCAAAGAGGGAGCACATTCCGGGTAAAGGGAGAGTCTATGTGTGTAAAAGCACACAGCCAGTCTTTGGAATGTCATTTATGGGAACAACAAATAGGCCATTAAGGCTGGCATGCGGAGTGGGCAATTCTGTGATTCTGCATAATGTGTAATCAGCCTGGAAGGACAGACCACAGTTAGATTTTGAAGGGCTCTGGAGGAGTTTGTCTTTTTTATCCTAGGAGCACCAGGGAACTAGTGAAGTCTCTTGAGAGGAGTGATATGGTTAGACCAGTGCTTTATCAGTTGGGCATCTGTGCAGAGGCTGGATCAGAGAGGGGAGGGGAGGAGTAGGGGACTGTCTTTTACCTTTCTTTGTAGCCTCAGTACATAGGAGGACCTTGATAAACGCTCGATGACTGTTAACTGACTTCAGGCTAGAAACCATTGACGCAGCTATTGCAGTAGAACAGGGGAGAGGCCATGAGGACCGGGATGAGGGTGGTGGCTGTGGGAGTGGAGAGAAAGGGACAGCTGTGAGAGAGTTTGAGGAGGTAGAATCAACAAAACTCCACGGTTGTTTGGACATGGTGGGGTATATATATTTTAGATAAGGTTAGAAGGTTAGCTCCAGGAAAGTGTATATGAACCAAGCTAGACCTGAAGGCGAAAACTTATCTGGTTTCCTGGAACCAGGGAAGTCTGGTTACTTTGCTGGTGAACCCTTAAAAAATGTGATTCGAGGGTGATGTGATGGTGGCTTCAGTTCAGAGGTTTTCAATTCACTCTGTAGATTTTAGCTACAGAACTAAAACATTAAGAGAGATACTATTAGCTACACAGCTCCTGAAATGGAACTTTAAAAATGCTTCCTCACAACCCATATGAACTGAAACTAGCAAGTCCTGCACAGATATCGGGGTCACACACTTTATCTTTGTACCCTCTAATTTCCCCTTCCTCTCCTGTAAGGAGTCTGGCTCCACTCCCTGTCTTGATGTTGCAACTCAGTCAGAGCCCCCTCACAGGCCTGATGGGAAAGTCACAACAGAAATGACAATGAGGGAGAATTGAAAACAGCCACTCACCCGCTTGTCCAGGAAAAATAATGCTAGATGCCTAGAAGTTTTATTTTGCCAGCTGTGAAGGACCTTCCCCTGCCCCGCCCTTTAGCTGGGGAGACATTTTTAGTTCTTGTTTGCAATGAAAATTCAAACGTAATTTTGTTCAGGAAGTGCAGAAAGATGATATTTTCCTTTAGTCCTTTGCATCTGCCTGATGAGTGATAGTGCTACTGCTTTAGTGGCCCACCTAAATTCCTAGAGAGCAGGAAGTGCTATTCAGTGGCCTACCTTGGAGAGGACAGCAAGGAAAGGGAAGGAAGTGAGGCACCTTACTAAAATATTCAGCATGAATAATAACTAAAAAAAACCAAAAAAACATCGGGATGGCCTGGGAGTCAGAAAGATAGGGTTTAAAGCCTCGACCTTTACTCATACTGGCAAGTCATTTACTTTTTCACTGCCCCGATAATTCTCTAAGACTACTATAAGGTGCAGACCAGTCACTGATCTGTATGGGTCGAGAGAATTTCCTCTATCCATTAAATCATAGTTTTGGTATATACACAAAAGAATTCTGTTCTGACTTCTGCTGCTGCTGCTTTTGTGGGACAATTGATAGGAGGACCTTGAAAAAAGGCAGGTTATTTTCCCGATGAATGTAAGGTAAAGATAATTCGTAAACCTAAACATTTTTTTTTTTTGGTAAGCAAACAGCAAAGTTTACTGAATAGCCACTGTGAGATGAGTTGTGTGCTAGGCTCAGACTTACACACTCCATCTGAAGCTGATTGATTTACAGTTCAGCCTGGCAACCGTCACCTCCTCTAGTCAGCACCCCTTCAGGCATCCTTCTGCTCTTTAAGTAAAGAGGCTCTGACCTAATACTGTCTCTGTCGTGATCCTCTCCCAGCACTTCAAATCCTCTTGTTCATCTGTTACTTCTTAGCTAGCCCTGCTAATTACATGACCTGACTCTACCTACTCCTGAGACCTCTCCTCCTGGCTGACCCTGTTTGCCATCCAATTACTATGTCACTGTTCATGGCACTGTTTTTTCTCCCTTAGTAACCTTTCCCTGTATCTTCCCTTTTGGATTAACTCCCCGATAAAAACACTATCTGTGCCCTAGCTTGTGGTCCTACTCATTAAAGCTCTTTCAGCTTTAATAAATTCTTTGTTATGTGAAGGATATATCTGCAGCCAGATGATAAAGATAATAAAGGCCGAAAGTGTGTAAGTTCCTCCTGTAGCTCTGTCACTAGCTTGCTATGTGACCCTGAGAAAGCCATTTAACTTCCCTGTGTCTATTTCCTTCCTCCTTTATTTTATTATTTTCAGGCTGGGTCTCCCAATTTTACTCAGGATGGAAGTGAAGTGGCCCACCATTCACAGGCCAATCCCACTGCTATCTGGCCTAGGATTTTTGGCCTTCTCCATTTCTAGGCCATCTGGTTTGTCTCTCCCTTGGTAGCCTGGTGGCTTGGATTTCTACTCCTAGGGACTTGCCATATTGGTATAGGACTTAGTGAAGACACCAGATTGGCTTTAGATCTACTGCAACTTAGAACTCTCAGACTCAAGTGATCTACCAGTCTCTGCCTCCCCCAGGGATCACATATACCCCCTGTACTTCCTTATCGCCATATCACCAAATACCACATACTCTTATTTTTTCTTCTTTACAAAAAAAAATGTGAGCAAAGCCTGGGGATAATGTAGAGTTAATGAATAGAGACCTGGAAGTTATCAAAGACCTGGGTTCAAGTCCAGCTCCTGACATATCTTGGCTGTGAGACTTTGAGTCCCGGATAACTCTCTATAATTGTAGATTGTGAAAGAGTTATTAATTGACATGGATAGAAGGAGTTCTCACTAGGAATTCCCTAGACCAATGAAACCACGGGCTTGGACCTTGTCTCCCACCATACAAAAAAAATTAAATGGGAGGGTATAATGACAAGTTATAGGAAACAGAGGAGCCAGTAAATATGTTATACACGCAGCAGATGGCTGAGATCTATTGGAAAAAGGATTTGCTTAGTTCACTTTGTTCATCTGGGTGATTCGTGATTAAAAAAAAAAATACCACTACGAGATTTCTTCTTCTTGATGTGCATCATTGTTATCCAAAAGTATTGATTTGAGTCACCTGTTTGTGGTGCTGTAACAGATGTTACATAGGGAGATTAAGCAACTCTGACCGCTGACCTGCAGGAGACTGACAACACCATCGGAAGGTAACCATTTGGTATAATGATAATGATGAATATCAATGATAATAATGATGATGATAATGATAGATAACAGATAGAGCTTTAAAGTGTTTTAAAGTCTACGTTTTTTGTTTGTTTGTTTGGCCCTGTGATGTCATTAGTCACGCTGAACTCTAGGCGAGAGGACTGCCTTCGCTAATGCATATCAGAAACTCTTCTGTAACATAGTTTTAGATTGTTGTCTAGGGCACTACTTGGTTCAGTTATTTGCCCATGCATAGCTAGTATGTGTAAGAAGCTGTATTTTGAATCTAGATATTCCTGACTCCATTATGCTCAGTCAATTTTCTTGAAAAACACTTTATAATACATTACCTCATTAGATAATTAAAGCAACCCTATGGGGGTGGATACCGTAGAGATTATTACCTCCACTTTACAGATAAGGAAACTGAGTCACAGTGACCCCTCCCAACTTGTCCAAGTATCTGAGGTTGGATTTGAACTCAGGTTCCCTTAAACAGAGAGGTAGTCCAAAGAGCACTGCATATACAATCAGAGATTGTTGTTGTGGAGTTGTTCCAGTTGTGTTTAACTCTCTGTGGCCCCACATAGGGTTCTCTTGGCAAAGATACTGGAGTGATTTGCCATTTCCAGTTCACTTTACAGTTGAGGAAACTGAGGCAAATTGAGTTAAGTGATTTGTTCAAGGTCACACAGCTAGTAAGTGTCTGAAGTCAGATTTGAACTCAGGAAGATGTCTTCCTGATTCGAGGCCTTGTGTCCACTGTGCCACCTAGCTGCCAGAATCAGAGGTTTAAACCTTCCTCAGTCATTTACTCCATGTGCCTTGGGAAAATCATTAACCTCTCTGGGCCTCAGTTTCTTTGTCAGTAAAACAAGAGGGATGAGGTTTGGACTGAGTGGCCTCTAAGACACCTTCCAGCTCTCTATCTCTGATTCTATCCATAACTTTCAGTCCAGCACTCAACCCACTAGGATATGTGGTTTCTCCGTGGAAAGTGACTGGAGTCAGAAGACTGTGTTTAAGTGGCACTTCTCTCTGATCCGCTAGTTTCATGACATTGGACAAAAATCACTTTGCTTTTCTGATCCCCAGTTTCTGCTGTGTAAAATGAATGGGTTCATCTAAATTAGACTAAAACTAAATGAGAGTGTGAGCTCCCTGAGGCCAGAGCCTGTTTTTAGCTTTCTTTACACCCCCAGCACTTAGTACACTGCCAGGCATACAGTAAGTGCTTAATAAGTGCTTGCTGACCGACCCAACTAGATGCTCACTGTCGTTTTCTTCTGATCTAAATCCTGTGGTCCTATGAAAGGCAGCAATGACAGGGAGAGAGATGCTGACAAATGAGGAAGCAGAGAACATGAATCAAATGTTCACATCATGTGCTGGGCTAAGGATGAGTACTTTGAGTGGGGGTGGTGAATGGAAAATTGTAAGACAGGTCCCCCTGGAGGAGGTGGGATGGCAAGTGTTTGGTGGAAGGCAGAGAAAGAGCTTTGTAGGCTGGGGGCTGGCAAGGCATTCCAGGTCTCGGATGTGGCTTGGGAGAAGGCTGGAAGGAGAGAGTAGGATGATTATTAGATTGAAAGGGGTGTTGAGTTAATTTGCCGGAGAGAAGCAACGGGCATGGGCTGGAGAGTGGGAGGTGATGGGCAGTGACTTAGACGAGCCTGTCCAAAAAACCAAACCAAACCCAAACAAGAAAACCCCAAACCACTTGGAAACAGAGGGTGAGGATCTTAGTTCTGGTTTATAGTACAGAATAATCCACCTAGAATCATGCATTGCTCTTCTTGGTGGCCCTTCACCTGAACATTTTCTGCAGATTTGCTGACATCGTTTTGTCCATCTTTTCAACACCCTTTCCAACTGGAAAGGCAAGTCAGCTTGAGGCACAGAATGCTGAGGAATGAAGGGAGCTGGGGGCAAGAACCTGGCTATTCTAGGACACAGTTTACCCTTAGCTGATACCCTCTAATGAGGTGGGAGGGTCAGGGCTTTGGATTTGAGGTCAGAAGACCTAGGTTTGAATTTTGCCTCAGTCACTTTTATTGCCTCCGTAGCAAATTACTTCACTTATTGGGGCCTCAGTTTCTTCATCTGTAAAATGAGGGGTTTTTGCTACATAGCCTCTAAGCTTCTTGCCCCTTCTAAAATCTTATGATATTTCTCTGCAAGTCATGTCATCATTTCCCTGATGTCATGGTCCTCTTTGAGAACGAAGGACAACGGTTGCCCATCATATGAAAAGAACCAGGATTTCTTTACATTCACAGGGACAGAAATGCAGCAAGGAAGCTTCTTTGACTCTGTCCCTTCCCTTCCCTTCCATTCCCTTCCCTTCCCTCCAGGGCTGCCTTTGTCTCTTGGCTCCTCCCCTCCCCCATCCTATCTTAGCTGTTGGACCATACCACCCCGAAACTGTACACAGGCCCCTTTGTGCAGCTTATCTTCCCCCTTTTTTCTCCTCATTGCCACAGGTGTTGGGGGGAGGCCGAGATCAGTGCCGCTCCTGCAGACCAAGATTAGACGCACCAAACTGTCTCTTTCCTTTTCACAAACCCCAGAGAACCAGGAAACTCCCACATGTCGTAACTAAGCGTAGCCCAGCTGTCCAAACCACAGAAAGGGATGGATAGGAACATGCTGCTCAGGCTACAGGCCTGGGGGATGGGGGAGGCAGCTCTGCACAGGCAGAGGGGAGAGGGCCTTGGCAAGGCTGGCAGGGCCCGGGCACTCTGAGCTCTCCTGTGAAGGGCAGAGGGAGATGGGTGCCATCCAGGGACAAATTATGCCTGTTGTATTTGAGTTAAAAAAAATCAGTTGACTCTCATGACTTGAAATTTGATCTGTAAAATTTGTTTTGCATTTAAAATTAAATTTAAAAACAAATGCCCAACTTGTCAAGGGTGGGCATCATCAAAAGAACCCTGAGCTTAAGAGTCAGAAGACATGGGATCTAGGCTTGGTTCTGTTATAAAGTAGCTGTCTGACCTTGGGGCATTACTCTTCAGTACATTGTCTTAGAACACAGTTCCTGGGGAAATGGAGAGGTTACATATTTGGAAGGGGGCCATATTGTCAGTAGCTTTGGGCAAGTGGCTTCACTCCTTCCAGGCCTTGGTTTCTACATGTACCAAATGGGTCATTTGAACCAAGAGTTCTCATGCAGGTCTACTATTCAATTTTAATTTGCAAAGCTGCAAGTTTCTTTATATAAGAAAAGAGTAATACCTAATTTCTAGATAATACTTTAAGGGTCAGCTGGGTGGCACAATGGAGAGAATGCCAGTCCTGGAGTCAGGAAGATCTGAGTTCAAATTTGGCCTTGGACACTTGCTAGCTGTGTTACTTTGGGCAGGTCATTTAACACTTGTTTGCCTCATTTCTTCACCTGTAAAATCTGGATGCATTGGAGATGGAAATGGCAAACCATTCTAGTATCTTTGAAAAGAAAACCTCATGGATTGTCCATGAATTTGCATAGAGAGTTGGACATGACTAAAAAACAATATAATAATTTTCTCTTTTTGATAGGTAGCATCTAGACTTTACAAATGGGAGGACAAGGAAAAGCATGGAGCTTGACAAATTTGTGAGTAAATAACAATTTAAAATAAAAACTGAAAATTAAATATCTCTTTCAAGTTTCTAAAGTGCTTTCCATTCACTATAGTTATTGCTTCGTAACAACCCCTAGAGGTAGGTGCTTATTATTATATCCGGTTTACAGAGGAGAGAACAGGACCAGAGAGGTTATGTCACTTGCCCATGATCACACATGTCAAAGGTAGGATTTGAACCCAGGTCTTTCTGACTTCAATTCCAGCACTCTATCTATTCTGCCGAAGTGATGTACCCAACATACTGATCTGAATATAGGCTGTCTTTTTGCCTCCAAATCTGGTATGATTAAAATATTAGTGAGATCTTTAAATGATGCTATTTTGTCTTTATGTAACTTTATGCTCTTTCACTTTTTAAGGGCTCCCATTTATTGGGAGAGAGGTCTATATTTGGACGACTATTGTAAATGCCCTCATTTCCACTCTGGGAAAACATATCTCCATTTTCTTTAAAAGCCACTCATTTCGTGACCTAATTATCCCGCCCCCTAACATTGACTATTATTCATAAAATGCTTTGACATCTTCCAATGAAAACATCTTATGTTTTCCATGCAAAGGAAACAATTTCTTCTTCTTATATTAACAGAGAAGTTACAAGGGAGGTGCACACCTGCATTAGTGGAGGGTATTTTCTCATCCAGGAGTTCCCTCTAGCAATGAAATCACAGCTCCAGTACCTACATTAACATCATTCTGGGAGTGCTTTGTTTAAACATCATCTTAGTTATTACTCAAGTGCTAAATCATTAAGTTTCTTCTATCCTAGTTACAGAATCATAGCAATCCACATAAGGCAATAATTTAGCCTTGGGGAATTGTTGCTCCTCCAAAAGAAATCAGAAGTACAATTTGAACCTGGGTCTTCCTGAAAGTGCTAGGCCCAGTGCCCTATCCATTACACCACATTACATCTTCTCTCTATTTAATGACATCTAGGAGGATAGCAAATGCAAGGACTTTCCTTATCCTCAGCATGGGATACATTAAACAGACTATCTAGGGCATGGCAAGGCAAACATTTTTTCTGAGACAATGAAGAGTGATTGCATGCTTATTATCCGTTATTCTGTGGCATTTGCTAAAGAATGTGCATAAAAGCAAAGTTATTTGCCATAATTGTCCTATGTGTTATTTATAAGGAATTGATAGAATGCTCTGTATACTGTGAGATGGAGAAGTAAATATAGTGTTTGTCCAGAGGGCTTATAAACCAAGACAGAATTAAAAGGAATGAAGTTTTAGATGTCCCCTTTCCCTCTTTAAATTGACTTCATGAAGGATTCCCCCAATCCCTTCCTCTGTAATTTTTTTTTCATTTTTTATTTTCACTTGCTATTACTTACTGTTAATCTATTCAATCTTTTTTTTTCTTTCTATTTTTCAGGGATGGGTAAAGTGTGTATGTGTTTCTAAGTCTGTGTTTTATCACGGAATATAATTTCCAGTAGACTTATGGAAGCACAGGATTTTGAGGAGACCTTTAAAGGGAAGTGAATGTGTGGGTTTGGGAGATCGGAAGGGGGAGACTGTTCCAGGCCTAAGGGGCAGTGGGAAAGAATGCAAAGAGGGAGGAGTGGGAGAAAAAAAACAAAACTACAGCCAGGCTGCAAGTCCAGGCATACGGCAGGGAGTTTGAAGAGGAAGTGAAAAAGATGGAGTCTAGAGAGATAAAATATGTCACAGACTAAGAGGAATGTAGCCTCGAATCTGGAATCTAGTGCTGCTTCTAAGGAGGAGGTCATTTGCATAGGTATAAGTTGAGGATAATTAACATAGCAGAGGATGAATTGTAGCACTTCCCCAGGGAGCTTGTCTACAATGAGCCTGTTGGGACCATCCTGTGGCTTGTGTGATGAATTGCCCTGGCCACTTCAGGGGGAAGAAATGTGCTAACCTCTGAAGGATTTGTCTGATATGACACCATGGGTGGTCCCTTGGTCCTCTTTCCATCCTTGGAGGGAGGGGGCAGAACAGAGTGCTGTGTCAGTTAAAAGGCAGAGAAAGCTTCCAACCATCTCTCTTCCCTAGACCCTCCAGGTGGCGTCATGTAGCTCTACTTCCTATGAGGCATAGAGGGAAGGGTAGCTCTCTCTGTTCCTGACTCTGGTCATCATGCAACCATGAGAACATAGCGGCCAACGCCTGTGTCTTGCTGAGGCAAGCCTAATCATGCTGGGTTTGGGGCTGCCTCTTCTGTTTGTTATTTCCTGATTTTAGGTCAAGATCATCACTCCAGAGATGTATGTGTCTAGACTGGGAGGCTGACTTGTGAGTCTGAGGGGTTCAGAGGTTGTAGGTCTTTTGTCTAGAACTGACTGGTGGCAGGGGGAAGAGTCCTCAACGACTAATCCGGCATTTCATATGAAAGATGACCACTAGCAGAAGGCTAAACACATTTTTAAAATTAGGGCTTGGGTTTCCAAGAACTAAATCCTTTACATGCAAACAGACTCAAAGAGAAAGTCCAAAACCCAGGATTGATCTTGACTAGGCAGGAAGTAGTCTGTAGCTACTGATGTACTCATGGCTCCATGGTAACTGGGTTAGGGGATAGAAGTCCTGGAACAACACAATTCCATCTAGAGGGTCAATGGAAGAGATGTCTTCTTTTTAACTGGTACTGTATCCTGTCCTCTTGGTCCTGATATTGGGGAGCTAGAGGGTGTGTGGAGGAAGGAGAGGGAGAACCAAGGGACCACCCAGAATTTTCTGTGTCATACCAAAGCAACAAGTTCTTTAGATGTGAACAATGTTTCCTTAGAAGTATTCAGGCTAAAAAAAAAAAAAAAAAAGAAGGCTAGAGTTGAGCGACCTTGGTCAACTCAGTGTTGTCATCTGTAAAATGGAGATAATACTGGTACAACTATTTCACAGAGTTGTAGGCAGAATGTGTTATAATCCTTAAATCAATCTCTTTCTCTCTGTATGTGTGCATATACATACATGTATATATACACATACGCATAACTATGTTTTTTCACTTTCTGACAGCTCTCATGTATTTGGGAAGGGAGGGTCATCTATATTTGGATGACTACTGTAAATACCCTCATTTCCATACTGGAAAAGAAAATCTCCACTCTCTTTAAAAGTCACTCATTTTGTGACCTAATTATCCTGCCCCATAACATTGACTATTATTCATAAAATGCTTTGATATATTCCAATGGAAATATCTTATATTTCTGTACATTTTATGGTTTCCACACAAGGGAAACATTTTATTATTATTCTTACATCAACAGGGAAGTTGGAGCAGGGAGAACACCTGCATTAGCGGAGGATATTTCTACATATGTATGTATGTGCATACACAAACATACACATATGTATAGGTATGTATATATGTTTGTGTATATATATATGTATACATACACATAGACACAATGTTCCAAAAGTATAGTTTTAAGCTACTAAAGTTTCGAGGAATATGTGTACATATAAATTCATGTATGTGTGTATACACATACACATATACATGCACACATACACATAGACACATATGATATATAACAACAAATAGCATGCATGAGATACCTACATAAATAACAAAATCATACATGAGTTATTGTTTGCACGTGTATATATTTGTTACCATAACCAGTAACATTAGCAGGGAAACCAAGGAAGTATAGGTGGAAGATGACTACCATTTTGGTTCTGGATGCACTGAGTTTGAGGTAGCAACCCCACAGCCACATGGGAACAGTCCAGCAGATTATTATCAATAGGAAACTGAAGTTCAGGTGAAATGTTGTGGCTTGAGCCACAAATCTGAGGAATCTTCTGCACAAAAGTGATGGTTGAACCCAAGATGGTATTTGAAATCCCCAAAGGAGAGGATATAGAGGGAAAAGAAGAGGCCCAAGATACAATTTTGGGGAACAAAAATAGTCCTTGTCCTGAAGGAGCTTACATTCTAATGGGAAAGGTAACATGTAAACAACTAGATATATTACAGATAATACATAGAGTAGATGGAAGGTAGGTAATCCGAGAGGGGAAGGCATTAGTACTTGGGCAGACTGGGAAAGGGCCCCTAAAGAAAGTGGGGAAGCCTGGCACTTGTCCAAAGACCTAATTCAGTACCTAAAGCTAGAGAGATGAGTAAACCAAAGAAGACACGGACCAGTATAAAAAAATTGTTGTAGATCTAGAGATCCCCCCCAATGAAGTAACTCACAGCAATTATGAGCAGAGAGACTCAAAGGGAAAAGATGGTTTTTCCAAAAGAACTAAATGAATGCCTAGAAGAAATTGAGTTTAGAGTTTAAAAATGAAATAAAAACTGCAGAAGAAAGAATTGGGAGAATAAATATCTTAAAAGAAAAAGTGGTAAACCTTACCTGGAATCTGGAATAGATTTGGAATAAAATTGAAAGACAGAAAAAAAAAGAACAGAAGAAAATATAAGAAATCTGAAATTAAAAAAAAGTGACATCTAGGTGGTACAGGGGATAGAGCGCTGGGCCTGGAGTCAGGGAGGCCTGAGTCCAAATGAGGCCTCAGACACTTATTAGCTATGTGACCTTGGACAAGTCACTTAAACTCTCTCTGCCTCAGTTTCCTCAACTGTAAAACATAGTAATAACATCTATTTCCAGGGTTGTAATGAGAATCAAATAAGGTAATATTAGTGAAGTGAACGGTACCTTTAGTAGACACGATGGTAGTTTTATAAATGCTTGTTCCTTTCTTATCCTTCCCTCCGCCTTTGACCTGGAAAACAGGTCAAAGAGAGATAATTTAAGAATCACTGAAGTTTCTGAAAATCATGATTAAAAAAAATAAAAACAAGACAACTAGAAATTTACAAGAAATTGTAAATGAAAACTGTGCAAATTTATTAGTATTGGAAAGTAATGTGAGAATCAACTGATCACCTCCTAAAAGAAATCTCAAAAGGAAAAGTCCCAGGAATATCATAGCCAAAATCCAGGGTTTGCCTCATCAAAGAAAAAATTATTGCAGTCAGAAAAAATGCAGTTCAAGTACCAAGGGACCACAGTAAGGATCACACAAGACATGGCAGCTCCTGACATAAAGGAGAGATCTTGGAATATAATATTCCAAGATAGAAGCTTACAACCAAGGATAACTTACCCAGATGGGTATAATCTTACTGGGAAAAAAAAAAGATTCTTAATGGAACAGAAGGACTTCAAGTATTTCAGATGAAAGGACCAGAGCTGCACAGGAATTTTGAAATGCAAACACAAGAGTCCAGAAAAATCTAGAAAGGTAAATTTAAGCAATTGGAAAAGGCTGTATGATGATGCAGTGGTAATATAGGGGAAAAAGAGGCAAGTGTCCTGTGAGAACTTTAATGTCTTCAAAGGGTTTTGAGGAAGTTAAATAAGAAAACCAGAGGTCCTAGGGATGGATTGGTTTTGTTCTGAGAATTTGAAGGGGGAAGGGGGAGGCTGGGTAAAAGAAATATATTAGGGTAGAAAAGGAGGAAACAAGAGAGTGGAATCTGCTATTTCTCATAATTGAGGTGCATGAGAAGAAGAGTACAGAAACATAAAGTAATGGGAAGAGCAGGCAGCCCATGAGTCTCACTCTTATCTGAAATGGACAAAGGAAGGCTTGAACGCATGTGTATGGTTTGGTGTAGAAAAACATCGAGCTTAACTAGGAAACAAGTTGGGATAGAGGGATGGGGAGTTAAGAGGAAGGATGATAAAAGAGAGGGAATAGTTACAAACAAAACAAACTTCTTGGCCCTGAAGGGAAAGAGGGAGAAGGTTAAAAGGAACAAAAGAAAAAGAAAAAAAAATAGAACTGGAACCTAAGGCAGTGCCCATCCATTGAGGAATGGTTGAACAAATTGTAGTATATAAAGGTAATGGGATAATGCACCATAAAAATGACAAAAGACAATTTCAGAGTATCCTGGATAGTATAAACCGATACCGAGGGAATGGAACAGAACCAGGAGAACAATTTATATGGGGCATTGTAAAGAAAAAACCTTGAAAGACTAAAGGACTCTGATCAGTATGTCTCTAGAGCACCTATGATGAAGCATCTTTCCTATCTCCTGACCTTTAGGTGACTTACTCAAGGTGCAGAAAGAAATTTATACTTTTGGCCATGGCTTCTGTGTGGATTTATTTTGCTTGACTGATTATTTGTTACAAGTTTTATTTCCCCCCTTTTTATTTTTCTTTGTGGGGTGGTGTGGTGCAGAAGAGGACTCAGCAATCAGCAGCGATGCCAAAAAAGATGGCCATTGGGATATTTTAAAAAATGCATGGAAGAAAAGAGAAGAAAGTTAAGAAGGAAGCACAGGCCAGCAAAGCAGTTTTGAAAATAACATGGGGGATTTATTATATACTTTAAAAAAAAGTAAACAGTATTAGAGATTCATGGTTTCATAAACAATCCTTTTTTGCGTTCTGCTGTGTATGTGGAAATTTTCTTTTTATGATTTAAATTCAGAATAAAAAGGGAAAAGGAAATAGGAAAAAAAATCACTTTGACAGTTAAATGAAGAATAGATTGACTTGTGGCAGGTAGATGAATTAGAAGGCTGTTGCAATAGTCCAGGTGAGAGGTGATGAGAACCTGAACTAGGGTATGGTTGTGTGAGTGTGAATTGGGACATATATAAGAGATGTAGGGAAGACAGAAACAATAAGCTTCGGCCATAGATTGAAAATGTGGGGTGAGGGAGGGTGAGGAGTTGAGGATGACATAGAGGTTGTGAGCTTGGGTTACTGGGAGGTTGGTTATAGGGAAGTTAGGAAGGTGGAAGAGTTTTGGAAGAAGAATGATGAGTTCATTTCTGGATATGAGGTGTCTGAGATGTCTGTGGGACATCCAGTTTGAGATGTACAAAAGACAGCTGGCTATGCATGACTGTAGCTCTGGAGAAAAATTAGGGCTGGGTATAATTCATGATCTAGGAATTATTTGCATAGAGATGATAATTAAAGGAAGAAAGTTAAAACCAGTGCCCCAAATTGAATTAAGGGATGCCCCGTGGATGTCAATTAATTATATTACCTCACCAAGAGTTATCTAAATTGTTTGAAATGGCCTCTTCAACCAGAATCAAGAGAAGTATTAAAGAAGACTCCCTCTTGCCTTCTTTTTATAAAGCAAATACATACTCTGACACATCACAACACCAATTGCGGTGTTTTGGCATCTTGAACATTCTGTTCTGTATGAGCTCGTACTCCTGCTGATGCCTGGAATGGTTTCTGTTTGAGAGAACCATTAACACCCCCTCTTCTGCAGCACTGACTAGCTTCATTGCAGGGAGAGAGAAAATGGCCCTTCTGTTTCCAACCAGCCCAGAAACTCCTAAGCCTCCTCCCTCACTAACAAGACCTTTTCCAGCTTTCTCAGAGACAAGAGCAATGTGAGTCACAAGAGACAGAGCCACAATCAGAGGAATTACAGCTTGGCCTCAGGTGTGCAGGCCCAGGAAGTCTAGGCAAGCTGCATCTCTCCTGTGGTCTGTGACTCAGAAACAGGCTATGTTCTAGGCATTTAGGGGGTGGATGTTCAAAATGATGGGAAGAATAGCACCTCAAAATGGGATCATATTGTTAAGCCAATGAGAGTGTGGGAAGAGTCCTGGTGTCCTTCTGGGAAACAACTTGAGTTTTCCCAGTGGCTGCCATTATCATGATTTGCTGTCATCACAAGTATTTCGTAGACACTGATCTGCCATTACACTTAGGCTCAAATGTCATAGCTCCCACCTTCTAGACACTTTGAATTGGAGATAGAAGGCACTGATGCAGATGTATCTATTAAGGAAAGAGAGACACCTGAACAACTCTTGAATCCTAGGTGGGTTAACTAGTTGGTTATTTGAATAGGGTGTAATATTTATTATTAATAATAGTAGCTCACATTTCTATACCACTTTTAAGGGTTTATGAGATGTTTTACACACATTCTCTCATTTGAACCTCACAATAACCCTGAGAGGTGAGTGCTATTATTTTTTTAAATTACTCATATCTTTTGTTTTTATATGATTTCATTTCCCTTTCACATCTATATTCCATTTCATATCCATTCCCCTAAGCCTCCAGAGACTATCCTTTATAACAAAGTTTTTTAATTTAAGAAAGAAAATTTAAATTTAAAAAAGAAAACAATTTAAAAGAAAAAATAGCTCAGCAGTACCAACCAATATGTTAGCCAAGTCTGACATTAGATGTAGCATTCCACAACTGTGGTTCACCACCTCTGCAAAGAAGGGAGAGAGGTGCAATCCCCTTTTTCTTCTTGGGGCCAAGTTTGGTCATTATAATTTCACAGCATTCTGTTTTGATTGTGGTGGTGTCGTTCTTTCCACCTGCATTTTTGTGGTCTTTGTGTATACTGTTTTCTTGGTTCTGCTTACTTAACTTTGTATCAGGTTATACAAATAGTAGGTGCTATTCTTATCCCCATTTCACAGATAAGGAAACTGAGCCTTGGCAAGGTTAAATGACATACATGGGGTCAATCAGCTAGTAAGCATCAGCAGCATGATTCAAACCCAAGACTTCCTGACTCTGCTTTTAATATTGTATCCACTATACCAAGTGGGGCACGAGAAAGCAAACATTGCTTGATGAGAAATTGGCGGAAACTACCATCCCTCTGCCCAGCAATTAGAGAAGACTTTATGGAAAAAGGTGGACTTTAGGATTGTTTGAATTGGGGGTCTTCAAACTGAAGTGGTTGAGCCATTTATGGTTATTTCATATACAGCCTCTCTCTCTATTACAGTGTCATTCTGTAAGGCTCCTAGCAGTGATATGACTCTTTTGTTTAAAGATGATGGAGAGGTGGCTTAACAGCGTAGAAGTAAAAATGAATTTAAAGTCAAAGTATCTGGTTTCATGACATCATCCTACTTTTCTCCTACTTTTGTGATTATGAGCAAGCTGCTTGGTTTCCCAGACCCAGGCTTTCCCATCTGTAAAATGAAAGGACTGGACTCGATTATATCTTTAAAAGTCTTCGAGCTCTAAATTCTGTGATCCAGTTTGACCTCTGTGCTAGAGAAATCTGAGTCATTTGTATGGAAATGAAACAGGTGACTAGGGTGGGGGAGAATAGTCTCCCCAGAATGGGAGGAGGTTTGGAAGAAGATTCAGAATTGAAGATGATCCGAGGAAGAAGATACTGAATACATTAGTCTTAGAGAGATAAGTAGTTAAATTGGACTGACTGGTTGGGGGTAGGTTTGAAGGACTTTGAAGCAGAATGGCTCAAGCCTAGATTTGACCTAGTTAAGCCAAGTAGGGAATGAAAAGGTTAATTGATAGTCAAAGGAGAGAGCCTGCATTGTTGAAACATTTCCACTCTTCTTTAGATAACCTCTGAGAACCCTTCCAGGTCCAAATCTTGACCCTATGAAATTATGTAACCTAGAATTTAATATGGTAGAAAAACAATTATAAGCCTTTTAGTATTTTCAAAGGACTTAAAAAAAATTTCACTTTCGTGATATCCTGGTACTCACATTTTTGGAGCTTGCCTCTGTAGTATTCCTACATAGTGATCTCACTGACAGCAGGGCATGTGGAAAAAGACTCCCAGGCTGGGGATATGCCATGGATGAAATCCTGTAAAAGAGCACACTTAATTGGCTCAGAGCACAGATTGGACCCCAGACCTTTGTCTCTTTAGCACTTGCTCTAAACAGATTTACATGGAGGTAGTTGGTAAAGAGAGAGGAGGGAGGCTCACTCTGTTTTGCTTCACTAAAGTTTTGCAAGGTATGCGGGCATGTTATCTCCATTTTACAGATGAAGAAATTGAAGCCCAGATTAAATAGATTCTTAGCCACTGAGTTGTTAATCCACTGCCTCCTCCCCTTACATTTTTCCTGGACCTGGTATAAACAACTGGAGGTGCATTTCAGAAGAGGAGGAGGAGCTGTCAGGGAGAACATGGGGCTCTGAATGGGGGATGAGTAAACTGGTTAAAAATAAAAACTAGAAGTGACCCACACTTTCCTATTCGAATTGGACACTAAATCTTGAGACAGTTACTTATTTGCTTTGGGGATATGAGATGTGAATAGAAGGGTTATCCTTTTATACCCTCAATAGACTAAAGATACAGAATAAAATTCAAATTTTCAGACATGGTTAAGGTGTTGATACGTATTTTCTGAATTACATGTATATGTGCAAAGGAATTCTTCTGTGGAGCTGGTAGGGGAAGGGTGGTAAGTGAGTGGGTAATGATAGATGCATCAATAAAGCATCTGTTAAAAATATACAGGAAAAAAAAAACCAAAAAGGGCAGAAGGAGATGCAGAACAGTTGTGTTACATCTTGTTGAAATATTTATGGGTTGTTAAATATATATATATATGTATATATATATAATACATACATGCATACACATACACAAATATATACTTCTTAAAAAGTAAACTACATAACGGAAGTTCACAGTTTCTTTTGCAATCCTCTTTCTTGTTCTTTGTATACTGAAATGTTTGTGTTTGTTGATGATTATTAAGTTCACAATAAAATAGAAAATTTAATTTAAACAACTCACAGGTTCTGACAAGAGAAAGTTAGAGATAAGCATTTCATATTTATAATTATAACATTTGTAAAAATAATTACGTATGTAATTTAAACATATACTATGGGAATTCAAGAAACTGTCTTGAGATTTCCTGGGTCCTTTGCATAATACTTTTGGTTGCCATGTCTTTGGAGTTTTGATTTAAACTGGGCCCCGCCCTTGGTTCCCTCAAAGTTTTGTTTTGAATAGAATGAAAACCAAACCACCAAATACCTTAGGTCTTTGGGAGGGAGTAGACCTGAAAATCAGGGAGGTGACCTGAGAAACTGAGTCTAGTCCCACCTAAATGATTCCCAAACCTCAAGGAACCTTTGGGCCAATCTTGGCATAAGTTTGAGGTTGGTGAAGAAATTAGGGTTTATGCTTAGTTCGTTTTGCTACCAATTTCTGATATAGCTTATTGAGCTGTTGAATAGATGGTGATTTTGGGAGAATTAAATTCTTCTGAGACTTTGTTTAATTTTAATTCTTTATACTTCTTTTGGTCAGTGCTAAATAACTATTTGCCAATGGCGGACTTGGAGTCTGGAGACCAGGGCCCCGACATTACTGGCCTCTACATTTCCTGGCTGTATGAATTTACCTCTCGAGGCCTGTTTTTTCATCTGAAAAATGGGGATAAGAATACCTATGGTATCTACCTCACATGATTATTAGGTGGCTTGTACCTTGTAAACATAAGCAGTATAAAAATATGATTTTTTAAAATTATAATTATTACTATGACTATTCAGATTTAAAATGGAATTAACATTTGGTGAACAGAAGAACCAGGAAACTAAGAAAATGAATGATCCAGGTTGAGCTGACAACTCTACAATTACATTTGAAATACTTTAATATTTCAAGGATTTGTGATTTCATCTCTGTGGATACTCCCTGCATGGACAGATTCAAACTTCACCCTCTCATTTTATAATAGACATATACTAAGGTCAAGGATCCCTACTCAAAGCTTTTCTACCTCAGCAGGACCCGAGAGATTATGTCTTTTGATGTAACAATTTTCAGGAACCCAGCCCCAAATAAGAGATGAGCAAACACACCTGTTTCCTTTCATTGGAGAAGTGGTGGTCTATGGGTGTGGAATGTTACATATTCTATCATATGCCTATGTGTTCCATATGCTATCAGATGCCCAAGTGCCATCTGGTTTTTTGGAATTGTTTTTTTTCCCCTATGTTGATAGAAGTAGGCTGATTGGATAAGTGGATTGGGGGAGGGATATACTTAGAAATGACTGTTATAAAAACAAAAGGCATCAATAATACTAAAAAACAAACAAACCAAGCCAGGGTCACCTCATTGCCACAATGTGACATTGGAGCTGGACTTTATTGGAGGTAAGATAAAAATTCTTAATTTTTAAAAAATACATGACACAAAACATAAAAATATAAATCAAGCTTGAACCAAGGGATGGCAGCAATTTGTTGTTTGAACAGCTGTTAATAGAAGGAGCTCTACAGCTGTGACAGTCTGGAGCTCAGGGGCAAGATTTAAAGGGCCCTGTATCTCCCAGGCTGGAACCAGGCTCATCCATTAGCAACTGTCAGTGACTCTATGGTTAAGCTATCTCAAGGCTCAGGATGAGTTGCAAATGGCCTCCCATGCAATCAGACAAGTACTACATGTTAGCCATCCTCCCCACCCAGAAACAGTTAGGCTGAGTCTGTATTAACACTAGCCTCCTAGGGATGACTAATGCTGATGATCTGACCACCTCAATACCATCTTTTCCAGCTTGCTGGGGAGGGTTACTACAAAGGGGAAACCCTGTGCTGTTCTAAAGCTAGGGCAGTCATGCAAGGAGGGCCTTCTTTCTTGAGAAACTCCACACCTACAGCATCAGGGATTTTGTCTTCAACTAGTTCTCTGTGTGAGTTTGTGAGTCTTAGGAAGGAGAGGGAGAGGGAGGGAAGGAGGGAGGGAGGGGGAGAGAAAGAGGGAGGGGGAGAGAGACAGAGAGAGAGAGAGACAGAGACAGAGGAGAAAGAGAAAAAGAGAAAGAGGGGGACAAGGGGAGAGAAGGAAGAAGGGAGAGAGGGAGGGAGAGATAGAGAGGAACAGAGGGAGGAGGAGGGAGGAAAGGCGGGAAGGAGAGAGAGAGGGAGAGAGGGAGAGAAGGAGGAGGAAGAGGAGGAAGAGAGAGAAGAAAGAGAGATGGAAAATGTCTTGGGAACACAGAACTAGAACTAAAGAGGATCTCAGAGACCAACTAACCCAACTCCCTGATTTTATAGGAGAGGAAAGAGGCCTGAGAGATGAAGTGTATTCTTTTCATACCCACTGTGCCAGAAGGAGTGGAGATATATATATATATGTATATATACATACACATACATATATGTGTGTGTGTGTGTGTGTGTGTGTGTGTGTGTGTATCTCCTTTGCTCTAAACTGCCGCTTCTTCCAAAATCCTGCCTCTTTTTCCATAACTCCACATCCTCGGCTCCAATGAGGTTCATCTTATTCTATATCACACTCTTCAGATACCAGTAGTCCTTCCCCCATCATTTTCCCTGCTTTCTCTCGTGGTTCAGCATCTAGCTGACAGTCTTCCTCTCTACCCCACCCTATCCTTACTCTTGAGAACTTCAATGTACAGACTGATGTCCCCTCAAGTCACAGTTCATTAACCTCTCCAGCTCCCATTAGCTGCATTTTCAATACAATTTGGCCACTCACAGAGATTTGATCCCACCATGACCCCTAAGTTTTTTTTTATTTTTAATTTATGCAGTAACACAAGCATTTCCATTAAAAAAAGATGATTGCACATGAAACTGCAAATCTACTACGTACAACTTGCTATTCCTTTTAAATGAATAATAAAGTTATCATGTAATTTTCTTTTTTTCCTTCCTTCCCTCTATCTCCTCTACCTCCATGATCCAGAATGCTAAAATTCTTCTAGCTGATGGTAACCACAAGGGGACACTGTGGGTGTTAGCCAAGTTGCCTTTATTTCTCACTGGAGCTCCTCATGACAGCTGACCCATGACATTTAACCCATTCATTGTCTCCGTCCTTTCCTGCTTCCCCCTCTCCCCACCCCCACCCCCTTGCCCACTTAGATTATACCAGGGTCCTGGCAACTGGTCAGGTATGTTTGCCAATCAAGTTTCTCTGATGAGCTATTTGTACATAGTAGGTGCTTAATCCTTGTTTCTTCCCTTTCCCCTCATAATAAGGACTCAAGTCCCTTCAGTATCTAGGTTGCCCTTCTCTGGATAATATCTATTTTATCCTTCTTAAACCTTGTGGTCCAGAGCAGAACACAACACTTCAGATGAGGCCTGATGAGGGCACTTAGTAGGGCTATCACTTCCTTATTCCTAGCAACTATACCGTGCTCCAAATGCTATGATCTTTCTTATTGGCTGCTATATCACACTGTTGACTCATACTGAGCTTGTACTCCACTGAAACTGCCAGATCTTTTTCAGTCTTTCCATCTTTATGCCATTTTTGGTAAGTTGATTTTTTGTGTCTAAGTAAAAGACTTTATGTCATCCCTATAGAGTTTCATCTTATAGATTAGATTCAGTTCAAAGCTCAATATCATTTTGGATCTGGACTCAGTTATTGAATATGCTAACTATCCCTTCTACCTTGGTGTCATATGCAAATTTGATGAGCATTCCATTCATGCCTTTATCTAAGTTATTGATTAAAAATGTTAAACACAACCTGGCCAAGCACCTATCACTGAGGTACTTAACTGGAGACTTCCTATCCTATTGATATTGAACCATTAACAATTACTCTCTGAGTCTGGCAATCTAACCCATCCCAAACCCATCTCATGTAACTATCATCTAGGCCAAATTGGCCCATTTTTTTCCACACTAAGAAAATATAATATTTTATTGAAAGCCTTGCTAAAATCTAAGTAAACTATATCCACTGCACTCCCCTCACCTATTAGTTTGTTCATGATGTCAGAAAAGTAAATGAGGTTAGTCTGACATGACTTGTTTTCCCATGCTGGGAACCATGCTGGCTCTTCGCAATCACTACTTCTATAATTAGATGTTTGGCAATCATCTCTTTAATGATTCATTGTAGAATTTCCCCAGGAATTATGTGAAACTCACTGACCTCTCTCTACTTTGCAGACTCTGCTTTGTCCCCCTCCTTTTTTTTTTGAAAATTGGGACATTCACCCTTTTCCAATCTTGTGGCACCCTTCCCATTTGCCATGATTTCAAATATCATTGAAAGTGACTCAGCAATCATTTCTACCACTTCTATAAAGACCTAAGTATATGTATATAAAACACAATATAATATAGATAATGTCAATTTGTGGTTTTCAAAGTCAATGTGGGGGAGATAGGGATACATTTCTATTTGAGTATGACTAGTATGGCTAGACAACTAACAGAGCTAGTATATCTAAGTATATATGTCTGTCTATCTATCTATCTATCTATCTATCTATCTATCTATCTATCTATCTATCTAATCTATATTTTGACAAGACAATGTAGATGGGCAATGAGTTACTCCCAGAATTGACTAGGAGAAAGAGAGAAGAATTACTTTTGACATATTGGGCAGCACTTTTAACAACCCCAAGTTTTCCCTAAAAGTCAGACCCATTCTAAAATATCAATATTCTTCTTGTGAATGCTGTAAGTTATGGAATATCACAGTATATAAAGCACTGAAATAGCAATGGAGATGCTCATGGTGGGTGTGAACAGGCTGCTCACATAACTAATGCATCGGACAGCAGGAGTATCAGAAACTATATCACTGGAGATATATGACTTGATAAAGAGATGGATTGATCCTGTAGTGAGAGTCAGTGATAACCACCAGAGTCCCTGTTTCGGACTTAGTTTAACATAGGCTAATCCCCTGGTAGTTTAGGTTTGATACTGGAACAAAATGAAATTCTTGTAGATTGTTCAGCCAATAACAAAAAGAGATTTACTTAGCCTTGGCAAAAGAAGGACAAAGACATTGTTGGATACTGAGGACACCTTGAGTTGATTTTCTTGTCTGAATTACCCATTGTGATCCACCAGTCAAGCATCAGAGTGCCCCTAGAGTTCCTTCAGGGCTGCTTTCTATTTACTGACCAAGAAGTGATGTCAACAGCCTCTAGTCTCCTGAGCCAACCAAGACTCAAGGATGGTCTCCATGATTTTAAAAGAAAAATTAGCCTAACTTGCATGGGGAGAGGGGGCAGGGTTTAGGGTATTGCTCCTACCAAAGCTAGTGTACTCCACTGGTGTCTAAACCATGTCAGAAAATCTAGAACAAGATCTCCAATGTTGGGTGGATCCTCTAAAGAAGCTTTATGGGAGAATGTTTCCAAAAGTCACAGTAGGATGCTATTTGAGGGGATGCCTACATCAGAAAGGTCACAGATTCATCAAAGTATTATTGCCAAAGAAATCTTTTCTGCACCTGAAGAGAATAATTGTGTACTGTGGACTCATACTAATGTATGCCTCCATAATCTTATTTTCTTCTTGAAACAATGGAGGAAGGATATTAGTTTCTTTACATGCAAAGAGATGCATGAGGGACAAAGAAAAAGAATTGCTGGAAAGCTAATTGGGAGTAGGCAAGATGTACTTAATGCCTTTTCTGTCATAAATTGCAAGCTTGTCATTTAAAGGCTAGCATTAAGCAGCGTGTGTGTTTTGACATCAAAACCATAAGCAAAGGAAAATTTTTATATAGTCTTTTTGATGCCTGATGTGAGAGTGGGCTAAAGTTAAAGGTTCCATTTTTAAAAGAATGAAAAAGCTAGAATTCTCTTAAATAGCTTGACTAATAGTCTCAATTCAGTATGAGAAAAGTACCATATTGTTCCTGAGTAGTTGTATTTCTTTAAATTTTGCTCTAAATTCATGCATCATATTCTTCATGATAATTAGATATACTGGCTATTTTTGAGAAGACACATGGCATGCTGGAAAGAGAGCTAGCCTCAGCCAGGGAAACCTTGTTACAGGTCTTGCCCCTGATGCATAATGATGATTCAATCTCAGTAAAGTCATTTAACCTTTCAGTGTCCTAAATAACTCTCTAACATCATTAATTGCAGAACAATTGCTGATATTAATGGGTGGAAGGAATTTTCTCACTAGGGGTACCTTATATTAATGAAATCTCAGGCCAGGACCAAAAAACACCAGCAAAACTGTTTCAACAATCCGGCTAGCAGCTGCTATAGGGGTGTAAGACCCCACCAACAATCAGCACACAAAAAACTGCCAACACAGGTTCTTTTGATCTGCTTTACTAAGGAAAGTAACATTAAGGGGTTAACAATCTCAGTTTAATCGAACATACAAATATCATTTACTAAGTTCAGGGGAAAAAGCCAGCACCCTGAACTTCAGAGCAAAAACAAACAAATTACAAATATCAACAGACAGACCTTGTCTGATTCAAATCTCAATGCATAGTTACCAGGGTTTAACATCCTGGGTTTACAAGCTGGGGGGCTCTTAACTACAGCTGCCCAGAGTCTCCACATCAGCACTCTGCCAAGAGTGAGAGCCCCAAGCAAATAGCTCTGTTCTCTCTTTTTATACACTCTTTAGCTGTCATCAAACGTCATCTGAGGGACCAGAACTCAGGCTCCTACTACTGGTTCTGGTCTTAGCAACTCCCCTTAGGACCCTGAGGGCTTCATGCCCAAATAGGCTTAAGCACCTAGTAGATAGGAGTTTGGGCCTGGGGTTTAGTACCTAGTAAGACTCAATCAAAGACACTCAACTTAATTGATATTACAAAAACCTAGTTATTTTAATAAAGATGTTTAAGAAATATAGATGAATCACAAGTGACTTATCATGAGCTAATTTATGTTCTCTCAGTTAATAAAATTTTCATAGTTGGTCCATATATTAACTCATTAGCTGTGTGAGCATGGATAAGTAACAACTGCTCTGAGTCTGTTTCCTAATTTGTAAGCTGGAGGTGACAATACCTGTACTACTCCTAATTCCCCAGTTATTGTGAGGATTGAGATAAAATACATAAAAAACCCTTGCAATTTTAAAGTATAAATGTTAGCAATTATTGTTAGTATTTCATCTTCATCTTTTTCAATAAGGTTGAGAAGAAAATGTCCTAGAACATATTGCTATTCTGCTATTTATTATGCCTTTACATATATGTAAGGGAGGCAGCTATGTTGAGCAATGGAACACCAGGCCTGGAGTCAGGAAGACTCATCTTCCTGAGTTCAAATCTGGCTAAAGACACTTACAAACTGTGTGACCCTGGGCAAGTCACTTAACCCTATTTTGTCTCAGTTTCTTCATCTATAAAATGAGCTGGAGAAGAAATGAAAAACTACTCCAGTATCTTTGTTGAGAAAGCCCCAAATCGGGCCACGAAGAGTTGGATACAACTGAAACAACTGAACAACTGCAATATATGTGTAAAAACACTTTATGTGGCATTCTATGGAGTACTGCACAGGTGGATAAAAGAATTGTTTTTTAGTTGAATAAAAACATTAGGATATAAGTTCAGCCTCTGCAGACTCACTGAAAACATCTTCAGTACAGTTCCAGTAAGAGACAGAGTAAAATAGGCACCTCTTTCTTGTCTCATGTGGTTTTGATTTCTGAGGCCAACTCTATACATTTTGAAAACTTTCATTGGAGATTATGAGTAATTGGTGTGGTAACAGCTATATAATAAGGTTGTTAAGGAGTTTTTATGATTCAGTGTTTTATCCAGGTGATTTTAGGGAATATTTTAGTTGGTTTGAAATAGTGGTCTGGTTTGAGAATAGTTTATGGGCTGACTTTTTGAGGTCTGTATTTGCAATATGGGGATTTGCCTTTTTTCAGTCTGTTCAAGATAGCAAGCTTCAGATGTATAATTCTGTACACTAGGGCTTCTCTTTCTAGGTAGGTGCTACATTTTTATTAGCTATGTTGTGTTGCACGGTCCCCACTATTTCCTTGCATAATCTCTATTTATCACTAAATCTGGGCTCCTTAAAGATTACCCTTCTGTAGTTTCTGATGGAAGTGTCCTGGTCCTGAATTGCCATCATAAACCTTTCTGTTTGCACAAATAAATCCTAGTTCCTTAGCCATTTGTTCTTTCTGCACGTGTTGGTAGAGTTCATGAGGATATCACCCATGGAGATCTTTTGACACCATTTTTAGATCTTAGTTTTTTCCTTATGTTTCATCTGCAAGTAAGTCACTTTCCAATGTCAAAATCTTATGACATATGCTTATTCCTAATCTTTACTATTGCATGGTGAACTGAATATCTGTTTGTTCCTGAAATATTTCTGTAGTTTTTTTTTGTCTGTTAATCAGTCCTCTTTTTCCTTTTTTTTTTTTGTCATAGAGGTATTAATTAAGGTGATAGGTCCCATATTTTGTTACTATCGTATGGATTTTTGTTAGAGTTCTTTCCAATCCTATTATTTATTTTATGGCATAGATGTTGCTTTAAATATGTTCTTTCCATTCAGCTTTGATTCCATAGTGTCATTAATTCTCAGTATATTTAGCCACACCTTTTCATTGACATCTTTATGCTTTTTGTGTCTTGCTTGGAGTAAATTAAGGTATTTGTAGATATGACCATCATCCATTGCTTCAAAAAGACCTCCAGATTCAAGTTTGCACCAATATTCATTAGGGTAATTGGTCTATAGTTTTCTTTCTCTGTTTTTGCTCTTCCTGATTTAGGCATCAGCATCACATTTGTGTTGTAAAAGGAATTTGGTAGGACTCCTTCTTGGTCCATTTTTCCAAATAGTTTATGTGGCATTGCAATTAATTGTTCTTTAAATGTTTGGTAGAATTCACTTGTGAATCCATTTGGTCTTGGGGATTTTTAGGGAGCTTATTGATGGCTTGTTCTATTTATTTTTCTGAGATGGGATTATTAAGTATTCCATTTTCTCTTCTGTTAATCTAGGCAATTTATATTTTGTAAATACTCATTGATTTTGCTTAGATTGTCAGATTTATTGACATATAATTAAGCAAAATAGCTCCTAATAATTATTTTAATTTCCTCTTTATTGGTGGTGAGTTCACCCTTTTCATTTTTGACATTGATAAATTGTTTTTTTTCTTTTCTTAAATTAAAATAACCAATAGTTTATCTATTCCCCCCCTCCATAAAATCAGCTCTGGATTCAAATTTGAAGCCTTTAGTTTCTGTGTTTTCTTGGTGTACCTTAAGAATTTTACATTTATCAAGTCCAAATGATATTTTGACATCATTGGAGAAAGATTCTTTAAGATGAAGAAGATGTTTAATTTGTTTTTCAGTGGAGCCATATAGGTTGATGTCATCCATATACTCAAGGTAGTAAATAAGATGCTTTAGTTTAGCTTCTTTAATTTGGAAGCTATACTTAGGAGAGATAATAGCATAGTGAAGAATAGGCAGAAGCATAACGATCTTTAAATTAATCCCCTGGTTTATGCTATATTTTTAAGGAATTGTTTCTGTGTGGTTTTTAGCATGTTTTAAATAGAAAGCAATTTTCTATGAATATCAAATATTCTTTCCTTCTCACTATACTTAGGCCTGTTTCATATATTTGCAGTAAAAAAGCAAGCCATGAGTGTGGAACTGAGTCCCCAAGCCTTTATGATAATCAACAAAAGCAGTATATGTTTGAGAGCTTTGGAGCAACTTGTTCAACAATTAATGAATTGGTAATGGTCCTTTATATACCTGGAACTTTTTGGCATGCTCTTTTTGGCTGAGAAGTCAATATATTGTTTTCTTACATGTATTTATAGATTTTTTTGAAGTATACAAGTTAGGAATATTTTATACAAAGTACTATACATAAACACATAGTTGGACTATATTTGCAGGAGTTCACTGGTATTCTTATCTTTTGGCAATAGATATATGATGCTTTCTATGAAGAAAGGTGGGATTGGACTTATGTCTGAGGGGATACTGGTAAAGTGCCTTGTTAGTAATTCATGAGATGCTATGAAGCGATTGAACCAAATATTATGGATCTTATGCAAACACAGAACTTTCCAGTTTTGTAGAGAAGCTGGAATTTCAGTCACTTCTCGTGACGTAACTATGCTGTTGTTCATTACTTTTAATGGTACACGTTTTCTTTTTTCTTGTTTGATCCAAATTGCATTTATGATGTGTTGGATTTCCTGAAATCATAATAATATTAGAAATTTTCCACGTTCTTCTTCTTCAAGTATTCTCTGTCACCTCTGATTTCCTTACTTCTCATGCCTCAGTGGACAAGTTTTTGATTAATGTTGAATTGCTTATTTTGCTCTTTGAGTTGCTTTGCCTCACATGTTTTGATCTTTTGAGTTTTACTTTCATTCATAGGTTAAGGGAATGTAAAATTTTGAATGTACTTTTGTTGTCTAGATTCCTTTCTAACTTCTTTCTTTTTTTTTGGTCTTTAATCGAGTAATATTGCATTCAAGTTTTCTACTGCACATATCAGCTACATGATGAGTTAATCTTCATGACCTTTCTGAAGGTCTTTAATAGCTCTCTCCACTTGCTTCTGACATGAATGGTATTTGATACTTGGCTTTAGCACTATTTCTTGATCTTTCTCCCTTTCCTCCTATGATTCTTACTATGGCAATGGCTACCACATACATCACTGATTCAGGTTCAGAAAAGTTTTTATTCTCTCTGACAAATATTGTGGGAGAATGTTTTCATAGCTTTTTAAAATTACCTTGTTTTGGTAGAATTGATCTGTAAGTTGGATTCATGCTATCACACTCAAAAAGGGCTTTTCAGAATTCCAGTCTAAGTTTGCTCATCTCCTTTTCAAAACCATTTGAGGCTTTAGTGCTATTTTTCTCATCTGTTTTATTATTAGGCAAAAATTCTCAAGTTTGTATCAAGTGAAGATTTTAAATGACTTGAACTTCTTCAGTCTTCCCCTCTTCAAATTTTAGTAGGTCTACATTTTCCCCCTTATTTTGCTCTAAAAAGACTTAGGAAAGTAGTTTCTTTTTTGAAAAAAGAATGATTGCTCTAAATTGGATACCAATACCAAGTGAATTGGGGGTAAGAATATTGTTAACAAAAATAGTATGAAATCCTTTCTTATAGCTAGCGAGATCTGTTTCCAATTTTGTTATTAGACAGTATTGGTGCATAATGAAATATGCCTTTGTACATTTAATGAACACTCCTGCCTTAATGGTCAGTACCATTTGACCTGATATAGTTTTAGCAGGTGGGGCATTTGTATTTCTGATTGATTTTGATAAACTTTGCTTTCTCGTGGTGCCAAAACATGAAGAAGCAACGATTAATCCTCTAACACAGAGGAGTTAAATGCGGGGCCAATAGGTCCCATGTTGGCCTTCCCAATGCAGCACAAGAGGAAGTGTTTAACAAAATAAATAAAATAAAGAAATAATATAATGTAATATACAACATAATATATTATAATTTAAATATAAAATAAAACAGAATAAATAAAATGTGATAGAACATTATAACATTAATATGTAATTTTCTAATTCAGAGAAAGTGCTGGGAGCATTTCTCTGACTTTCCCCCCTGCCTAGAATGCTCTCCTTCCTCCACTTTGACTAAAGATCTCCTTGGCTTCCCTTAAGTGCCAATTAAAACCCCACCTTCTACAGGTAGCCTATCTCAACCCCTTTTAATTCTAATGCCTTATGTTTAATTATTTCCTATTTATCCTGCATATAGCTTGCTTTGTATATATGTTTGCATGTTGTTTTTCTCATTAGATTGTAAGCTCAATTGAGGCCAGGGACAGTCTTTTGCCTCTTTTTATATCCCCAGTACTGAGTACAGTGTCTGGCATATTTTGTTGTTTTTGTTTGGTTGTTTTTCAGCTGTGTCCAACTCTTTGTAATCCCATTCCTAGTTTTCTTGGCAAAGATACTGGAGTAGTTTTCCATTTCCTTCTCCAGCTCAGTTTATAGATGAGGAAACTGAGGCAAACAGGGTTAAGTGAGGCTGGATTTGTACTCAGAAAGAGGAGTCTTCCTGACCCCAGGATCACCACTCTATCCACTGAACCACCTAGCTGCACATAGAAGGTACTTAATAAATATTTATTGGTTGGATATCATAGTAGAGAACATAGAAACTGCTCAAAAGAAATTATATTATGCCCAGCAGAAAGCAAAGATGGAATACCTAATAGTGAGTTCATTAAAGAATCTCCCCAAATAGAGACAATGATATCACCTTGGGACACTGATGGCTTTATACTGCCCTGGCCATCTGAATGTATCCTCAGTACACATACCTGGGCCACCTGGGTTACATACACATTTGCCTCTTTACACATGTTCCCTAGACATGTACTTCTTCTCTATATGTATTTCCTTGACGTGTATTTCTCCACTGCTGATGTGGTAACCTATGTGGGAATGTGCCTCTGTAGGTATGGAAAGAATATATTTGATTAAATATCATTTGCTTTGAACTTAAGGTATCACTTCTGACTAGTTTAGTAAATGTAAACACATCAGTGGGGGCTTGTGAACTATGGTCTTGAGTTGGTCCTAACCCACAGAGTACCTCAAAAATGGGGCAGCTTTCTGGTGGTCCGTGTGTAAGGGGAAGGACATACTCTAGATGATGGTGATGATGATGGTGTCTCAAGGAACTCTCCTTCACATGGAAGTGGCTCATATGCATAAGCTCTTGGGGGAAATACTACAAACTACCATGATGATGGCAGAAACATAGAATGATTTCAGTCTGAACTCAGAAAACTCTTCCCTATTGATTTAATATGTAATTTCCTTTGTCTTCAACAATACTAACCTACTTCGGTTGCTCTATACTTAGGTCAGCACATAGGGCTTCCCAAGAACTAAGGGAGACACATTCATTCATGTACTCATTCAACAAACATCTATTAAGTGCCTACTATGTGCAAGGCAGCTGCAGTGTGTGGTTGAGTTGACATTGACGCAAGGAAAACCTGGGTTCAAGTCTTGTCTCCGATACATACTGGCTATATGACCCTGGGCAAGTCAGTAACCTCTTAGTGCTCTAATTAACTATTTAAGACCCTAAGTTTCAGAGATGGTGTGGACCTACATCAGTGGAAAGAGTATTTTCACATGGATAAAATCACAGGCCTAGTTTTCCTCACCCTAAAATGTATAAGATACTGGGTTTGATATGAAGATGTTGTTTTTTGTCCTTTGTTTTCATAGAGGACCAATGACATCACAGGGTGATGTCTAGACTTACTATTGGATTTAAGTGAGGCAGAGTTGTGCCAAGTCATCAGCCTCACTCTCTTCCAGAGTCATGGAAGTCCAGTGGTAAGACAAAAGTCAGGACAACTGTCAATGGCCAGGGATACATACAGCTCAGATCCTAATTCTTGAGGAACTTAGAATCTAAAAGTCAGTATGGGGGTGTGGCTACTTCTTAAGCAGCCCCTGAAATTCAAAGAGCAAAGGTGTTTCCTGGGTGATGAACCAGAAGCAATCAGCTTCCAAAATTTTGCTTAGAGGTCTGAGATGTAAATTCATTTCGTTAACAAGGTGACCCCTCCATTCAAGTTGTTATGAATGTTCTAGGTCTGCTTTATTCCCGAGAAGAAATTGTAAGGTATATGACCCTGAAATCTAGCAGCCATCTAATGAGAGATGACAAAAATCATAGGGAGAGGTATTCCTGAGGAGGAACACACCTGGATTTAAGACAAATAACAAAAGAAGGACAAAAATGAAAGATGGAAAAGTAAAAAAGAATACAGAATAGAAAACTTCATAGCAATAAGTGAGGGAAGCAGGAATTCACTGACATCCATCATGGAAATGATTTTGACTATAGGTGAATTATGAGATGTGTGTGGTTTATGCTTCATAATTATATCTCCCATGTAAGGAAGTGAAATAAAATCGCATATATACATATACATACATATAGACACACATACATATGTATATATACATACACGCATACATACACATACACATAGACATATACATACACACATACATATGTGTGTATGTGCATGTGTGTATATATATGTATACATACGCATATATGTATATGTGTACATATATACATACATACATATAAATATAAATATATAGTGAAAGGGAAGTGAGAAAACATCACATTGGACTGGGAGGGGCAAGGGTGGGGGCTGACTCCAGAACTGTGGGGTCAGCATTAAATAGCCACTTAGGAAACATTCAATAACCTGCAACAAAAGGGAATTTTCTGAAGTCTATATTCTCTGAAATAGACAAAGGCACAAATATCTCCCTTCACTGTAGGTAGAGATCATTTGAGACTCAGTTATTATTGCACACCCATTCGTTTTTATGGCAAAATTGCAAATTCTGTGCCATTAAACAAAATCTAATGTGGAGGATGTCTGGCTAATTATTTTTCTGATGTTATTCTTAAAGTTAGAATTTACCCCTAGGATCACAAGTGTGAAAGCCTTGAGATTGTGTCACTGGCAATGGATTTCTCCATGAGAAAACTTCTTGCCAGGTCTCTTGTGAGATACAGTATTTAGCTGAACATATTTCAGCTGAGAAGTGAGTTAGTCTGTAGCAAGTATCTTTTAGCTGCCAAATGAGGGAAAATTCAGACTTATGGAAAATTGTTTTGTGGGTGATCTAGGAGTGTCACGGGACACCAGATGATGAGGGCTGGGGGAGGGGGGATCCATAGTATATTTTTAGGGTGTTCTGAGACTGCCTGTTCACTGTTTGTTTAGCATCTGGTGTCCCATTTTTCTTCCAATTGCAACACTTGATTGTTGTTTCTTTGATATTAGATATTTTCTTCCTAAAGGGTGTGGCAATATCCTTCCCTTGCCCCTACCTCCCAAAATAAACCAAAATCAGTTTTGCTGAATCTTTTGGAAGAATTTCATATAACCTCCTCCTCCTCACTCTCTCTCCTGTCCCCACCCCCACCCTCCTAGTAGAAATCCAAGCTTCTAATAGTTCTTTTGGAGTAATTCAGTCCACAACAAACATTTATAATTGTTTACATATTTGTCGATCATTTGTTAAGTACTTACTATGTTCCAGGCACTATGCAAACATATATTAAATGCCTAATATATGTTCTTTTTTACTTTTCTGATGAATCAACAGTGGCTTATTTCCTAAAGATAAATTTCCACCCAGACATATAGAGTTCTGTTGGGCAACTCCCCTCTGAGAGAAATGATTATTTTCTCTTATATTAATAACCCATTATTAATTAAGATCCAGGTTTTTTTTATTTCCTCATTCAGGGACCAGACCCCATAGGTCAGCCAGTCTCTGAAGAACAAGGCTGATTGATGAGATTGGCCTAATCCTTGGGATCTGGGGTGGGGGGGGGTGGGGTTCCTCCTGTGAGATCTTGGGCAGGACCACATTCAAATAAGAGACTTCACTTCTGTTTAGACTATGTTTAGAGCTCCAAAGCATCAAGTCTATGCCCTTGCATCCCTCCACTGGAGTTTAGGGTAATCCAGCTCATAAAGGAGAAAGCCAACTAGAGTGGTCTGGGCAGAGATGGATTCCTTGGTCCAAATTGCTGGAGGCAGCTGAATCTTATGATTGAGTCAAGTTTTCGGCAGGAGGAGCTGAAAACTTTCAGCCCACCTCCTTATTAATATGCTACCCCCCTCATTAATTGCTCACCAATCAGGGTTGGTTTTCACCTGTCAGGGACAACCCCTTTTCTAAAAATATATTAAGGCATTTCAGTATCTCTATTAGGGGTCTTTGATTATTGAGAGAGACCACTGAGCACTGATTTATTATCAGCTACCATAATTAATAAATTGATTACTAACTACTCAGAAACTCTGTCTCTCAGGCTTTTTATTTGTCTCACCTCTAATGCAGATTTTCCCATTCCATGGCTCATTCTCCTGATGGCAACAACTGAAATGATTCAAAGACACAGCAAAAGCCGTTGGTGTTAGAGAAGCTGGTTCTGCATCCTGGCTTTGCTATTTACTGAGTGTGACCTTGGCCAAATCACTTCCCCCTTGTCAGTTCTCAGTCTTCACATTTGTATAAACAATTAAAAAAAACAAACAAAAAAGGGCAGTCTTATCTGTAAAATGCCTTCCTGTTCTAAATGTTATGATCTGTGAGTGAAAATATTAACATTCAGGAGCTTAGGAAAAGAACGTTGGGGGACAGGTTATAAGAATGATGCTCAAGGATAATTGCAGGAATAATAAATAGCTTACACGTATATAGTACCTCCCTCACAACAGAGCTGGGAGATGAGAAATGCAGCCATTGTTCCCATTTCTGAATGAGCCTCTTTAAACTTCTGCCTAACTTCATCAACTCCTGTTATCTAGTGTCTGGCTCCATTGATGCAATGGCTTCTGGTCTGAGCTCACCTCATTCTAGGTTTCCTCTCTCACTGGTGGGTGAGCCATCCTGTCTCTTTGACTCATCACTGTTCCCCACACAGGTGGAGTCCACACATCTTTCACCCATTGTTCTGTTTCCAGGCTGTCAATCTCTTACTCATTCCCGATTAACATGTACAAACATTCTCATTTGTGTTAAGCACATAGAATATTGTGTCTGTACAGTTTTCTCATGATATTCGTGCAAATCACATCTAATTTAGAGAGGGGTTTGTTGTGGACTGAATTACTCCAAAATAACTATTAGAAGCTTGGATTTCTACTAGGAGGGTGGGGGTGGGGACAGGAGAGAGAGTGAGGAGGAGGAGGCTATATGATGAAGGTTTTTGACTTATTGCTGGTTTCATCTTCTATAGACTGGGTTAATGCAAACTTCTCCCCCCGCCAAGGCCTGGAATACTGGCCTATCCTGGCACTATAGCCCACAAGCCTGTGGCTATCTCTGCTGCGAGTGGGCCAGGAGCACACTTCCAGCCACTGTTTTCAGAATCCTATGTGGCCCCTGGAAATAATTTAATTCAGCTTGATCATACTGTCAATATGTCTTTTAGTTCTACGACATTACAGTTCAGTTTCAAAGATGAAAAAGCAATTAAGAACAAACTAAACGAGTGACTTTCCCGAAGCTCAGGCCTACAAATAGAAAATCCTGCGTCTGACGTTTAAAACCCATCACAGCCTGGTCCCTTCCTTCCTTTCCGGGCTTCTTATACTTTATTCCCTTGGATACAATCTGCAATCCAGTTATAATCCAGCCTACTTTCTGCTCCTTGCATATGATACTCTATCTTTGGTATCCAAGTCTTTGGCCTGGGCACTCCTCTATGCCTAGGATGCAATTCTGCTTCACTTCTACCTTTTACTTTCCCTAGCATCCCTCAAGACTCTGCTTAAATGTCAACTTCTTCAGGAGATCTGTTCTGGAAGCTCTCCCCTCTGCTCCCCCCACCTGTTAGTGCTTTTGCCTCTGAGATTACCTTCTATATACTTTGTATACACATATGTGTATATATACATGTACATGTATAGATACAATACACACATACATACATTATATATACACACATATATGCTATCTTCCTCATTAGAATGCACACTTCTTGAGAGCAGATACTGGTTTTTTTTCCTTTCTCTGTGTTACTTGTTCTTAGAACAGTGTCTCATACATAAGTGCTTAATAAATGCTCTTGAGCTGATAAGGGAAGATGGCGGCTGGAAAGCAGGGACTGGCGTGAGCTCCCCGCCAAGTCCCTCCAAAAACATATAAAAAATGGCTCTGAACCAATTCTAGAGCTTCAGGACACACAAAATAGCAGAGGGAAGCAGGGCTCCAGCCCAGGACAGCCTGGATGGTCTCTGGGTAACGTCTTTCGCACATGGAGCTGGGAGCGGAGCAGAGCAGAGCCCGGCGTGGGCAGTACAGACCAACCAGAGCAGGAGCCGGGCAGAGTGTGCCCTAGCACCCTGAATCAGTGAGCTGCTGCAGTTACCAGACTTCTCAACCCACAAACACCAAAGACAACAGAGAAGGTTAGTGGGAAAAGCTGCTGGGGACAGGGAGTTTGCTGTTTGGCCACCACCCCAGGGGCAGCGGAGGTGGGACAGCTACAGAGCTGCAGTTGCGTCTGGTCCTAGGCCCACCTGGTGGGAGGAATTAAGTGGAGGATCAGAGCAGGAGTGAAGAGCTTGCTGAAGATCTAAGTCCAGTCCGGGTTGGGTGTTCTTGGGGAAGGAGGAGTGCTGGTGTGGCAGCGCATCCGCCCAAGTTTGGAACATAGAACTCTTTACTCTACAAGCAGTTATACCCTGCTGAAAAACTCAAGGGTCAAGTGAGTTGGCTAGGAACATGGCCAGGCAGCAAAAACGCACCCAGATTCAGTCTCAGACTCTGGAAACCTTCTTTGGTGACAAAGAAGACCAAAACATACAGCCAGAAGAAGTCAACAAAGTCAAAGAACCTACAACAAAAGCCTCCAAGAAAACCATGAACTGGTCTCAGGCCATGGAAGAGCTCAAAAAAGGATTTGGAAAAGCAAGTTAGAGAAGTAGAGGAAAAATTTGGAAGAGAAATGAGAAGGATGTGAGAAAACCGTGAAAAACACGTCAATGACTTCCTAAAGGAGACCCCAAAAAATACTGAAAAATATACTGAAGAAAACAATACCTTAGAAAATAGACTAACTCAAATGGCAAAAGAGCTCCAAAAAGCCAATGAGGAGAAGAATGCCTTGAAAGGCAGAATTAGCCAAATGGAAAAGGAGGTCCAAAAGACCACAGAAGAAAATACTACCTTAAAAATTAGATTGGAGCAAGTGGAAGCTAGTGACTTGATGAGAAATCAAGATATTATCAAACAGAACCAGAGGAATGAAAAAATGGAAGAAAATGTGAAATATCTCATTGGAAAAACCACTGACCTGGAAAATAGATCCAGGAGAGAGAATTTAAAAATTATTGGACTACCTGAAAGCCATGATCAAAAAAAGAGCCTAGATATCATCTTTTAAGAAATTATCAAAGAGAACTGCCCTGATATTCTAGAACCACAGGGCAAAATAGAAATTGAAAGAATACACTGAACACCTCCTCGAAGAGATCCCAAAAAGAATCTCCTAGGAATGTTGTCGCCAAATTCCAGAGCTCTCAAATCAAGGAGAAAATGCTGCAAGCAGCCAGAAAGAGACAATTTGAGTATTGTGGGAACACAATCAGAATAACCCAAGATCTAGCGGCTTCTACATTAGGAGATTGAAGGGCTAGAATATGATATTCCGGAGGTCAGTGGAGCTAGGATTAAAACCAAGAATCACCTACCCAGCAAAACTGAGTATCATGCTCCAAGGCAAAATATGGATTTTCAATAAAATAGAGGACTTTCAAGCTTTCTCAGTGAAAAGACTAGAGCTGAATAGAAAATCTGACTTTCAAATGCAGGAATCAAGCGAAGCATGAAAAGATAATCAAGAAAAAGAACAAGAAAAAGAAATTGCAAGGGACT
>CM053622.1:153115894-153216729 GCA_028646595.1 Phalanger gymnotis | reverse complement strand
TTTCTCTCTTCCTCTCTTTCTCTCTTTCTTTCTCTTTTCCTTCCTTCCTTCCTTCCTTCCTTCCTTCCTTCCTTCCTTCCTTCCTTCCTTCCATCTATTTTAGGGGATAGGGTTAGGGACTGCATCTTTGATTTAATTAATACAGGGAACTACCATATGACAAAACTACAAAACTCCTTTTACTCATCCAGGTCAATACCTTCTGCATTTTTTTTTTAATCTTAGTTGTCTAGAGGAGAGACAGCAAACACAAGGCTCATGTTCAGTACTACCCAAGTGTAGCCTGGACCAGATTAAAATGTAATCTCCATCTAATTTTAATGTATTGATATATTAATAAAAAGAGAAATGCTTAGGCATATGTGGTTTTCTAAGTCAATATGCAGCTCACAGAGATCTTTATGTACAGTTTAGTGGCTTCATTTCTAATTAAGTAGAACACTGATAAGAAGTTAAATTACTTACCCAGGACCACACAGTCAGTATGTTTATGAGGCAAAACTTAAAAATAGGTTTTATTGGTCTCTGTCCAGGACACCACAGTGTGTCTCTTCCTTTGTTCCTCTTTTTTAATCACCTCTAAAAGAGGAGGTGAGATATTGGACAATATCAACGATATTGACAACTCATTACTTTCGAGTTATGACAGTATTCTAGCAGGACTTCTCTAAGGGGGATCTTTCTAACTGGATAAGTTATGAAGCACGAAAATAGGTTAGCAATGAAGGTTATTAAACCTCCCTTTCTGCTAAAGATAAGTAAAGAATAATATACATGACTATCTATGTAAGGTGGATGAGAAAAATACGAATACTATATAAGTCCTCTCTCTCTCTCTCTCCCTCTCTCTGTGTCTCTCTCTCTCTCTCTGTCTCTCTCTCTCTCTTTTCTCTATCTCCGTCTCTCTGTTTTTGTTTCTTTTCTTCCTTTCCTCTACACACACACACAGACACACACACACACACACACACACATTCTTTTTGGGTTTTTTTGTTTTTTTTTTTTTTGGAATCAGATCCATGATTTCTTAGGTTTAGAAAGCTCCCTCTACCAGTGCAGGCCGGTACCTACTCTGCAACTTCTAGTCTTGGTTGCCTGTAGGCTGGCTAGATGCATGTTTCAAAGGAAAGACAAGCAGTGGGCACAGATTAAGTCCTTAATTTTTTTTAGAAGTATAGAATTTAAAGCTGGAAAGGGACCTTTGAGATCATCTCCCCCGCTCCCCCCACTAGCTTTACTCTGCCATTTCAGATGAAGGAACTGAGTCCCAAAGTTAACTAGATAGCTGAAGTCAGGCCAGTCCTAGAACTCACTTATTGAAATAGATTAAGTCATAGGTATTAGATTATCTAGTGGATAGAACACTAGGCCTGGAGTCAAGAAATCCAGCCTCAGACACTTACTGGCTGTGTGACCTGGGGCAAATCACTTAACTTCTGTCTGCCTCAGTTTCTTCAACTCTAAAATGAGGGTCATAACAGCCCCCACCTTACAGGGCTATTGTGAGGATCAAGTGAGACAGACAATATTTATTTTAAAAAGTGCTTAGCATACGTGCCTTGTACATAGTAGGTGTTTAATAAATACTTATTCCCTTACCTTTTGCCCTTCCTCAGAGGCAACAGAAGTTTCCTGCAGTAGTATATGTATCTTTTTCAGCTAAAGAGCCCTCACATTTTCTAACTTTCCCATCTACTTCTTAGCCTATTATTCTAATTTAGTCTTAGTAGTTGTGTGACTCTGGGTAAATTAACTTCTCTGAGACTCAGTTTCCTTTTCTGTAAAATAGGGATAATAATGCCTATCTACAAAAGAAATAGATCTGGGCGTGGCTCCCTCCCCAGTAGACGTTATCATCTAATCTCTAACACATTCTGGTGAGTCAAGGGATCTGAGTTTCATTCTTGGTCCTTTCCCTGTCTTGATATATGACCTTGATCCATACTCAAATAATAGCCTAAAAATGACTATTTTTTTATAAGTTGGGTGTAAAAGCTTATATCCATAAATCCTAGGGCCTTCCAGAAACATTTTGATTCTGGTATTCTTTTTATGTGTGCATGTGTGTAAATGAAAATTCAGCCAAACTAAGATTTCACCTCAGCGTGCTTCTGGTGAAGGTGAAAACCCTCAAACAAAACGCCTTTCATTGCACTTAGCCAGTTATGAAATGCTCTTAATGGGGGATGAGGAAGCGGCTTCTTAACCCCTGCCAAAGGCAATCATCTTGTGCCCTTGGGCAGGAGATCTGATCACCCCATGTGTAAGCTGAGATGGTGAGAATTGGAGTTGAATGTTTGAATATGGGGCTTAAAGCACAAATGGGTGAGAATCAAGATCAGATGACCTTGTTCTGATCCTTGGTTTTACTTGGCTGTCATTCAATGCCCAAGAACCAAATAGCAGTTCTAATTTTCCTGAATATTCTCCACTAACTTGAGAGTCTACATTTAAAAATACATTTTTAAGATCTATCTATCTCTACATATATATCTATGTACATCTATATGTACATAGAGATATAGATTTATACATTTATACACACACCTTGAAGTATATGTATATATATATATATACATATATATATATATATATATATAGAAGTTTAAAGATATAATTTAGATTGGGGATTATCAGGGGAGCCCCTCAATCTGCTAGAGGGGGGATATGGTTCTGTGGGCATGGACATATGCTTAGTCTGGAAGGACTTGCTCCATGGGTTGATACAGAATTCCCTTACCAGTCCCCATGACTGGGTAACTGTGTCAGAGATAATTGGTGACTGAGCCAGGATGAGCTTCCCACTCAGTAGGCTATAAAAGGAGAGGAGAAAGGCTTGGCCTCTTTCTTCCTCTCTTTTGAATGTGTCATTGGGCCTCTGCCAACTCTTCCTTGGACTTGGAGACTGGAGGGAGGGAATCTTTCTCCAGTCCAGCAAATGAGGAGGAGGAGGAGGCTCCCTTCTAATGATTACCATTGTTACATATATCTGTGTACATGTTTTATCTTCCTATTACAGTGTAAGTCTCTAGATGGCAGGGACTGGTCTTTATTCTGGGTATCCTTAGTACCTAGCATGGTGCTTTATATATAGTAGGCACTCAATAAATACTTAGAGGATGGAATTGGATATGTCTTAGCAGCTGGGAAAGGCCCTGTAGGCACTCTCCCACTGGCCCTTTACCCATGTTCTTTTGGGTACATAAACTGAGCGAAGTATAAGGAATTTATCTGTATTTCCTTGCATCTTAGGGAAGAATGCAACATGCCTTTAATTTTAATAAGTTGGAATGGCTTCGCTTGTGTTTTATCTCCTCTAAATTAATGTCCTATGTGTGTGTATCTATATCTATTTTTTTGGGGTGGGGAAGGCAATGGGGTTAAATGATTTGCCCAGGGTTACACAGCTAGTAAGTGTCAAGTGTCTGAGGTCACATGTGAACTCAGGTCCTTCCGACTCCAGGGCTAGTGCTCTATCCACTGAGCCACCTAGCTGCCCCAGTCCTGTGTGTATTTTCAATATGTGGAACTGATGGAGAAAAGCAGATGGGACAGTGCCTGGCCCATTGTAAGCACTTAATAAATGTTTGTTGCTTGATAGAAATACTGTTCCTCATGTAGGTACACAAAGAAATCCTGCAAAAGTTGTTGAATCAAGGTGGATGACAGAGCAAATGAAGGATCAGGCTTTGACTTTCCTCACACCCAGAACGCAAATGCATTAATTACTAGCTACAGGTCCACAATGTGTATGATCAAAAAAGAGGCGGCTTTGTGGCTCCAAAATTCCAGATGCATTGCCATGATGCTTTGCCTGACCTCTCTTAGCAAACAAGCATGCTCAACTTCTATAACAGTCATTTGTGTATATCCACCATTGGTTTTTAAAGTTCTTGAAGATCTGAGGACAACAAAGAAGCATGACCCATAGGTAGAAAGGAAAGGTGGGAGGTCCATAGGTGTAGACATTGCATTCATTTTTGGATTTTTCAGTGTGTTGATCATGTTTGCTTATTGTTTTTCTCTTCCCCCCTTTCTTTTTTTTCTTTAAAAATCGGGTAACAACAACAACAACAACAAAAAACCTGGCAAAAAAATGACCAGAAGTCATATTTCTAGGTAAACCTGAGAGTGTAGCTGTTGTTTTACTGTTTCCATTAGGGTATGGGTTAGTATCAGCTCATCGATGATCAAATAAATGTGCCTTAGCAAGAGCTCTAGAAAAGAAAAGAAAAGCTAAATTGCTCACTAGAGAGAACCCATTCCCCTGGCTGAAAAATCCCATTTCTAACCACTGACATAGCAAACTGGCTTTGCAAACAGTAGTGAAGTTAGCCAGAAGAGCTAACAATTCTAGGGTGACAGAGAATAAAGAACTTGTCTCCAGAAAGTATGGAAAATAAGGGGGATTTTCCAATAATCTGGCCTCATGAGTAACGTACACAATGGGTAGGTCAGTCTCCCGTCTAGAGAAGGTGGAAAGTTAAGAAGAGTGAAAACTCTCTACTCTCTACTCACTAGAACAGAGGTATCAAACACACAGCCCTTTAGGCCCACCCAGCAGCACCAGGTCCAGATTAAAATACAATTGGGAAATATTTGATAAAATAAAGAAAAATACAATAGAAATAAAGATCATAGACTTTTTGTCAGGAATAGAAGACATATAAAGAGTACTAGTAAAAATATGCTTCCCTGGAAATTTTTGAATCGGATTCACAGGGTTTTAAATTGCAAATGGAAAGAGAGGGAGAAAATGGCCTCATTTCATTCATCAAACCAGGTGCCACAAAGAGTACTGAGTTAGATATAGGAAGGAAAATATCAGTGGAGAGAATCTGAAATTCGCAGGACACAATATCCAAAAGAGGGGCAGTAATAAACATGTCTGTATGTGTCTATACACAAATGTATTGTCCATGAAAATAAATAAGATGACTTAGAGATATTAAAGCAAGGAAATAAATGACCTCAAAGGCAAAATGTGGTAGGATATGATTCATGTGGAATATGGCTATGGACAGATAAAACTTATGGGATAAAAATCAATTAGATAAAATGGGCAACAGGGTAGCATATTAATTTACCATTGTAATACCCATACCGGAGCCTGACTATTGTATTCATGCTGTTTGTAATTCAGTTGCCTCTGACTCTTCATGTCCCTATTTGGGGTTTTCTTGGCAAAGATACTGGAGTGGTTTGCCTTCTCTGGCTTCTTCTTCAGCTCATTTTGCAGGTAAGAAAACTGAAGCAGAGTTAAGTGACTTGCCCAAGGTCACACATGCAGTAAGTTTCTGAGGCTGGATTTGAACTCAGGTCTTTCTAACTCTAGGCCCAGTTCTCTATCCTCTGTGGGATAGAGATGACTAGTACCTCTGGTGCGAGGGCTTGCTGAGCCCTTTTCAGGGCTGCTCATCCACTTTTGGTGTCCACTTGTCCCACAACTCTCACCTGTGGCTCCAAGAAGCTGTGGCATCGTCAGTGTCCACACCTTGATAAAGCCATCTCAGCAGAAGAGCTAAACCAAGTTGAGGGTAAGTGATAGGCTTCAAACCCATTGGTGAGGTAGGAGGATGTCTATCCCAAGCATGTGAAGACTTCCCCTGGGGGAATGGGTAGATGGGAACAATTTATTCCAATGACTATGAAAGCAGGCACTGTGGGACTCCTGGCTTAGAGCTTGGTCAGACATCCAAGATGGCAAGATCATCCACTCTATCCTGGGCCATTACCAGTGGTCTTGACTTTTGTCTTGCCACTGGACTTCGATGACTCTGGAAGATGGAGTAAGGCTGACAATTTCGTGCAGCTCTGCCTCACTTAAATCCAGTTTATGTGCAAGTCAAGACATTACCCCATGCTCTTTGAAAATGAAAGACAAGCAACAACAATAACACCTATATTGGAGGAAATCCACAAACCAGAGGAGTGGGGAACATGGAGGAGGAGTATTTGAGTGAGAATCAGTAGAGAATGAGATAGAAACAATGCTGCTGTGGACATAGACTACAAATCTTCTAACCAGAAGGAGAAAATGAATGATGCGTTGGGGAAGCAGATCAAAACAGGGCATGGGGACGAGACTTGAAGTGTGTGCATGGGGAGTGTGAGGTGGAAGTTAGACTTCAACTACTGAGGTATCTGCTAGAGTGCTCTCTCTATTTAAAGCAGAGCTACTCCTGACTTTTAAAATTTATCTTTATGATAATTTTTCAAAAAATGGAGGAAATGAAGAAGCGTTCTGCTATTTCGAATCTGATTGCAAACAATAAGGAAAACAGATTTCCACAGAAAAACTAAGAAAGAGAACAGTCTTTTTCAGAGTTTATGCTAGATAATGAAGGGAAAGCCAGGCATAAGTAGACACTCAGCTCAGACTTTGGAGGAGTAGATTTCAAAGTGTTCAGGAAAAAGATAAATAAGATCTTATGACCTAAAATTCAGTAGAGGAAATTGACCCAAGATATACAGGGATACTGTCAAGAATGATATTCTGATGATATTAATAAACAATTGCAATGAGGAAGAAAAGGGGGAGTAGTTTAAAGATACAGATGTATCTTTAAGATTTTAGATCTTTAAGATACAAGAGACTCCCTGACCAACTTATATTTTCTTAAGACATGTACAGAAAGTGGAGGTAGGGCAAGTAAGTGAGATAGAATTTTAAGAGAGTTGCATGCTCCTGCAAGAATGACATTAGGAGAGGCAAAGTCCAAGACAAGCTGAGGTGATGATGAAAGATGATAACTACAAGGTTTTTTGAATCCATGCTGGGGAAAGGAGGAAGATGAAGAAAGGGCTATTAGTCAAGTAGATGAAGTGATGATAACGGATGATGAAGAGAAGATGGAGAATAATTCATCTCTTATTTTTGCTCTTTGGTTTGGGAAGAATAGAAGAAATATGGTTAACATGGAATTAAAATCCAAGATAATTCATTTCCTAGTAGGTAAGGCATCAAAAGGTGTGAGCAAACAGTTTTTTAAAGAAGAATTGCAAGCTATTAACAACTGTGTGAAAGAACGCTCTAAATCACTAATATGGAGAAAAAGGCAAATTAAAATGTCTTTGAGTTTTTATCTTACACCCAGAAAGTTGGTATAAGATGATAAAAAATGAGAAAAGTCAATATTGGAAGGTTGTGAGAAGATAGGCACACTAGTGCATAATTGGTGAAACTATGAATTAGTAAAATCATTTTGGAAAGCAATTTGGATTTTTGTTAAAAAGTCCACATTTTCTGATCCAGAGATTCTACCAGTAGGCATATACCCAAAGAAGTCATTGGTAAGAATAAAGTCTCCGTATGCACCAAAACATTTATAGCAACACTATTTGTGATAATAAAGAAGTGGGAGGAAAAGTAGATGCTCATCAACTGGGGGAATGACTAAACAAATTGTAGCACATGAGTGCTGCAAGAAACAATGAGTATGATGAAAATATAGAAAAGCACGAAAAGACTTACATGAACTGATGCAGTCAACAGAGCCAAGAAAACAATGTATGCAATGACTATAACGATGTAAATGTATAAAAACATTTACCACAAAACAAATATAAGCAAATATTGAAAAACTACAAGAGTGAGCATGGCCTAAAGAAAAATTTGAGAAGATATCTCCCCTGCTACCATGCAGAAGGGCAAGGTCCACAGGTACAGAACATATATTTTTGGATTTTTTCAATGTATTGATCAGCTTTGCTTATTATTTTTCTTTCCTTTTTTCTTTAAAAATATTCCAATATTTTGGGAGGCTCTCTGGGCTGTTTACAGGGGGAAATCCAGGCAATATAAAAGCCAAATAGATCAACAGAAATGTATTTTAGCAAAGAAAAAATAAAGTAAAAAGTTTCAAGGCAAATGAGGATGCCTAGATGCCCTCAGTGGATTCAGGTTATCACATTGGATAAACTACATTGCAGAGTACTGGAAGAACTTATAGATGTAGTTAGCTGTTAATGGTAAACTTTGAAAAACTGGGGATAACAGAAGGGAAGCAATGGAAATGGAGAAGGGCAAATATTGTCATTCTCTACACAAATGTCAGTAGAGCGTTTCACAAAGTTTATTAAATCTGATTACCATTATTCTTTTCTGCTGATTCATGTAAAAAAAATGATATAAACAGAAGGAATCCAGGAAGAATTGCTAGGGAAGAGGGCGAATTCTTATCATATGATAGACTAGTGCTTGATTTAAGAGTCCTGGCAAAACTTTAAAAAACACATTATTACAGGCACAAGGGCAGCTAGGTGATGTGGTGGATTGGTCGCTGAGCCTGGAGTCAGGAAGACCTGGGTTCAAAACTGGCCTCAGACACTTACCATCTATTTGCCTCAGTTTCCTTATCTGTAAAATGAGCTGGAGAAGGAAATGGCAAACCACTTCAGTATTACTGCTGAAAAAACCTCCAAATGGTGTCATGAAAAGTTGGACACAACTGAAACAACTGAACAACAATTAAAAGGATGGCTCATGAGTACTTAGAAAAGGAAGTAGTAATCGTTAATATCTATACGGGTTCATCAAGAACAAACGATGGTAGACTCCTATCATTTCCTTTTTTGATAGGGTTATTAGATTCAAAGATTATGGGAATGCCATAGACATAGCTTACCAAGTCTTTTAAAGTATTTGACAGATCACTCATGACACAGTTGTGGAGAAGATGATTTGAGGCCTAGTACAATACAGTTAAGTTTATTTGGAACTGGTTGAATGCCTGGACCCAAATAGTAATGGACCAAAGTAAGATCCTGATTACAGACTGTGCCTCCTCTTCAAATATAAATATGGAAACTTTAATCACCAGTAGGGGATGGCCACTACGTGATGAATTTTTTTTGCTATGGCAACCCATGATACCCCTCCATCCTCCCCCAAATGAGCAGGTACTAAAAATGCTTTGTAGAATTATCAATTTGGTTAAGATCTCTCATGTAATTCTCCAGAGATCATCCATGACCCTGTGCCATTCGATATTTTTATCAATGGCTTGGTTTAAAGTATAGGTGACACATATGCAAAACTTTCCCGTGATAGGAAGGATAGTAAAACACTGGATACCAGAATCAGGGTTAAAAAATATATCTCTAGGTCAGAATAATGGATTGATTCTACTAATTAATGTTTTATAAGAATAAATGCAACATCGTATAGGTAGGATAAAACTCAATTGCAGAGGTACAGAATGAAGGATATATAGCCATGTGATTGCTTGTGTTAAAAAGATCTGGGGGTTTTAGCGGACTGCAAAATCAAAATGTAAAAATAGTTCGACAACATGGCCAAAGAAACCTATTGCTGTTTGGGCCTGTGTTACTAGAAACTGCCTTAGTCAGACCACATTTAGAGTACTGTATTCAGTTCTAAGCACGATATTTTAGGAAAAATGTGGACAAAATGGAGATTGTCCAGAGAAAGGTGACCAGGAGGATAAAAAGGCTAGAAACCATTCTATGTGGAGATCAACTGAAGAAACTAAAGATGTACAGCTTGAGGAAAAAGAGACTTAGGGGAGGAGATAACAGCTTTCCCCAAGAATTTGAAAGATTGTCATGAGGTAGCAAGATATGGAAAAAGTGATGGGTTGGGAGTCAGAAAACCTGGGTTTCAACCCAAACTCTGGCACTCCTTACCTGTGTGGTCTTGGCTAAGTTACTTAGACTCTCTGGACCTCAGTTTCCTCAAAGGGGTTAGGTGAAATGACCTTTGAACCCCTTCCTGCTTTAAGTCTGTATTGCTCTGGAAATACTATTTGATTTGTTCTTCTTGGGGGAAAAATGGGAATAACAGGTGGGAGTTGCAGAGGTGCAGATTTTGGCTTAACGTAAGGGAAAATGTCTCATCGATGAGAGTTGTCTGAGTAGACTGGAAAACCAAAAGGGTCCCAGAATTCAGAGCTAGAAGGGAATCTAGAGTCCAACCTCTTCTCTTTCTTCATTTAGCAGATGAAGAAACTGAGGCCCAGACGGCTTAATTGACTTGTCCAACAAGGTCATATAGGTGGTTTAGCAGGAGAACTAGGATTTTCAGAAGTAGCCCTCTGATCCTAAATCTAAGACTTGTTCAACTACAGTATGCCGACTACTTGAAAGACAGTGAACGAGCTCCTTATTACAGAAGGACGTCAAGCAAACCTGTCAGAAATACTATTAAGAGGATTCTTACTTGGTATGGTTTGGATTAAATAGTCTCCAAGGTCTGTTCCAGCTCTAAGATTCTATATGTAATTTTTTTTTCATTTTCATAGCTCCATGAATGGATGAAGAACGGTGTCCAGATTGTGACACGCATATAGATGGGTAGCCTCTTGACTCAGTCCACAAGGACATTTGTTTCTGGACAGGTGCCACAAATACATAGCATACTGGGCTGAGAATGGACTAGGAGGAGGAGAGCAGACTGGATTGCATTGGAGAAATTTTGCAATGTTTTTACTGATTCCCAGGCTGGTTTTGGACACCAGAGACTGACTTCTTAATACAAATATTTTTCTGAAAATGATACATAGCTCTGTCTCATGGAGCAACATAATATCCAAAGACTAAAAGTTTCAGGTAACCCAATGGTCAATAGGAAAAAAAGTATGGTAAATAAAGCAAATAAGGCTGCAACATATTATTCTGCCCAACAATGACATCACATAATAAGTAGGGTAAAAGACATCGTTATAGACACATATTGCTAGGGAAGGACATGGACTGATCATACAGCAGATAGATCATCAGAGTGCTACAATGGGGAAAGAAGAGTCCTACAATGGTAGGCATTCATTTATTCATTCAACAGACCTACTATGTGCAAAGCAGTACAAGAAAATATTAAAAGATGCAGAGGGAGGCCTCCAGTATATTAGATAATTTTCTATGGAGGATTTAGTGAAGGACATGGAAAATAATTGTACAAGATGAGAAGACATGATTTGCAACCTATTTTGGAGGATCAAGGGTCTTCACTAAGGAGATCACAAATCTATCAACGCATAGGCATTTATTGAGTAGCTACTATGTGACAAGACAGGTAAGGTAGCACAGTGGGTAGAATACTGGGACTAGAGTGAGGAAGACTCATTTTTGAATTTGAATCCAGCCTCAGACACTCACTAGTTGTGTGACCCTGGACAAGTCACTTAATCCTGTTTCCCTCAGTTTCCTCACCTGTAAAATGAGCTGGAGAAGGAAATGGCAAACTACTCCGATATCTTTGCCAAGAAAATCCCAAATGAGGTCACAGAAAAGACACAGATATGACTGAACAACGACTGAACAACAATGAAACTGTGCAAAATGCTGAAGATACGAAGAGAAAAATGAACTAGTCCCTGCCATCAGATAGGTCCTGTTTTATTGGGAGAGACAACATATGTACATGTACAAAAATATATACAAAGCAAATGCAAGCTAATTTCAGGGACAGGAAGGCAGCAGAAGCTGGGGGCTGGGGGTGGAGAGAGGGGGGGATCCAAGCCTCAAAGTATTGCCAGTGCTCACCATAGTGACTTGTAATAATGATGCTAACGGCTCACATTGACCTGGTCCTTCATGATTTGCAAAATGCTTTTCATATATGATGTCATTTGACCCTCCCACCAACTTTGTCATTTGGGTGCTATTACGATCCTACTTTTGCAGATGAGGAAACAGACTCAGAGAGCCTGAGTGGTGTGTTCATGATCACACAGTTCGTGGAAGCTGGGCTATTTAACTGGTAGTGAGATAACCAAAGAGAGTGAAGAATAAGTTTATGAAGTGGTAGTCACTAGGGCCACCTTTGTACACTCTCTTTGCACCTTGTGTTGGAGGCCATATGTTGGAGTTCATTAGTTGCCAAGCACAGGGTTAAAGCCCTATGTGGGCCAGATAACTTTGCCCTGAGAAAACTGCATTTCCCAGCCACAGACTACTCCCCTTGTTTCAGCCAACAGTCTTTACATGTGAGTGCCAACGGTCACAAAAGTGACTGTGTCAGAGACTGTGGCTGGCTCAACGGTGCCCGTATTCACTATTGGAAAAAAAAAACAAAACTATAAAACACATGTCCTGTTAGCTGTTAGTTTCCTATGTAGGACAGAATACCATATTGTAAAAGTAAGTCTACTCACTTTACAGATAGCTTTATAGGCACGTAATGAAAGGGAAAGTTTAACTATGGTCTAGAAAGCTACTTGGTGACAATGAGTCTGTAACACGAGTGATGAGGTCAGCAATAAGGGTGGCCACAAAAAAGAAAAAGGAATAAAGTGATGCCAGCTGATCTTATGTGAATGGCCTTTGTGCAGCTTGACCTGATGCCTGTAATGTATTCCTTCCTCATCACCACTTTATAGAAGCCTAATCTCCTTCAAAGCTCAACAAAAGCACCACCTTCTATATAATGTGAGGTCTTTCTTGATCCCTCCAGCAGCTAGTGTTCCCCTGCCCTCCTGAAATTACCCAGCGGAGCAAGATTGAATTGGCCCATAGGGGCCTATCTAGAGTGTGTGTACTTCTCTGGAAACTTCCACATGGTGACCTAGTTCTTGAGCCTTCTGGGGGTGACAAACTTCCTTTTTGCTTTCAGCCATGTGGTGGTCCAGTGGTGAAAGGACTGATCATTTTGATATGACAAAGTAAAATTTGGATGGTTCCTTGATTTCTCTTCCCTCCTGTGACAATGGTCATGGGGACAGGGTGTTCTCTCTTCCTTCAGCCTTCTAGGTGGCAAGTTAAGGGTAGGAGTGGTTAAGGGTAGGAGTAGGCTGGTCCTTCCACATCCCAGCAGAGTAAGGGGACTTCACTAGGTAAGCTTGTATCTGGACCTCTGACTGCCTTTTCTGTTTTGTGTTTCCCTTCCTACTCAGGTGATCAAGCACCAATTTTGAGGAGGACAAGTTCAGGCTTGGAGGCAACTTTGAGAGTTTGAGAGTCCAGAGGTTATGGGTCCATTGAACAAAGCTGACCGGTGGCCAGAGGAGCTTCTTCATTGAAGATGACCGCAGAAAAGAGGAAGAGCCCAAGCAACTGGTTTGGTTTGCCAGAAGACATGGACTTTAAGGCAAAAGCATGAAACGGCTCTATCAGCAGCCCTGCAAAGTACTTTGTGTTCTGCTAAGATTTAAGCATGAGCCTTTCAGCAAATTGTATTAGTGGTTATAAGTTGTTACTGAATCCTTTTGTCAGTGTGCAATGTGAGTCTTTTCATATTTAGCATATGTATTGTGTAGGAATAAAATACCTGTCTCACACCTGATTTATGCTGTACATGGAATAGTTTTTATTCTTCTCTTTGGGAAGATCTAGATATGAGCTAAAAATCTAAGCTTTAAATTGTTTGTCCCCAGGGTATCAGGATGGGAGTCTAATGAGCCAGAGTATAAGAAAAGGGAGACTAGACCTATAACCATTAAAGATCAGCTTAAGACCAAACCAGATCTAACCATATGCATAGGTCCAGAGCAAGGTGGTCCTTTAGAGAGCGTTTCAGTTGTGTCCAGCTCTTTGTGACCGACCTCATTTGGGGTTTTCTTGGCAAAGATACTGGAGTGGTTTGCCATTTCCTTCTCCAGCTCATTTTACAGATGAGGAAACTGAGGCAAACAGGGTTAAGTGACTTGCTTAGAGTCATATAGCTAGTAAGTGTCTGAGATCAGATTTGAACTCAAGAAGATGTATCTTCCTGACTCGAGGCCTGACACTCTATCCACTGTGCCACCTAGCTGCCCAGGGTCCAGCAGTGGGTCCTTATTTTTAAACTTGTATTTCTCTGGTTTATAAGAGAGGCATTGTGCATAATAGAGAGCTGGCCTTAGAGTCAACAGGACTTGGGTCTAAGTCTTGCCTTTGACACATAGTACTAGCTATTATTATGTGACCCCGGCAAGTCATATGACCTCACAGGGCCCAGGCAAGTCTCTACAATTGAAGAGCAGGTGAAGATTGGGACTAATAAAGGGAATTTCCTCTCAGGAAGTTCCCTAATCTAGGAAATCACTGGTCTGTGCTCTCTGTCTCTCTGTCTCTCTCTTTCTCTCTGTCTCTGTCTGTCTCTCTGTCTCTATCTCTCTCTTCTCTTTCTCTTCTCTCTCTCCTTCTCTCTTTCTCTTTCCTCTCTCTCTTTTTGTCTCTCCCTCTGCCTTTCTCACTCTGTCTCCATCAAACACACACATTCTTCATCTCATTCTTCCTCCTCTCACATTCTCTCTTTCCTCTTCTTTCTCACATTCTCCCCCTCTACATTGGAATAGACATTTACATATATACATACACATTTATGTATATAGATAGATATAACTACAGATTTTTCTTCATGTTCCATGTGCCTGGTGCACATACTTAATAAATGCTTGCTGATGGTCATTCTAGGATGGCTTGGATTCCAGGTCATTGTAAACAATAGATCTTCCTTCAGTTTTTCTTTTTCTTCTGTTGCATGTGATTGGCTTTAGGTTTATAGAATTATAGAATTAAATCTGGAAGAGACTTTAGAGGCTATCAAAGTCCAACCCCATCATTTTACAGATAAGGAAATTTAAGGAAACAGGTTAAGTGACTTACCTAGGGTCATATGGCTGATAAGTGTCTAAGATGTGATGTAAACCCAGGTCTTCCTGATTCCAGGTCTAGGGCTCAGTTCAGCCTCTGTTATGTTACTGTCAGCATCCTGACATGTAGGAAGTAGATGCTAGACTTATGGGGCTATCTAGTTATTGAAGAGAATTCCTTAGGTTCCTAGGTACCCCTTTGTGCCTGGGTCCTTTATGTCTCACACAAGGGTTATACCGTGCCAGAACAGTTTCGTATTTAAGTTTATAGAATTTATCTTTTTGCATTAATATTGCAGAAAAATTTAAATTCTCTTCACAAAGATTTTTTTTGGAGGGGTGAGGTGAGGCAATCAGGGTTAAGCGACTTGCCCAGGGTCACATAGCTAGTAAGTATCAAGTGTCTGACGCTGGATTTGAACTGGATTTGAACCTGACTCCAGGACCGGTGCTCTGTTCACTGTATCACCTAGCTGCCCCACGATTTGTTAATCTAATTACATACTAGTCTGAACAAAAGGAGAGAAGACTATATGAAATTCATAGAGGAGAAAGATCTACAAACTGTGTAATGTATTCTGATGTCTGAGACTCCTAAACTATCTCATATTATTTGGGTGCCCTCCTCTATGTTCAAGGCACACTCTCCATTGTACCATGACCACACTATGCTCATCTCCACCTCTGTGCTCTTGCTCATGGTGTGTCCCTTCCCATGGCTTGACTATATTTTTCCCTTTTGCCTTGCCAAATTTTTTATATTAATTAAGCCCTGTTCAGGCTCTACCTCTTCCAGGTTTACTTTAGCCCTTATGCACGTGAACTTGGGCACCAGGTTACAGGCATTTATTTCCAATTAGACTAGAAAGTCACTGAGGACAGCAATCACATTTTATTCTTTTTTGGTATATTCTCCAGCACCTAGCACAGAGCTGAACGCTTAGTAGGAATTCAATCAATGGGAATAAATAAGTGGTATAATCATGGATAGAATGCTAATTTGGAGTTAGGAAGGCCTAGTTTCACATCCTGCCTCTGATTCTTACTGCCAAAGTGACCTTGGGTAAGTCATTCAAATTCTCTGAGCCTGTTTCTTCATCTGTGAAATGAGGGGATGGGGGGAGAGGACTAGATGGCTTCTAAGGTCTCTGCTAGCTTTACAGTTATGCTTTTAAACAGATATTTGTTGGCAGCACTTTTGTGTGGTTCCTTAAAAAGATAATAGGATTTAACTCTTGAAGGGACCTTAAAAATTATCTCTAGTTTGGTAAGGAAGGGAGAGATCAGGAAAATTTGAAGTGATTTGCTCTGTGTCAACTAGGTCCTAAGTAGGAGCCTTTTCTGTTATACCTGCTTCTGATGCAATCAAGGAAGTCTTTCAGGCCTAAAAATTATTTCTCAAAACATACTTCAAGGATCCTGTGGCAGCAACGACAATTATTCAAAAAAAAAAAAAACAAGGCAGTCCTTTGCATCTTATTTTTGAAAAGTTTATTAGATAGTTGAGAATTAAGGGGCATAGGAAGACCATGACTGAAAAATTATAAGTATCTTTCTATCTTTTCATACATTTCCTTTTTAGAAAAAAAATGAATTTAAAAGGCCAGAGTATTCATAGACATTTAAAAAGTGTTTTGAAATTGTGCATGTTACCTTATGTGAAATTCATTTGGTTTTTGCAATCCAGTTTAAAATCTCCATCAGAACAGTTTTCCTACCTAAAACAAATTGCCTTTTTTTTTTTTCTCTTTGGCTAATTCTCAAGGTCCCAAGGCCCATGGCTTTCAATATCAACAAACATTCATTTATCCCCTTTGCTTTGGTCTTCTAGCTTGTATGTGTATCCTGAGCTGAATAGCTGAAGGCACATGGTTACTGTAGCATCCTTTTAGCATGCAACACACCTGGTAAGGCTTGAGTGGATGAATAAGCTGGAGCATTGAGAGCAATTAGCATTTGAATTAGTGACATGAGGATAAACAGTTGATTATCCTACTTAACAGCTGTTGAATGGTGTTAAAGAAACACTGTCCATCAGTTTAAAGTTTTAAATGCGGGTTTTATTATTACATGATACAAAAACCCAAGGAGAGAACTGTTCATTAAAAAAAAAAAAGAAAATAGGATTTCAGTAAATGAGGTCTCTTTGTAGTACTAATCAAGAGAACCAGTAGTATAGTACTGCTCAGCAGCATGGAGAACAACGGACTAGATTTTGGTTTTAGTTTCTAATCCATTGTTATTGCAAAAAATTAAAAAAACCAAACCCAGAATAAATAATCACATTTCATACTTCCTGCCTTTCATCTGAGTAGCTTGGTGTGATTTACAGACAGCCCCACAATGGCCTTTCAGTTAGACAGGGATCCTGTAATAATATAGTATCTCCATTTTACCCATAGTGAAACTAAGAGGTGATGAGTTCCTCTCCCAGTATCACTTTGAGGCTTGGCCGTGGGAGTAAAATTAGAATCTACAATCCCGGACTCCTAGCAGCAGCCTCCAAATAACATCTTTTGCTTGACGATAATGAAAAGTACTTTGAGATTTTAAAATTCAGTTAGGAATAAGTGAGAGCTTTTCTTTATGGTATGATTTTTATCTGAACAGTTTTCCTTTAATTACCTGTTTAGGATTGGACCTGTGGGAAAACTGGCAAGTTTAGTTGGTGGATGATTTATGGAACTTAACTATGGTTATTTTGTTTTCACCTGTATCTGTCTGTCTTTGTATCCTTAGCACATGCCTGACACATAGTAGGTGTTTAATAATTGCTTATTGATTGATTGACTGTCTTGCTTGAATTGTTTGCTTTAAGTTATGAGCTCAGATGAATCCTAGGGACAAAATATAAAGACTGGGTCATAGCCAATAGTCCTGGCTGTTCTTCAAAACTTTCACAGAACCAGCTGGCAATACCAAACTATGAGAATTTGTTACATGCAAATACAATTTACCCCATTTATATCTGTATGCATAGTGTTTTGCAAACAAGCTGAATATGGCAGTTAGGCTTTTTGTTTGCTATTAAAACATTTCAAATACTAATGCAACACTTATGAATAATTAGATTAAATTTGGAACAAATGAGACTCTTCCCTGAAGGAAAGAATGCATAATTGAGTTCTTTCTCTGTAAAGAAAATATATACCTGTTATAATATAAATCCATACATATATTATAATATAGACCTATATTATATACATATAATACATGCACATGTATATTATATGCATATAATACATGCACGTGTATATTATATACATACAATACATGCACATGTATATTATATATACTTTTATGTCTGTTTTATGTATGTTTGTATGTATATATATGTATGTATATATGTAATAATCTTCTATTAAAAAACTGAGTTTCCCCCTCAAGGAAAAGCTAAGATGGATTTTAAAATAAATTAAAGTGAATCTCTGATATAGCTAATAGAGAGCTCCTCTGTATAGAAAATGATTGTGGTCCAGAAGTTCATCTCTAATTTGATTTGTTTGGTCTCTAAAAGTATTTTCCCTCCAGAAATAGCGTTATAAACAGTGACTAGATTCCTAGACTAACCCACAAAACCCTATATGACTCATAATGTACCTAGAATACAGTTCTGTACTAATAATAGTATAGAACCCAATCACTGTGTATAATGATGTTTCTTTGGGAAAATAAATTTAGACATTCAGTTTGGGATGCCAAGAACTGGTTTCCTCCGACCTCAACTACACTAGCATTGGGACATTGCCCCTCCCCCTTCCTTTCAGTTCTAAAACTCTGAGGGTGGGAGAGGGGTGGTGGCCTGGGACAGAATTACTGGCAGGTAAGGGTTCTGCGGGGAGTAAACTGAATGAATAGGTGTTGTGGGGGAGGGGTGGGGCAGGGGCTCCTGAGTGTCTCAGAGAAACTGCCGGGTGAGAGCTTCCTTCCACTTGTATCCCTGTGGGGACTCTTCTTGTCTGTCTTCCTAGTCGGCATCTTTCTTTTCTTTTAGAATAAAATCCCTTTCCTTTATATCTCTGCTCTTTCCTTTTTTTGTTTTATATCCCCAATCTTAACACTTAAAACCATCAGGACAGGAGTTCTTAAACTGGGGTCCACAAAGTTTAAATAATATATAGTTTGGTAACTACATTTCAATATGATTGGTTTCCTTCATAATCACATGTATTTTACTTTGTGTATTTGAAAATATTCTGAGAAAAGGTAGGCTTCAACAGACTGCTGAGGGGGTCCATCACACACAAAATGTAAGAATTCTTGAATTAGGGAAAGTTGGGGTGTTTGTGTACACACAGAGCTTCAGATTCACTTATATTTCAGATGAAAAGCAGAAACAGGCTGATTCAGTTGGCATGGGCATCTGGGCCAGAGAATGACCTCTGAGGTGGAGAACTGACTGGGGACTGGGGTGGAGAAATGGGCAGGAGGCTGTAGTGGGGACTGAGGAATACCTTCCTCTTCTATATCCCTTCTTCCCTCATCACAGCCAATGCTGCCACCTCATATTCCTCCAGGTACCCATCCCCCTGGCAACTTGACAACAGCAGGCAGAAGGAAATGCCAGGCATGGAATTCTAGGATCCTCCAATTCCTTCAATATCTGGGATGAATTTCTGTGGTCACTGGCTCTGGCTCTGGGGTGGTTGTTTGGATGCAAGAGATATACATTAGTACAAGTCCCAGGAACTGCTTGATTATTGGACCCTCCCCAATACCCCAAGTCACTCGCATGTAGTCAGGTTGTAGGGAGGTCACTGCTTGCCTACTGCCAGAGTTATTTGTCCCACTATTTCTCCTTTCTAGAATCATAGAGCCATTGATTCAGCACTAGAAAAGACCTTACCCTTGGTGGGTCTATTTGTTTTATATTCCACTCTCCTGATTTTAAAGCTGAACCACACTCATTTTAAAACAGAGGCATACTGTCAAGGTCCTGCCAAGAGTCACACATCTCATAAGTGTCTGAAATGGAATACGAACCTAGGTTTTCCTGATTCCAAGTTAAGTGCCCTATCTACAATACACTAGAACTCAGGGCGCCTTTGCAGTTTAACTTTTAGTCACTTCTCTAAAGGATAGGCAGGCAGGTATTTGGCATATATGAAAAGAGGGGGCAACATGCATGTCGTGTGTGTGTGAAGGAGCAGCTGTAGCTTCCCACACCTGGAAACTGTTTCATGACGTGGCATCATGGGAGTTTGTTCAGTCTCTTACAAAGTCGGCAGTAATTCATCTGGAGTGACCCCTGACTTTGGATCCTGAGGCAGGTCATTCTGTCCCTCTCACTTTGACCGGCTACCTGTGAAAAAGATGGAAATAAAAATAGTCCAAACTTGCTGACACTCAGAGGAAAGGTGCGATATTAGTGGAAAGCATATAAGTAAAAGACAGTGATGTACGGTACCCTAGTTGCTGCACAATATTCGAAGGATCCTGAGAAGCTAGCTCTCTCTCTCTCCCTCCCTCCCTCTCTCTCTCTCTCTGCCTCCCTCTCTCTCTCTCTCTCTCCCTCTCTCTCTCTGCCTCTCTCTCTGTCTCTCTGTCTCTCTCTGTCTCTCTCTCTTTCTCTCTCTCCTCTCTGTGCCCGTGCTTGGGGGCAAGAAAGAAAAATGTGTGCATTGTGACCTGAGCATGCAGAAGATGAAACATTCTCCCTCTCACCATCCCCTTCCCTAGAACATCTCTTTAGGGGAGGAAGGGAATAGCATCTTCTAAAGACCCTGGAAACCTTGGGTGGTGTTGCATATCGGAAACTTTCCAATGTGTTTCCTCCTCGTGTGCTGGGTCCATTTGTTTTCCAGCCATGCCTAGATCAGGAGCTGGAAAACTGAACTCCCCCAAAGTGAACTTCCTCTCCTTCTATAAACTGACCCCTGGTGGTTGCTATAGCAACTGCAAAGCGAGAATAATGAGCTGTGTAAACAAGCCCGATTCCCAGTGCAGTGGCACCACGGGCTGACCAGGGAGAGGAACTCTGACTAACAGGACGTGCACAGAAACGTGGTTCTCATGGAGACTTGTGAAATGCTGCAAGCCAATCGCTCGCCTCTCTTCTCTCACTTCGCTGCCTCCCGCCCCGCTCCAGCTCCAGAGGGGAAACAAGGAAGCAAGATGCTAGCTAGCAAGCAGAGACCTGTCTCTGGACTGGTGGAGCTGAGCATCCTGCCACGGGAGGACAAATTTAAACTCTTAGCCAGAGCTCTCAGCTAGCTGTGTGCCAGCTCCTGACCCTGCAAAACAACTAATCCGCGTCCCTGGCCTGCCCGCACACCTGCTCGCTGCCGAGACTCCATCAATCTCTGAACAAGGCAGGGTGGCCGGATGGGAAGAACCCTGGTTCTCAGAGTCTCAGAAGCGGGGGCTTGAATCCTGCTTTTGATATTCACCGCCTCCTTGACCTAGGGCGAGTCTAGCAGCCTCCCTCATGTCCGCTTTCCTTCTTTGTAAAATAAGTCGCTTTATCTAGATAACCTCGGAGGTTCCTTCCAGCCCTAGACATCTAACTATTGCCATTGCACTCAGAAGAACCGTGCTTTAATAAATTCAGGCACTCAGTCCTGGAAACTTTTAACTTTCCTGCTTGTTTTCTTTTGGTATGGTCGAATAGGGAAAGGCCATATTAGAGCCTCACAGTTTGTGGTCAATTAGGTGTGCCCCTGCAGTCTCTTCCGAGCTAAAAGTTAGTTAGAAGGAAAAGAAACATTTCCCAAAGGCTATATGGTATTTATTTTCATTTTTCCTTCATTCAAAGAATTATTCCCATTGTCATCCAATTAACTTTGAAAGAAAGTCTCTGCTTAATAGGATAAGGCAAGAAGTGTTCCTAGTCTTTCATCTCAGTGATGACTCCTCCCACTGAGATGACTCCCAATTCACCCATTCTGTAGCTCGTTTGTACACAGTTGTTTGTAAGTTGTCTCCGGCTGGGAACTCCATGAAATCAGAGACTATTTTTTGCCTATCTTTGCTTCCCAGTGTGCCTGGCATGCTAGCATTTATTAACTGACTGACTGACCAAATCATTCTGTACCAGTCACAGTGTCTGTTTACAGAGATGAACAAATCAGTGAGTCATGCTACATCCCACCTCCAGCCGGAGTCCTCCCAAACCCTGGGGTGCCCCAGTGTTCACAGGTGGACTACTGTCATGCAATCTTTTAGGACAATTGATGACTCTTTCCCCAGTTCTTCTTATGACAAGAAGACTTTCCTAAAGCTTAACCAGTACCCCCTTCTTGGCCTCCTGGAAATCTAATCTGTTAAAATAATACCAACAGCACTTACATGCATAGTTTTTACCTTGTCAAAATGCTTCATAAAACCAGGATTGTGCAGTGGATGGAGCACTGGTCCAGGGGTCAGAGAGATCTGGATTCAAAACTTAACTCTAACATTCATTATCAGTCATTTCATTTTTATGTCACAATTTCCTGATCTATAAAATAGGCAGCTAGGGCACTGGGCTTGGAATCAGGAAGACTCACCTTCCTGAGTTCAAATCTGGCCTTAGACACTAGCTGTGTGACCCTGGGCAAAGTCGCTTTACCCCGTTTGCCTCAGTTTCCTCATCTGTAAAATGAGCTGGAGAAGGAAATGGCAAAGCGCTCTAGTATCTTCGCCAAGAAAAACCCAAATGAGGTCGCAAAGGGTCAGACAGGACTGGAAGGACTCAACCACAACAAAAACAACAAAATGGGGATAATAATAACTTTACTATCTACCTCATAGCGCTGTTGTAAGATTCAAATGAGATGTCAGTTATTAGTAAAGACTCAATAATCTTATGTGGTAGATAAGCTTATTATCCTGTTTTTTTGAAATGAGCAGACTGAGGCCCAGAGATGACAAGTGGAATTACGTATGCTGCAAGAATAAATAGAGAAATAAAAGACACACTTCAAATTATTATTAGCAAGCGATCAAAGCCTCCTCATATTTATAAAAACCTGAAATTCATGGAGATGAACATTCCCACAAAGCTGTACAGAAAACACATGTTCAATACCAATCATGCAGAAACTACACGTTTTGTGCCTGTTATTTGTCCTTTTCCCATCCCTTGGTGAGGGTCAGAGAGAAAAGACAACAGGAGATTGAATGTGGAGTGGCTAACAGAACATGGCAACCATCTTAGAAGACTACATTTCCCAGAATCCTCTGGCCCGAAGATGGCATATAGATAACTGCCAAGCTAGGGACTACTAGGAAAGAAGAATAACAAAGCAGAAGTCAAGATGACAGTCATGCTAACAGGAACCAGGACCAGAGTCATGGAGGTGACCAGGATGTCAAGCAAGCTTTCCTATCCTGATGCTACAGGGGATAGAAGGTTGGAGTCAGGAAGACCAGAGTTCAAATCCCACTTCAGATGCTAACTAGCTATGGGCTGAGTCATTGAACTTGTTTTAGTCTCAGTTTCCTCTTCTGTAAAATGAGAAGATTGGACTCAATGGCCTCTAAGATTCTTTCCAGCCTTAAATTTATGATCCTATTAGCCCCAAGGCTAAGAATAACTGTCAAAGGAAGGAGAACACCCGGCAGTCTAAGCAGAGATGCCAAGCCCACTTGCATGGAAGTTTTCAAACAATCCCACCTCCTCCTCCTCTTCACCCTGTACTCCACTGTAAGCCTTTGCCCAGACTTCCCCATTGGAAAAATGAATGTTTGTAGGGAGTTGAGACCCAAATTATTCTAGGGGAAGAGTGATGAGACTTTATTCACTGGGCTGTAATTACTTTTTGTTGCTTTACTGCTCAATTTCTTATTAATAAATGTTTTTATGTTTGAATGCCATTGAGAGCCTTGGTTTTCTAGCAGGTGAGTCAATTGAATACATCAGAAACTAACTAATTAGGGAGCTTTTAGAAATTAAAAAAAATCTTGGTGGGGAAAAATAAGTTAAAAGAAATAATAATTATTAAGAATCTTTTTGATAGGAATATGGTCCAACTATCAGAGACTAGGGCCCAATTTCAATCAATAATAAAAACTTCTATATATATACATAGCACATATCTCCTTTGTCTCTTACTTTCCAATACATGACAATTACATTCTACATGACATTAGTCTAGTCTTCATATTGGGTAAAATTAGACTTTAATGTGGTACCCAAATTCTTGAGTTGTCACTCTCTAGGCAACCACAATAGTACTATTGTGCAGGGTAGATATGCTTTAGGTTTTTTGCCTTATTTTTGAAAACTTACATTATAAATCTTTCTCTTTCTTGTTTTTTCCATCTTCTAGTATTCACTGAATGCTGGCTCCTTCCTAATGGCACAACATCCCTAGCCAACCTTTTGAGAACTGATTGCATTTTTATCCGTACCCCCAATTCATTGGTCATAGCAGGGGAGTTGGAATACTCCTTATTCTCCTTTGCCACCTCCAGATTCTCCCTCTGCCACCATCAGTCAATAATTTCTTTGCCTCTGAGGTTCACTTAATCCATATTTACTGCTCAGTTAAAATTCTGGCAGCTGTTATCTTCCAACCTTCAGGTCTCCTTCTGTCCTTAATGAGTTCAGTGCCTAGCTCAGTCTTTCTCTCCTCTCCCGCACCTGCCTTCACATTACAGGACTTCATCATATGTATTGATCCTCTCTCAAACACCTTAATCTCACAGTTCTTCAACTTACTCACTTCACATCCACATTCACTTATTCACAGCCACACACCATGGGTGTCCCACAGGGCGCTGTCCTGGACCTTCTCTTCTCCCTCGATATTATCTCACTTGGTGATCACATCAACTTCCATTCAATTATCATGTCTATGCTGATGACTCTCAAATCTTCTTATTCAGCCTTAAGCTTTCTGCCTACCTTCAGGCATGCATCTCTAACTACATATCTGATGTCTCAAGCAGGATGTCCTATAGTCATCTGGAAATCAACATATTCTAAATCAAATTCATTATCTTTCCCCCCAAGGCTTCCCTATTTCCAAATTCCCCTATTACTGTCAAGGGCACTACTATCTTCCCGGTCCCCTAGGCTTATAAACTAGGTGTCATCCTCTGCTCTGAAATCTCTCTCACCCTTCTACCCCCCACATCCAATCTCTTTTATCTCTCAAATATCCCCCCTTCTCTCCTCAGACACTGCCACCCAGGTCCTCATCACCTCGTGCCTGGATTATTGTAATGGCCTGTTGGTCTCCTTGCCACAAGTACCTGTCTCTCTATTCAAGTCCACCCTCCCCTAAAGCACAGTACTGACCATACCACTCAAACTAATCCTCCCATCGTCCATATCCAAAAACATGTCTCTCAAGCTTCATCTTGGGTCCATCACCTCTTGGTCAGGAGGTGGGTAGCATGTCTCATCATGGGACATGACATCTAGAGTTCTACAGTTGTCTCATCATGACATCACTTTAAAACTCAGATAGAAACAAGGTCACTAATCCATATATAAGAATCCCTGTAGGCTGTATGTTGACAGCTTAAAAATGTAATATTATCTGTTTTATTTTAGTCTTATTTATTTTGTTAATTATTTCTCAATTACATCTTAATTTGGTTCAGGCTATGCTCCGGAGTGTTATAGCTGCTTGCAGGCCGAGTGTTTGACACTTCTGTCCTAGAATCATGGTTGGTCATTGCATTATCAGATTTTTTTTAATAAGTCTTTCAAAGTTGCTTGCCTTTTAGAGATTTTATGAATTGTTCTCTTGCTTTTGCTAACTTCATTCCGTATCTGTTCATTCAAGTCTTCCTAGGTTTATCTGGTACAATCCCCTTCATCATTTCTTGTAGCATAGTAGTATTTCATTCCCCAGTTTATTGGCATCCTCTTAAGTTTCCATTTCTTTGAAGAGATGCTACAAATATTGTTGTATGTGTATCTGGATCCTTTCCCTATTTTTTTGATCTCTTTAGGGGCAGAGATATAGTAATAATGTTTGTACTGGGTATATAATTTGGTGACTTTTGGGATATGTTTTCAAATTAATTTCCAGAGGGACTGGACCAATTCAAAGATACACTAACAAAGCAATATGTTCCAGTTTTCACATGGCCTTTCCAACATTTGTGGTTTCCTTCTTTTGTCATATTTTTGCCAATCTGATGGATATTTAAAAATTTATTTTTCTAATTTGGAATATTTTCTCATATGACTGTTGATAGCTCATATTACTTCCTTAGAAAAATGCCTATTCATATTCTTTGAATCATTTATCAATTGAGAAATGACTCTTAATCTTATAAATTTGAATCAATTCTTTATATTTCTTGGAAATGAGATCTTTATTGGAGAAACTTGCTGCAAAGGTTTTTTTTTTCCCTTTTAGTTATGTTTCTCTTCTAATTTTAGTTGCATTAGTTTTTGTTTGTGCAAAACCTTTTTAGTTTTATATAAACAAAATTATCCATCTTCTCTTCTGTGACTCTTGAAAGAGCAGTTTTCTGGCTGTTACTGTAACTTATCTTTTTTTGACACCTATAATGGCAGCTTTCTGCAAACTTGCTACTGACCTGAGATTGGGAGGAGAAGGAGTACAGCCATATCAGAGTCATGACCTTGCCTCACCTAAATCTTTAAGTAAGAGGTGGTTTTGTTCTTAACTCCCTAAAGCATGGGTTTACTTAGGTTCTTTACCAAGGCAAAAGTAAGAGAGATGCCTGAGGTCCCGTCGAGTTAGCATTTACTTCCCCAGTTCTTTAGTATATACGGCTTCTTGCCACATACAACCTGTACGAACATATGTAAGTAATGTAGCCTCAGTTTCTTCATCTGTAAAATTAGGGCTTTGGACAAGATGAAATCTAAGTTCCCTTCTATTTGCGTCTATGATCCTATGATCTCCCAGAGCCAATTGCTGGTTTACACAGCCAACTCCTTGGCCCAGAGAGGAGCTTCTCTTAACTCCCACAGATTTGGAGGTTTGAGCAGCTTGCTGGGTGGAAGCTAATGCTCCTCTCGCCAGCCACTGTAGTCCCTGTATGTTACAGAGGCAGGACGTATACTGGAATATCTGAAGACATCCCTCGCTATCATAAGGGAACCACACTCATTTCTCTTTGGAAATGACTACTACCTTATTAGGGCAGAAGGAATGAATGTGGAAAGCCATACCTGGCTTCTGACGGGAGTCCCTTCCTTAGTATAAAAAGAACCTTTAGGTTTTGGGTTTGGGACTCTAAGTAAGAACCATAAATGTATAATTGTGAGAGCTTCTGAGTCAAAGTAAGAGGGGGTTCTTAAGATTTAGTGATGGAGAGGGTGGGCGCCTAGCATCTGGGAGTGAAAAAGACATGGTTAGGGGGAAAGAGGACTAGAACTGCTATGGTTTTCACCTTGAAAAAGGAATGATTTATGATGAAATCACTTATGGGGTCCCAACTCTATGTAGGGCACTGCCAGGTGTGGGGGCACACAGTCAGGATTATGGGTTCACAGAGCCACAGCCAGAAGGGACCCCAGAGGCCATCTAATCAACCTCTTCATTTTATAGTGGAGAAGACTGAGGTACAATTAGTGACTTGTTCACGCTTGCATGGGAAGTAATCATCAGGCAAGATTTGACTCAGTTACTCTGACCTCCTAGTCTGGTGCTTTCTATAGTACCAGCTGCCTGCCCCTATAAGATTCCACTCTATTCATAGATTCCTATGGGCTGTGTGGCCTTTATCCTCTCTCTGTTTCCCTTTCCTCATCCATAAAATGCAGATAATACTTGTAACTCTCTCCTAGGGCTGTTGTTAGGATCAAATAAGATAGTATAGGCAAATCAGTTTATGAATGTTAATTCACTATATAAATATTAAGTGGGCAGCTAGGTGGCACAGTGCACAGAGCACTGAGCCGGGAGTCAGGAAGATCTGAGTTCAAATTTGACCTCAGACACTTACTAGCTGTGTGACCCCGGCCAAATCACTTAACCCTGTCTACTTTGGAATCTATGAATAGAGTGTCTGCTTTGCTTTCCTCATCTGGAAAATGAGCTGGAGAAAGAAACGGCAAATCGCTCCAGTATCTTTGCCAAGAAAATCCCAAATGGGGGTCATGAAGGGTCAGACATGGCTGAAAAATAACTCAACAACAACAAAAAAGTATAAAGAAAGACAAAGGGAAGGTAAAGGGTAAATCCTACTAGGACTCGTTGCTAATTGCTACTAGGACTCATTACTCATTGCTAATATAGCAATGAGACTATTTCTCTTTTTGCTGTTGTTCAACCTGACCCAGCAGGGAACTGGTACCTTTTTGAAATCCTCTTATATGTGTATGAATGTGAACACACACATGCATATACATGTATGTAAATTGTCTACTTGTCTTGGGAAAATACTCTAGGTAGGTATGGTTTGTAAAAACACTGGGGCCAGGATTTCACAGGTAAAGTGAAACAGAGGGTTGAAGCATTTATCCATCAATTCACCTTGGCTGTTATAATGCTGCCTGGCCCCAGTGTTCTGTGGCTTTCTGGAAGAGTGCTTGCCTGGAATGCTAAGCATCCTCCAAGGGCCTACAGATTCTGACTCACTGCTGGGGGATGTGGAGGGTCTGCCTGGCAGTGTAATCTACCTCCATGAATTACGGTACTCCCAGGAGCAGGACTCCTTTCTACCTCTCTCTACCCCTTACACAGTCTACCCCACCTGCAAAGAGCATCTGTTTTAGAAACTCCTGGAATAGGAGGAACTGTGGTAGTTGAGAAAGCCCTAGTTAGGGAGATTTCTATTTTTCTGTGCCCTTAAAATATCTCATTCAGATTTCAAGCACTTCTCTGATTAAAAGAGAGTTTGCTCAGTCCTGGATAATGGCTGCTAGCAGGGAGTATTAGCATGGTTTTGCCTAGCTACTTGGTGCAATGATGACTTATGCCCTGAGGAGTATCACCCAGTCTGGTATTACAATGTGTGTGTGTGTGTGTGTGTGTGTGTGTGTGTGTGTGAAAGGATGGAAGCAGAGTGAAGGAGAGGGTCTTATGGAAGTTTCTCACATAGCCATAAGTTCTCAAGAAATATTTCCTCTGCTTTCTGTCCATACCCAGCCCATCCTGTTACCTCACAGTTCTGACTGGTCAGGTTTGACCATTGGTAGACGCATGCCATTGTACTGCTCAGGCTTAAAGCAAATTATTCACTTTGTGGGGAGAGGGAAAGGGGAGGGCCAGGAGGAGTGACTACATATATACATACACGTACACATGTATGTATATATGTGTATGTGTGTGTGCATGTGTATACACACACACACTCCTGCATCTCCCTAGGACCTGACAATTCTCTAGGCCAGAGATTGCCAACCTTTGGGGAATTACTATTGTTCGTTTGGCTCCCTTCTCTTAAAAGAGCTGTATGGCATATGTCCATCTTAATTCAAATAAACCTATTGTGCTTAAAATGTGCTTACTGTTCTATAATTGGAGGCACTCTCGGGGGCCAGAAAACCAACTTTTCAGGGCAGGCGGTGCGAAGAAATTGTGGTTTGTTCCTCAATATAAAGAAAAGTTCATTCTGCAGGGTCTGGCTCTGGGAACCAATCTCTGTGCTAAGTCCCATCACTGGGCTGAAATGTATGGTCAAAAACGTTAAGCTGGTGATGGTACGTTACAAATTGATATGCCCTCTTCCCCTTTTTTGACTAATATAGAATTGAAAAGTAAATGACTCTAAGTCTTCTCTGCCTCCTCTCCAGCTCTGGCTATTCTAACCCTAGTCAAAGCTACCTCCACCTTCAAGTTTTGTGGGCAGCAGGTCCCAGAGAACTAGGAACAAGGCTATGGCAAGATGATGTTCACGCCTGTTCATTTTTTTCCCCCTCTGGAATTAATGTCACATGAATCAACTGCCCACAAAGCTTATATTCATGTAAGGGCTTAAGAGGTGGAATCTGAGCCAGATGCAGCCTGTGAGCAGCCTCAGACAAGGGAGTGTGGTGAGAAGGGAGGAGTGGGGCTCGGGGTAGGAAGGGAGAAAAACAAGGCCGTCATCAACTGAGGTGTCATGGGAACTCAAGGAGATTGAACACTGCAGCTTTTGCTCCACTGGCCTGTCAAGCTTCCCCTGACAGGAGAAGCCAAGCAGGAGATTAACATGATTGAAGGTATACACCTTCAGTCCCTGGGCTTTGCCTATACAGTCTGTGTGCTGCTCATCTCTGTGGCCCATACAAAACCCCACAGCCTGGGGACTTCTTTGAGAGGTGTGTGTGTGTGTGTGTGTGTGTGTGTGTGTGTGTGGAGACAGAGAGAGAGAAAGAGATTAAAAATCTAACAATGGAAGCTGTCTGTTTGTAGCAGGGTTCATTTGAAGCATCTGAAAATTCACAGGTGACCAGGAGGGGCCCTAGGATGCATGCAAGCTGAATTGCTGGCAGGCCTTAAGAAGCTGGTGCATGCTTGGCTGAGAAGCCAAAGAAGGAACTGGGTGGTCTTTGTTTTATCCGGCACTAGCTGTTTGCAGGAGCAAGAGAGGAAGTTAAAATTAGCAGTATACTTTAAATGTGACATCTGTTGTTCCCTGCTGGTCTCCCTTGTTATAGACTGGCAAGACATCAAGGTTCCCCGGGCAGAATCCAGGCCTGTTGGACTCTTTGGACCGATTCAGACGTTTTGACTTTTGCCTTAGCCCCTCCCTGCTCCCCCCCTTTCCCCACCCTGTACCTTGGCAACAGCAGCTAGGGCACATCCCGTTTTTGGCATACCAGGAAATCCTGGTTCCTGGTATCACTGTATGCTTACCAGTCAGTGACTCGCAAGACCAACAGCCTAGGGAGACAGCCTCTGTTTCATCTCTATCACGCCTGGTAAACATAAAGCATGAATCATTAGGTAGGGCAACAGCAATCTTCTCATTTGGAAAAAAAAAAAAGAAAAAAAAGGAGAGGAAAATCCAAGCCCAGTGGATGTCGATGTGACTCTCCCGAGGCTGCAGGAGACTCAAGTAACTAAACTCAGTTCTCAGCTGGGATGGAGGCAGCTGGGGGAGGCAGTAAAGCTGGACTTAAAGCTGGGAAGACCTAAATTCAAATCTGGCCTCAGACTCTTACCAGTGAGTGACTCTAGGCAAGTCACTTAAACTTCAGTTTCCAACTGTAAAATGAGAATAAATCCAGCAACCACTTCCCAGGTTCGTTGTGTTCGTAAAGTGCTTAGCACAGTGTCTGTCACACAGTAGGCCCTTAAGAAATGTTTATTCCTCCTTTTAAGTCAGTGCTGAGCCTTTCAAGACCAGAACTTACCTGATCCTACCAAGATCTGGAGGACTTGGGTTCTGAACTGTGTGACCTTGGGCAAGTCCGTTAATCTCCTTATGCCTCAGTTTCCTCAACTGTAAAATGGAAGGGTTGGACTGGACTACTTCTAAAATCCCTTCTGGCTCTAAATCTATGCATGATCTTAGCATTCTGACAGACCCTATTTCTCCAGTACTGCAAGGTTTACAACATACTTGCCTCACAACAGTCTCCATTTTAGGGAGAGGATGACTGGAGGCTTTAGTTCCACTGATTAGTGTTTTAGAATGAAGAAACCAAGACTGAGAGGGGTCAGGTGACTTCAATCAACCAATCAATCACACAGCCAGTAAGTCGAAGAGCTGGGATTCAGTCCTCCTGCGTCTAGATCCATCTCTGTGCACCATATGAAGCTGGCAGTCTGACCTTTCCAATTCTTAGCATTCCTCTCATCCCAGAAATCACTCCATATTCACTTTGCCATAGATTTTGAATTTACTTCTATTTGTATGAGTTGCTTTACCTCCAGTAGGATGTAAACTGCTTGAAGGCAGGGACTTTTGAATTTTGCCTTTGTGTTTATAGCTTCTATCACAGTGCCTGGCCTAGAGCAACCTCTTAAAGAATGCTTATGGGGGCAGCTAAGTAGCACAATGGTTAGAGCAGCAGCCCTGCAGTCAGGAGGACCTGAGTTCAAATGTGACCTCAGATCCCCAACATGTACTAGCTGTGGTCCAGCTGACCCTGGGCAAGTCACTTAACCCCTATTGCCTCACCAAAAAACCAAACCGAAGCAAAACCTTAAAAAAAATAATGCTTGTGGAACTGAACTGAATATGGGAGATCCCTAAATTGAGTTGTAACATTGCAAGTAACTTTGTGTGAAATCCGTGGGCATCCCCCAGAGTCTCCTAAAGTGGTGATGTAGCCACCATATTGATCATTCACTGCTCCCTCTTTGTTTCCTTAGGTCAGAGCCAGGGAAAGATTCTGGTAGAGAAGACGCTGGGGGAAAGCTGTAGGAGGACTTAAGTGCAATGCTGGGCTGCCATCACGGGAGACCGAGAAGAAGGACCAGCTGCAAGAAAAGGGTTTTAATAATTTGTAGTCAAAAGGAAGCACCTATTACTGGAAATGTGAGCAAGATGGGTAAAAGAGGGCTTTGATGCTCAGGATATGACCTTATAATTTGGTGACCTGTTTCTGGAAGGGTTAGGGATGAAGAGAAAGGGCATTGGGTGCCTCAGAGAGCTTCTGTGCTCTGCGGGCAGATGCTACTTGCTGCAGCTTCTAAGTTCAGAGGCTTCTGGATCTGCTTTGGATTTTTTTTTAAATGCTCCATCTTGCAGGGTTTTGGTTTTTGTTGCAATGAGATATGGTTTGTTTCATTGTAAACTTTTTCTTGAGGGTTTTTTTTTCTTCCTTTGGACAACAATTTCAGTGTTTGAGGTTTTATAAATTGGAGGAGTCAGGGCTTCTGCTCTATCAGAGGACTTCAGTAGTCAGCTGGCTTTGGTGTACCTGGGTAGCAGGCCTCCCAGACACTGGAGGAGCAGCAGTAAGGCCCCAGCCAAAAAAAGAAAAGAAAAAAGATACATTGGCCCACTGTATTATCAGTGGTTTGTGAAGGCAAAAATATTTATTTTATGAGAACATTTGTCCCAACCATACTTGCCAAAGGATTAAAAAAAAAAACAAAACTTAGTTGTCGTCCGAAGAGATAGTAAATATTTGGATGTCATGAAAAAAAATTTATATATAAATGTACTGTATGCTCTTTTGTAAATGTTTTTTTTTCTTAAATAAAGATATTTTAGGCTTTGGTTTTGCTTCTTCTTGATCTGCATCCCCTTATCTATATATCATTTGCTTTAGGAGGGTCCGGCATCCCTAATGTTTCCCAGGAGTCCACACTTCATGTGTTCCCTTGCTGATTGTTGTTCAGCGTATCAGCAATTATCCGCTGCATCTTTGCAGTTGTGTTCTCCTTCCATGCCCACCGGAAAGTCCCCATGACCCACTTTTTGTTCAGTGGTTTTCCATTCTTTCATAATCTGCAACTGTGACCTTGAGATGCATCGAGCCAGTGTGGGCAGGACTGCTCTCTCCTCATGTGGGCCAGCAAAGCTGACTCTCCAGTTTGGGTACCACATCCATAGCAGGGGAGTTAGGTGAGGTAGGAAGGTGCCTGCTGGTGGAAGCTTTATGGAGAGGGGAGGTGAGCCGCTGTTGGTTACACAGCTTGCCTTGCCGGCTCATGCGCTGAGTCAGCACTGATCGGAGGCCCACTGGAAGCAGCTTCAGGCAGGGACAGGAAGTTCTGTGTCTCAGGGAGAGCCAAAGCAGCATTGAAAAGCGTGTCTGCTAGAGGATGATCAGTGGAGCTGGGCCGTATCTTTTAAAATAGATTGGTGGGGGAAACCCTACCTTTTAGTAATAAAGCACAGAGTAGCTATTATCCAAAGGGATAATAAAAAATATGGTTCTCATAGAACTTTGTCTTTTTAGGGCATGGTACATTAGGGCAGCTATGTGGTGCAGTGGTAGAGTGCGAGGCCTGGAAACAGGAGGACTCGAGTTCAAATTTGGCCTCAGACACTTACTAGCTGTGTGACCTTGGGCAAGTCACTTCACCCTGTTTGCTTCAGTTTCCTCATCTGTAAAATGAGCTGGAGAAGGAAATAGCAAACCACTCTAGTATCCTTATCAAGAAAACCCCAAATGGAGTCACAAAGAGTTGGATAGGACTGGAGAATGACTGAACAACAACACTGTGAGTGTGACAGGATGGGTTCTTAAAAGAAAATACTGATGGTAGAAAAGAAATGTTGAGAGAGAGGAAATATAAGAGTGGAGAAATGAGGAGAGGGACAGAAATGGAGAATCCAGGAAGAAAAGGGGAAGTCACATCAGGAACAGATGGGTTTGGCTTCACATTTGTCTCCTAATTCCTTCTCATTTCTCAGCTCCTGTCTTCTTCTTTTTCTCCACCTTTTGCTTCGGCAGACACATCTGCCATAGCTTATTTCATCAGACGAAATGAAGGGGAAATCTGATTTGTGCCTAATTGGACTTACTGTAGGCAATTAGGGTTAAGCTGACATGAGGGAAATAGCAGACCTTGGGATTTTCTGTGCTTGTTCGTCATGTTGCTGGGAAGATTTTAGAATTGGAAGGGCTGTGATTCAGGCATATGCCTTCAGACACCATGCTAAGCGAGGATGCTAGCTGTCTGGAATCACCACTGTAGGCATTATAGCCATAAGAAGGCTTTTTAAAATGTCCTAAATAAACACATTTAATCATCAGTGCAAAGACTGACCTCCTCCATCCCTGCCTCACACTCTACCTCTAAGACTCCATGTTCTGTATATAGGCAATCATTCACAGATGATGAGGGTTGGAAAAGGTCTCCTCTTTATTGCACACCAACTCTTTCATCAAGCAAAGGTTTTTCTCCCTTTTAGCTGTTTAGTATCATTACCTTCTAAGCAATTGTGGTTTGGTGATGCCTCTGCTACCTGTCTTTATTGCCTCTCCTTCAAATGTGTTTATTTTAGAAATGATGACCAAAAATGGACCGGCAGCTAGATGGTTCAGTGGAGAGTGCTGGGCCTGGAGTCAGGAAGACTCATCTTCCTGAGTTCAAATCTAGCCTCAGGCACTTTCTAGCTGTATGACCTGGAGCAAGTCACTTAACCCTGTTTGCCTCAGTTTCCTCAATTGTAAAATGAGCTGGAGAAGGAAATGGCAAACCACTCTAGTATCTGTGCCAAGAAAATATCAAATAGGGTCACAAAGAGTCAGATAGGACTGAAATGACTGTCCAATAACAAAAAAGGGATGTTTATATTGACATCTATATTTACATACCACTATATATACTTATTTATTTATAAATGTGTAATTTTTGAAATTCTCAGTCTTAGACTACCCAACTAATCCCTTAAACCATTTCTTTTGTCTTTGTCTCACTTTTGTTAGAGCAACAGTCACTTATGTTTCCATTCAATGGTGCCCAATGGCTTTGGAGAGAACTCCTGTAGAGAAATCCACACTGATATACCAATCCTTATCTTCTAGCAGCAGTCTACAGAACCAGGAAAATTGTCCTTGTGCCTAAGAAGCTGTGAAATGAAAAGAATGAGGATGTCGATAGCAGAAAAATCAAGGCATACAATCCACAGACTCTCCATGTAAAATGCCAGTAGTGATGCATCTTTTGCCCTCTGGCTTTTAAGATGTCCACTTGATACCCTTAGCATTCTTCACGTAGAGGTAAATATATTTATGTGGTGGATCAGTGATTTCTGAATCCTCACCTCCATTCATCCCACATTAGATTGATCAGTGTAGTCAACGCTGCACCTGAGATCTTTGGGGCAGCTATGAGACATTTTCAAATTCTATTCTTGAGTCCTTCCTCTTCTTTTGAGAGTGGAGTTGGGCTACTTCCATTCAGGAAGCTGGGCGAAATCCCATAATACCAGATCTATGGACAGTTAAAAGACAGTGTACTATGATGGAAGGGATGCTAGAATAGGAATTGGGAAGCCTACATCTATGTCTGGGTTCCATTACTTAACGCCTCTGCATCTCCTCTTTTCTCATCTGTAAAATGAGCGTTCTAATCTTTAAACAACAGCTTTATATATTGTAAGTCACTGTATAAATATGAGCCATTATTCTTGTTACTGTTACTATTACTCTTGGGATGGCACTTGGTAATGATTAGTGAAGTCTCTAGAGAAGGGCTAAGGACAAATAGAGCCGGGTGACCAGAGATCTTTGCTGTTTTGTATCATTGGACATATGTTTTCAGGAGTCTGGCTCCATTTGTTCTAGTAATTTTAGGACTTTGGGCTAGGATGTTACACCCCAGCCTCAAACAGAGGAAGAGGACCAGCATTTGTATTACTCATTTGTTCAGCTTCTTTACCAAGTAACACTGCCTCAGTGCCTTGAAGGCCCCAAATGTGCGCACGCGAGGATGCGCACACACACACACACACACACACACACACACGCACAGAGGAATTTTGTTTTTATTCTCTTGGCTCCTAATCCTGAGCCAAGAAACCTGGGAATGCAAAGTACTCTCCAGGATACTGAGACCAACTCCTAACTTATAAGAACACACTTCCCAATATTATAGATCATTCATTTCTGTTCAGTGATGTCCAACTCTTCCCATCCCCATTTGAGATTGTCTTGGTAAAGATAATGAGTGGTTTGTCATTTCCTTCTCCAACTCATTTTACAGATGAAGAAAATGAGGCAAACAGGGTTAAGTGACTTGTCCAGGGTCACCTAGATAGTATGTGTCTGAGTCCAGATTTGAACTCAGGAAGATGGGGAGTCTTGGTGACTCTAGGCCTAGAACCCTATCCACTGCACCAGCAAGCTGCCCAATATAGAATCATGTTTCAGTTTTCACAAAGTTGGAAAACGACATAGAAATCCTTGAAGAAGCAACCATTAATACCAGAGATATATGAACATCCCTGGAGTAATTTAACAGTTAAAAATATGAAGGCTCTTCTGGCAAAGCCTTGTTGCCATTTCTACCACGTTGTGCCTTGGGCCACTCACTGTTCCCAGCTATGGAAGGTGGGTGTATGTGTATGGGAGAGAAGGTAATATTCTCTCCCACTCTTTCTCTCCAATTTTACTTGTTTCGTGGTACTCCTAGCTCCTGATCAATGCCAACCAGTTTCTTAGTTGAGTGAGGATAAAACTTATCTCTCATTGGGCAAGATGGGGGCAAAACTCTTCAGCATCTGTATCTTCTTCTTTGTCTCCCATTCCCTACCTCCCATCATCCCTTCACTTTCCCTTGTCTTCCCTTCAATTTATCTTTGTAATCAGCCCCATGGAATCCTAGGATCATAGATTAAGAGCTGGAAAGAGATATCAAAAGTCATCTATGACTTCTCACAGATTGGGCAGTCATTTCGCATTTGTGTCCAACTCTTTGTGACAACATTTGGGGTTTTTTTTTTGGCAGAGATGCTAGAGTGGTTTGCCATTTCCTTCTCCAGCTCATTTTACAGATGAAGAAACTGAGTCAAACAGGGTTAAGTGACTTGCCCAGGGTCATACAGCTACTAAGTGTGTGAGGCTGAATTTGAACTCAGGAAGATGAGGCTGATTGCTCTATCCACTGAACCATCTAGCTGCCCTAATAGTCTAATCCCCTCTTGTTCCAAATCGGTCAAGTAAATAGGCATCTAGTAAGTACCTCCTACATATGACCCTGTGTTAAGGTCCTGAAAAAGGTGAAACAGCTAGGCCAGGGTCACACATCCAGTGAGAAATGGAATCGCACCTGACTTCTGGTCTAGTGCTCACTTCTCCTTTTACTTTAATTCACCACTCATCAGACCGCCTCTCACAAATTTCTCTCTTGGCCAAACTGACCAAAGGCAAGGGCCTAATTCTGAAATGTTTTCAGAAGTGCTGGGCAGACTTTTTTCAGCTTGTCAGATGTTACTAGATTATCAAAATATTGTTTCTCTATTACTGATTGATTAATGCACCCTCATGTATCCCTAAACTGCAACATAACTTAGCATTTTTCAAAGGACATGAAATTATTAGAAATCACAGCATTGATAGAATTTGTGTTGTTTCAAGAGCTGAATGTAGAGCTCTGAAGAGTCAAATACTGTTGTTGGACTGATCACTCCCACCACATGCTATAAAACTCTTGACAACAGGCACCGCTAAATGGTAGAGTCAAAATCCTACTGAGGTTAGGGAAATCTGGGTTTGAATCCTAGCTCTGCTAACTCTGTGACCTTGGGCAAGTCATTGAACATTTCTCCTTCTTAGTTTTCTCATTTATAAAAGAGACGATTGGACTCAAGGCATGTCATTTCCCTTTGAATTCTTATCTATTCATTTTTTAGTAGCACTAATAAGTCTTCCAGACGCTCCCACGTACTTAAAAATGTAGTTTTAAAAAAATGTGTATAATGGCAAGGCTGATGAACATGTGCAATGTGAAGAAATATCCCATGGGGGTAGCCTATTTCCAGAAACACACAATGATGTGAATGTAACGGGAGGGTCTTCTGTGGTATGGTGCTTGTGCAGACATTCTGCAGCTGGTTCTGGCTTGCTAAGCACATGGCGAAGAGATAGATTGTCGATTGCCTCTGGCGTCAGAACGGGAGGGCCTTCCAGATGACCAAAGTACTGGAAAAGAGCCCAAGCAAAGAGGCTGTCTTTTGAACATACCCCACTTGGAGTCTGTCTTCAATGAGGGACTAGGGCAATTCCATTGTGTTTTTTTGTTTTTGTTTTTGCTTTTTTTGGAAGTAGATTGCCCAGATTTGGCATATTATTTTTGGGAGAGAACAGAGAGTAGGATTGGGACTGGAATACAACGCAAAAGAGTGATGGATTTGAAGTCAGAATATCTGAGTTCAAAACCCGATTTCAAATCTCTGCTCTTCTATTTCTTTCCTATGTGACTTTGGGCAAGTTACATCACCTTTCTGGGTCTCAGTTTGCTCATCTGCAAAACAAAAGGGTTGCACTTAGACATTCTCTGCTGTTCCAGCTCTGTCTGTGATCTTATGGTCCTCTTTGACTTTCCTTTTAGGGGGAAGGAGGGGGTCTGACAGTTGTTACCCCTTCCCTGCTCTGCTCAGGGACCAGTGTCAGCACCCACTCCTCCCCAACTCCCTCTTGTGATTTTAAAACTTCAAGGAAATGAAAAACAATTCCTCCTTATGAAAAGTCTAGGGGCCATGGCTTTAAGAAATCTGGTCCATATCGAGCAAATATTTTATACATAGCCAAACCACAGATTAAACCAAAGACTATTTTTTAAAAAAAATCTGTATGAGATTTTAAAAAATCAAAATGTGCAGGTCTCTACGTAGCACTGTTACTTGTATTCATTCTTTCGCAGGAGAATTCAGGGTCAGAGCATTGAGTCATTCACCTGGGGACTCCAAGTTCTACCTCATTTTTTGCTCAGATTTGACTCTTTGAGATGGAGACTCTTTCTACTCTGACTTTCTAAGGCTGGCATGGAGGTGTAGTTTGGGCTGGGGTAGATCAAGCATGGCTCCTCTGCAGCGTGGGTCTCAGCCTCCTGCCTGGCTGGCCTGCCCTCTACATTTCTGTTAACTGGGGTTGGGCCAGAGTTGTGGCTGAATCCTGAGCCTGAGCCAGCACAAGGCCGCAGCTGCGGTAATCTGCCAGCTGTGTCTGGAGGCAGGCTGTTCGCAACTGTTAAATGAGTGGGATTCGGTGCTAATGCCTTTACTTGCTAACCCCTGGCCTCAGTCCAATTCTAGGGTGTGAAGGTAATGGCTCATAAACTGGTTAACTCTCTTAGTTAGTACATCAATTCATCAACAAATATTTATTGAATACCTACTGTATTACCAGGCCTACATTAAGTATAATGGGTATGACAAAAAGAATATGACATTCTTGATTTTGTTGGGAATACAAAAATATGTACACATAACACATAATTAGGAGATAGTGTAGACTAAAGTACTGAGTAGCATAGTGTAGATTCGTAAGGCTGCAGGAGTTCAGAAAAGGAGTCGTGTGGATAGAATGGGCAGAGAAGGCTTCATGGACAGAGGGGACCCGAGCAATAAAAAATATTTGGATCAGCAGCTACATGGAAGACAGGAATAGGAATAGAAGTGATGAAGCCAAGGCTCCAGTCTAGATACTGAGCCCATTTTAAAGGACTTTAAAGTTTTCGAAGTGCTTTATGGATATTGTCTTATTTGAACCTCATAACCACCATCTGAAGTAACTGCTACAATTATCCTCATTTCACAGATGAGAAAATTGTGGCTTAGATAAACTGAATGACTTGCCTAGGGTTATACAGCTAGGAAGCATCTGAGGGATGATTCAAACCCAAGTCTTCTCAGCTCCAAATTCCAGCCCTCTATCCATTACTACAGTTTTTATTATTAGCATTGTTACCAGGTACAGTGGGTAGAGTGCTGGGCCTAGAATCAGGAAGATTCGAGTTCAACTTTGGCCTCAGAGAGTTACTGGCTGTGTGACCCTGGACAAGTCACTTAACTTTCTGTTTGCCTCAGTTTCCTCATCTGTAAAATGAGCTGGAAAAGAAAATGGCAAACCATTCTTTGTTTGCCAAGTATCTTTGCCAAGAAAACCCCAAATGGGGTCACGAAGAGTCTGACACGACTGAACAGCAACATTATTACTGTTATCCATTATTACCATATTACTTCTCTTTGCTGGGCACAAAATAGGTGCCTAATAAATATTTGTTGGATTCTAATTTTTAATAATAATGTTGTTGGAAACAGTCATAAATAACAACTTCTTTGCTTGGCTTCAGTTGTAGAACCAGAAACGAGAGTGTCTTCAATATACCTTCATCAGCTCTGACTCTCTCTTAGTTGAACCTACAATCTCAGTCAATGCTGATGGCATCCCAAGCAGGGCCAAAGCTACAGCTGGGGAGGCTATGGGCTGGCTGCCTTTGAGGTCTTCCTATGGATTTGTGAATGTGAGCTTTGTCTCTGTGTTTATTCTTTTATTTTAGGTGAATAAGATTAATCTGGAAGCTATGACCTTGTGAGTTTTGAAAGGTCAGGAGATCCATGCCAGGTTTTGCAGCCTGCATCAATACTCGAAGAAGCAGGCTTCAGGAGGAAGCTCAGACAATGTAGGTGAGACAAGGATTCATACAAAAGGATGGAGATTTTCCATTTGGAGCAGAATTTGGAGAGATCAATACTGTATAGAAAGTGTATTAAGAGTGAATCCCCTCTCCAGACACAGAGGTCGTGTAAGGGAGAGTATGACTCCAGGTATTGGGGTGATATTTTTATACTTTTGTTTTTGCTATGATTTCAATCTAAATATCTAAATGTAAAAAGCTAATTGTCATTAATTGGTTAATGGAACTGGAGTGCTAAACACTGATGGCTAACTGTGGGGGCTTGAGCATATAATTTCCCAGAGGAGACATCCCAATGCCTCAGGGATATATCCCTAGAGCCCTGTGGGGAAGATGTAGCTGGCCCTGCTGGGAAGGGTGAGCCTCTAGAGCATGTCTGACTAAGCATGAAAAAAATGTTTGTATATATACATACATATGACTGTATATGTATATATACATATATGTGTATATACACAGATGCATAGACATACACACATACGTATATGTAATTGTCCTTCGTTTTTGAAGAGGACCAATGACATCACAGATAGATGTCTTGACTAGTGAATGAATGGGTTTAAGCAAGGCAGGGGTGCACAAAGTCATCAGCCTCACTCACAGAGTAACCAAAGTCCGGTGGCAAGACAAAAGTCAGGACAACTGGCAACGGCCTGGGATACAGTGGATGACCAAGCTTCAGCCACCTTCATGGCCATTGGAACAAATTATTCTCATCCACACATTCTCCCGGATGAAGTCTTCACATGCTTGGGGTAGACACCCCGCCCCCCAACTCAGTAATGAGTTTGAAGTCTGTCAGTTATACCAGCAGCTAGGCGGCTCAGTGGATAGAGTGCAGGGGCTGGAGTCAGGAAGACCTGAGTTTGAATCCAGCCTCAGAGAGTTACTAGCTGTGGGACCCTAGGCAAGTCACTTAACCTATTTACCTTGGTTTCCTCATTTGGAAAATAAGCTGGAGAAGGAAATGGCAGTCTACCCCAACATATATGTGTATGTATATGGCAAACTTTATTTTTTCGGGTGAGACTTTTAGTTGTCCAACATTAATATTCAATTCACAAAGGAGTCAGCAAACCTTTACTCAACGCCTGATATGTGATAGGCATTAAAGAATATGTAAACAAAAATGAAAACAGCTCTGATCCTGAAGAGGCTTACATTCTGCTGGGGTGAAATAACAATTACGCATGTCAGTAAATACAAAAATGTATAAAATATAAATACGTGTGTGTGTGTGTGTGTGTGTGTGTGTGTGTGTGTGTGTGTGTGTGTGTGTGTGTGTAGTACTGGAAATTAGGGGAATGAAGAAAGGCTTCCAATGTTCTAGAAACAAGACCACTGTGATAAATAGTTCAAGGTCCTCCTAAGAAAGACAAGGGATCATTTTCAATATGGATGGGCCACCTGTAGACTACAAGTCCCAACATTCATTGCATGAAGGCCAGCCTCTGTCACTAGAGTGGCTGGGCAATTGGTTCCTCCTCCTCCTCCTGCCCATCTGTCTCCCTCCCTCCCTTCCTTCCCCATCCCCCAAGGCACACTCCTTATCTTCTGGCAGGTTGCCAGTGTGGTCCTTCTCTCTGAGCTCTAGGCCTTTGTTTCCCTGTATTCTGGTAGTGAGTGACCTTAAAGCCATTTTTTTTTCTGTGCTGGGCAGAACACTTGCCCCCTGGTGAGCCAGAGAAAGCCAGGCTGCCAGCTGAGCGCTGCCACAACTGCTCATTTTGTCAAGGACCAGAACACTGGCAAGCTGGAAGCCTTTGTCAGATGGGAACTGTGGTCGGGAATAAAAAAAAGTGAAACCAGATGTTTTTCCTCAGTTGCTTCATATCCACGCTAGAGGGGGAAGACCATAAAAATGTCATAACCCTTGATTCCTGAGGCTCAGATCTTACACTGCCATGTAACCTCAAACAATAAATCCCCCGCTCTCACCAGAGCCTTAGCTTCTGAAGGGGCAGGACGCAGCTGTGGCATTTTCAAGGGATGAGGGGTGGGCTGAGAGGGAGGGGCTCCTTGGGGGAGTGGGAGGGGGGAGGCAAAGAAAAGCCTGACTCAGGAGAAGGGGAGAAGTTGGGAGGTGTTAAAAATGGGCAGGAATGTTTGCCGGGCCTTCTCGTGGGCACTGCCTTCTCAGGAAATAAGCCAGGAGTGAATGCTGGCCACTCCATTTAGTGAAATTTGTGTTTTAGTGTGAAAGGGGACTTCACTTCTATTTGAAAAGTATTGGATGATGTAACACAGCTGCTGGGGAGTGGAGTCTAAACATTAGGCTGAGTTCCGTTGAATATTAAACTCTGTGCTAAGGGGCAATGAGAAAAACAGAACGACCCCAGAGAATTTTGGGATATTGGTCTGGGGGCCTGAGGGAGACAACAGAAGCCTGAGTTTAGTATCTCCTCTTTCCTCCACCCTACCTTCCCCTACTTCTTACAGTTCCAGAGCTGGTACACATCTTTTCCAAATTTGTATCCAGTGAGAATTCTCTGTGGCTCCCATTAACCATTTCTAGGAATCCAAATGAACTTTTGAGAAGGAGTAGGAGGCACATGGATAACAGTGATTGGGGACGGGAAGACAGGGAGGCAGCGGGCAAAATTGTGAATAGGGAAATATTTAGGTTGGTATGTTCTCCATACCTATGTATAGTGGGAGACTGGCAAGGAGGACCCAGTATGAATGCTTCCGATGAAAACCATATGAAAAGGCATCTCAGAAACTCATTTGCACAAAGGAATACATGATTAATAACAGCAGAGCATATTTGAATTTTTAGTATTTTTTTTCAGGAGGGCCTTCATACTCTCATAATTTTTTGGGGTTCAAGGAGCTTAACTCCTTGGGCCAGAGAGTTTCTATATGGCATGTCTCAGAATGCTGTGTGTAGACTCTTCTGTGTACATAGTTTGGAAAGGAAAGGCTGCAGAAAGCTTCTTGTATGGAAGCTGGCAAGATGCAGGTCCCCTTCCCCTCTCCCCACCCAAGAATAGCTGATGCAGTGTGGACAAAGAGAGATACGGGATAGCCAGAGAGCTGAAGCAGTGTGGTGGCAGGGGTGGTGGTTGTATCCAGGCAGACGGTTCCTGTGGAATGGTTTGGTAACTTCGAGCATCCTGTCTGGACTCTGATGGAGGCTGGGACCAGAAACGGAGATATTGGTGCTCAAAGAAAGCATCATATTAACCCCGCTGGGCTGAGGTGAAGGGGTGTGAGTAGATGGTGCAACTTCCAGCACTAGCTTCATGAGTGTAAACTGTCTTTCTTTTCTCATGCTTGCACTGGAAACATGTGGAGGACAGAATGGGGAGTTGGCTTGCAATCTCCCTTAGAGGCGTGGGAGGTGGCCACCTGGGTATGGGTTCTGGGAACACTTGCTGCTTAGTTTAACCCTTTGTTATTTATCTTATATTCTGTTTTAAATAAATGTCTTTTACCTTCCTATGATGTTACATGTTTGATTCCAGCTTGGTCAAAGAAGCTATTCAATGAAAATGGGGTTGGGGCTATTAGGCCAGTGATTGAGATAGGTGACCGGGTACCCCTTGAGTATCATGGACCTGGGAGTAGCCAAGGGAGGGGACAAAGACATTTTAGGGAGCACAGGTACTACATGGGGATGGTTCGTTTTTCATCAAGGGAATGAGTCTTTAAAGGTGAAATTTCAAGCATCAGTAAGAAGATGGGGCAGATTTTTTTTTTCAGGAGTAAGGGTGTCAATATTGCTACATCCTACAGGTAGGACCTAGTTGAGAGTGTCTGCTACTGTTTCCTCTGATAGGACTAAGGATTAAGTTACCTGTGTCCTCTACTGAGTACCTCCCTATGTCCCAGTCTAAAACGACCAGACATGGAATAAGATGCACCACTAATTCAGATATAGGAAGTAAGAACCTGGCATTACCTTGCCTAATGCAGGACATCTAAGGTCTGTAGAGATGGGAAGGACCTTAACTAATTCTCATTTTCAGAAAAGACATAATTCAGAGACATTACATTATTTTTTCAGTTACTCAACAGGTAAGATGTCAGAAGCAAGAGTTGAACCAAGGTCTCTCCTGACTCCAGCTCTAGTGCTATTATCACTACATCACACTGTATAATTTGAGGTAGAATGTGATTGGGATGAAGGAGAACCAAGAAATGCCCTATGAGAAACCTGAGGTCTCTCACCTTAGGGAAAGGGAAACCTTAGGGCTTAGGGAGAGCTTCTTGGAGGAAGGGAGGGTTTTCAGCAGATGGAGATGGGTGGGGAGAAGCAAGTGCTCTAGCATGGGACTTAGAAAGTAATGGGAGAGGACAAGATGAGGATGGGGAATGGGGAGTTGGTAGTACAATCTGATTGGCACCCAGACTGGAAGGGGAATGATATGAGTCTGACTAGTCAAGGCAGCTGGATGGAGTTGTGGATAGAGGACTTGCCTTAGTGTTAGGAAGACCTGAATTAGAAAATTGCATCAGACACTTACTATCGGTATGACACTGAGTGATTGCTTAACCTCTTTAATCCTCAGTTTTCTCATCAATAAAGTGGGTTCGATTATGGCAATAATGATAATCCTTACCTCATGGGGCTGTTATGAGGATCAAATGACATACATTACGCTGTGTGTGGTTTGTCTTTTGTTTTCGAAGAGAACCATGACATCAGGAAAATGATGCCGTGATTGCAAGTGAATTGGATTTGAGTGAAGGAGGGCTGTGCAAAGTCACCAGCCTCATTTTCTCCTCCAGAGCCATCTGGGTCCAGTGGCCAGATAGAGATCAGGATGCCTGGAAATGGCCCAATGATACCTTAAAGAGCTATATACATGTAGGTATGGGGGAAGGAGGGAAGGAAGAGAGAGAGTATTGAATGTCATGATGGGGAGATTAAATTTGGTTTAATAGGTAAAAGGGAACCCCTACAATTTTTTGAGTAGCAGAGTGAGATGATTATAATACATTAGAAAGATTACTAGGCTAGTAGTTCAAAGATGATTAGAGAGGCAGTCGAGAAGACCAGTTAAAAGAATTCGTGTATGAAGAGAACAAGGTCTGAACTAAAAGATTTATAATTGGAGTAGGAAAAAGGGAGACTTTTTAGTAAGTGATACTTCATAGGAAGAAATGTCAAGACTTCAAAGCTGATTGGATGGAGGGGCAAGGAAGGCAGCTATGGGGTATAGTGGATGGAGGGCCAGGCCTGGCATCAAGGAGACCTGAGTTTAAATCTGGTCTCAGACGCTTACTAGTTGTGTGACCCCGAGTAAGTCACTTAACGCCGTTTGCCTCAGTTTCCCCATCTGTAAAATGAGATAGAGATGGAAGAGCAAGCCACTATGCTAAGAGAACCCCAAATTGGGGCACAAAGAGATGGAAATGACTGAAAATGATTGAACAACAACAAGGGGTGAGGAAGGGGAAAGAATCAAAGATGACTTCTAAGGTTAGGATCCTGGGAGATTGTGAGGGTGGTAGTGCCATTGACAAAACCAGAGAAATCAGAGGAAGGGGCAGGTGTACAGGAGCAGATGCTGAGTTCAGTTTTGAACACGTAGAGTTTGAAGTGCCTGTAGGCCATTCAGGTGGAGATATCCAACAGACATTTGGAAATACAGGACTAGAGCTCTGAGGAGAGGTTGGGTGTGGAGATAATGGATTTACAAGTTTTTTGCCTATAGGTGATAACTGAAGCCTTGGGAATGAATAAGATTACCAAAAGAAAGAGTATAGAGAAAAGAGAAAGTCTAAGCCAAAACTTTGGGCACCACCCACATTTAAGAGGCTGGAGGAAGATGTGGAACTATCAAAGGAGGCTGAAGGAATGATCAGAGAAGTAGAATGAAAACCATGGGATCATCATTTCCTGGAAGCTAAGGGAAGAAAGGGTATCTTGAAGGCGGGTGGTCCATAGAGAGGTCAAAGGGAATGATGACGGGGAAAAAAAAGGAATCGAGTTTATAGATAAGGCCATTATTTCTGACCTTGGAGACACATGATAAAGGGGCTAGGGACAGAAGCAAGAGGTTATGGAGAGTGGATGGTAATTGAGTGGAGGCAGTGAGTAAAAACGACTTGTTTAAGGAATTTGAGCAGGAAGCTTGAGACAGAGGAGAGAGGGAGGGCAAGAGTTGAAGGGAGTGTTAGAGTCAAGGGAATTTTTTTTCTTTTTAGTGTAGGAGAAACCTGAGCATGAGAGGAAGAAATCAGTCAGGAACTCTACCCTACATCTGAACCAGAGTGCTGATCTGAATATTAGTATTTATGTCTGCAGATTCTACTCTATTGGACTAATTAGAAGTTGGTTTTAGAATGACCTGTTATGCAAATTCCTTGCTTTATAAATTTCTGGATATATGTTTCAGATTATTTATTTACTTATTCATCCATCCATCTATCCATCTATCCATCTATCTATCTATCTATCTATCTATCTATCTATCTATCTATCTATCTATCTAGGGGCAATTCATACGTTTATTAAGCACCTTCTATGTGAAGATTACCGTGTTATGAGCTGGTCACACAAATTATTTTAACTGGTCTTCCTGTGTCCCTCTCTAAACCATCCTGTGCACTGCTAGCCCAATAATCTTTTTAATGGAGTATGATCATCTCACTCCTCTACTCAAAAAACTATAGGGGTTCCCTTTTTTCTATTAAACAAAATTTAACCTCCCAACCATAACGTTCAGTACTCTCTCCCTTTTTCTCCCTGCACTGCCTCTGCCCCATTCATAACATTTCTAGATCTTTAAGTTTGCAAATCGTTGCAAACAGATATTATCCTGTCCTCACAGAGTTTAGAGTCTAGTGTGGGTATGATAATACAAATAACTACTACACAAAATATAATAATAGAAAATATTAATTATTAATCAATATGTCATTAATAATGTACGAATTAGAATCAGTAGCAGAATCAGATACTGCTGCTCTCCATTACCCATTCTTATCCAATCCTGGATCATCCCTATGCCTTTGCTCAAGTCTTATGCTTAGAACTTCTTCCCACCCATTTCCATCTGCTGAATTATTCATATATCAATATGTGATCATGTAAAATATGGTAATATCATATGGTTAGTGACCTCCATACATATCTTCTCTTTTTTAAGTTATTTTTTTTAGTAGTTGTCATTTCTATCATCCCTTATTATATATTTAACTCTATCAACAATTCTCTCAATCAGCAGGCCATGCCTTTAATGAGCCATTACCAGGCTGTTCTCTCATTATTAAGTAGTTCTCCACGAAGGATTACTTGACTCAAGTACCTATGGGAAGTAGCCACTTCATTAAGATAATACTCTCTGAAGTACTGCAACCCCAGAAGCTGATGAATTTACTCAGATTTGCTGAGTGCCAATATGCTTAAACCCTGTATGTTAGGACTATACAGACTGTAAGCCCCACTTAGTCTTTAGCCCTTTGTATTTGCTATTAGTCTCCACCTCCAGCTTGCCTAGCAAACTGAGACAGTCAGTAAATAACTGATTTTTAACAATGGTGCTAGAAAGACAATAGATTTTGTGCTAAGATTCATTAGAACACATCTATGTGAAGCAAATTCAAGTCTGGTTTACTGAGGTGGCACAGTGCTGGTCCTGGAATCACTCAATTCCTTCATTTTACAGATGAGGCAACTGAGTTCCAAGGAGATTAAGTGAATTTACCAAGGTCATGTAAGTCATAAGTGCTGGGACGAGATTTAAAAAAAAATCAGGTATTATCCTCTCTTCCTTATTTTTGTCTGAATGTTAGCAAGGATTTTTTCCTCCCTATTTCAGGTATATGTTCTTTATTTTTTTCAATTTTATTTAATTTTCAGGTCCAATTAAAAATAAAAGAAATAAGAAATTTACATGATAATTTTGTTGTATATTTGAAAGGAATAGCAAGTTGTGCACAGTAGGTTTGCAGTTTCATGCACAGCCATCTTTTTATTGTTATGGAAATGCTCTTTTTATTCCATAAATTAAAAATAAAATAAAATAATTTTCAGGTCCAAATTTTCTCCCTCCTACTACCCCCCTCCCAACTCTGCTAATTGAGGAAGCAAGAAGAACAAAAAGTATTATAAATTTGAATATTCAAGCAAAACAATTTCCACATTGGCCATGTCCCAAACCCCCAAAATATATGCCTCAATTTATAGTCTGAGTCTATCATCTCTCAATCTGGAGGTCAGTAGCAAGTTACATTATAAGTCCTCTGAAATTGTGGCTAATTATTTTGTCGATCAGAGTTCTTACATCTCTCAAAGTTGCTTATCTTTACAATTTTGTTGGTATTGTATAAAATTTATTCCTGTTCTGCTCATTTCACTTTTTATCAGTTTCTACAAGCCTTTCCAGGTTTTTCTGAAATGTTCCCCTTCATAATTTCTTATAGCATAATAGTATTCCTTTACATTTATATGCCATAACTTGTTCAACCATTCCCTAATTGAGGAGCATTCCCTCAGTTTTTCATTTCTTTGCCACCACAAAAAGAGATGCTATAATTATATTTGTATATATGAGTCCTTTTCTTCTTCCTTTGATATCTTTGGGAAAGAGGCCTAGTAGTGCTATCACTAGGATGTCAGAGGATATTGACGATTTAATAGCTTTTGGGACATAGTTCCAAATTGTTGTCCAGAATGACTAGAGCTGTTCACTGTTCTAACACTTGTTTTCCTACACCCCCTCCACCATTTGTCATTTTTCAATTTTTTTCCCCATCTTTGCCAATCTTATGGGTGTGAAGTAGTACCTCTGGGTTATTTTAATTTTCATTGAGGTGACATTTGAATCCAAATCCTCTGATTGTAGAAATAATTCTTTTTCTACTGCATTATGCTGCCTCTCCAAAATAAGGTGGAACCAGATCGAGAGGGCCTTGTACACAATAAAGAATTTGCTCTTCTTTTTGGTAGGGTAGGTCTTCTTATAATTTGAATTTTTATATAAAACTAATCTGATATCCAAACAATTATTACTCAAAGGCTTCCATTCAGGAATTTTAGTTGTCCTTTTCCAGGAATTCCAGGAATTTTCCAATAAATTGTAGAGGATACTTCAATATTGTCTTGATCACAGAATCAATGACAATGAACTCACTGTAAGAGTTAAAGAAGACTGCTTATACATGTATATATACATATACAGAGATATTCATATACACACACATACACATCCATATATACACATGTAATAGGGCTTTGGCATATGACCGGATTACCTAAGATGGAGGCACTCATGTAGGATACAGGGGACCTATATCTAGGAGTAGGCGTTTTGGTCTGTGTATTGGTCTACTATGTAGTTGGGAACAGCCTCTTTCCTCCTATTGCATAATAGAAACTGCCTTCATCTTTAAATCTACCTTAGTGAGGCACAATCCTTCTTTCTTTCTGGTGCCATGCAGGGTAAAGGACTCATTCACTTGCTTGGGGTTACTTGTGTAGTAACCCCAGTGGAGAAAGGCTACCTTCCTCTTAGGCCTTGGGACCCCAAGGAAGGAGCTTGGTGTTTTTGTCTTGTTTCATGTGATCTTTTCAGTTCTAGATACAGGGAGTGGTCCTGGACCAGAAAGCTTGAGCCATAAAGTCCTTGGAGCCCGGATTTCAGTCCAAATGTTGCAGCCAGTACAGCAGGGGAAGCTGAGAAGCTGAAGTGCTGGAATTCTAGCCCAGGGGAGCTTTGGACTTGGAACCTGAAGAGACTAATGCTATGTAGAAACTGAGTTAAATTGTGAACCTAATCTCTTTCCCTTTCCTAAAAGTGGGGACCATGGTGATGTGGGGAGGGTTATCATTGGGGGAAAATGTCTGTATGTTTGCTCTTCCTATGTCTCTGAAGTAAATATTTTGTTGTAAAAGCTAATCGGACTGTTCAGTGGTTAAATGGAACTGGAATCCCAACACTGGGGAATACAATCAGTTGGGAGTTTGAGCCAATGGCAGAGATGAAAAACACTCAAACTTTCTTGGAGTGCTAGAGAACCTTGGGGAAGGGGTAAAATGTAACAAACCTGGCCTGGGTAGAGGAGAAGGCCAGAGTAGTTGCTGTTATAGATTCAGGATGTCCCAAAAGTCTTAGTGCAGTTTTAAGTTTTAATAATTTCAGGAGCATAAATGCTACAGACCTCTAAAAAAAAAACCCAACAGTGCTGGAAAGGTTAATTATTTCCACTTAAAAATGCTCATATTTCTTAAAATTAAAATTCAGCATAATCACTTTTGTGATATACATCATGGCTCTAGTCAATTTTGAGCTTTGTAATAACTTTCGTCAGTTGCTGTTCAGTGATTCTAAGAATTTCATTTGTAATCATAACCTCATGTTCATCCAAAGAACTAGGTTTTGATGCACTTTTTATTGTTTGTTATTTGGTCATTTCAGTGGTGTCTTACTCTTTGTGAGCCCATTTGGGGTTTTCTTGGCAAAGATACTGGAGTGGTCTGCAATTTCCTTCTCCAGCTCATTTTACAGATGAGGAAACTGAGGCAAATAGGGTTAAGTGACTTGCCCAGGGTCACACAGCTAGGAAGTGTTTGAGGTCAGATTTAAATGTACTAAGATGAATCTTCCTGACTCCGGTCCCAGGACTCTATCCTCTGTGCCACCTAGCTATCTTCGATGCATACCCGTTAGATTTAATGTGATTCCATAAGAAAAACTCAAATAGGTATAGGTCAACTAACTGAGGTAGCCAAGTAAGAGAACATCCTTTATCAATCCATGTGTCTGAGAAAGTGTCATCCAGAAATTGTCTTACCCACAATGCATAATGACAGGATGTTCCATTTGTGAAAATAAAAATTAAAAATTCATTATTCAAAATTCACAAAACTGAAAAAAGTATTTAAGAAGTTTAAGTAACTAAATTTTCAAGTGATTTTGGGGGTAACTTTGTAGCATTTGTACTGCACCAAGACTTTTGAGATATCTTTTATCTATAGCGACATACAATGCACAGACTGATACATACATACACACACGCATGTACACATATACACACATACAAACACATATACCAACAGGGGACTGGCGATGACCCCTGCCCTCATGAGCATGCCCGAATTCTCAGCAGACTCAATGACCATGCGGACTTCAGAGCACATGCAGACATTCTGTCACTGGTTTTGATTTGCTGACTACATGTTCAAGAGGCAGTCTGCCAATCAGCATGTAGTTAGAGCTAGGGTGCATTTGAAAGGCACGTCAGCCAAGGCCAGTCACTTGGTCACTCTTTCTTATCTAGATGCTGTTCAGGAGACAGACAACATTGTGAGGGGAGAGGCCTTGTTGTCTCCCCAGCTGAGGCCAACGTGTAGCCTTTTAATATGGGTCTTTGTCCTTTGCCTCTGCTGTTTACATGGAGGAGGATGGAGATATTTGTGACTTGATGAGCTTCCAAAGGTCAAGGGAGAGAGCCACCAGGAAGTCCAGGAATGGCGTCCATACCAAATGTTGTGGCCAGCCAGTCCAGTATCATTGCTGGACCAAGCCCAGGTGTAACTGAGACAGGACCTCACCCATCCAGCAGCTACGTCAAGTTTGGAAGGGAATTTGGTAGGATCAATGCTATGTAGAAATGATAAGTCTGAGCCCACTCTCCACAAGGATATAGGTGTATAGGAATGTGTGCGCCCATGATACGTCTACTCCCAAAACACGGCATGAACTTCAAAACTTTCAGAGTCAGAAGACCACAGAACCTTAGAGACGGAAGGAATTTCAGAGCTCATTCAACCCTGCCTCTAACTTAGTAGGAATTCCTTCAGCAACATTCTTGGCAAGTCGCTTTCCAGCCCCACCAGACGACATCCAGTTATGGGGAACCTACTCACTTCCAAGGCAATCCATTCCATTTTGAGATAACTCTGCTTACTAAGAAGCTTTTCACTTTGTAGTCAGGGTTTGAATCCTGACTCTGCCACTTATTGTTTTTGGAGGCAATCAGGGTTAAGTGACTGTATATCACAGGGTCACACAGTAAGTGTCTGAGGCCAGATTTGAACTCTAGTCCTTTTGACTGGTGCTCTGGTGCTCTATCCACTGTGCTATCTAGCTGCCCCACCCCCCCACTTATTGCCTGTGGTGAACAAAGTGACTGCACCTTTATGAGTCTGTTTCCTTATCTGTAAAAGAAGGAGGCTGTTCTAGATGACCTCTAAGATCCCTCCAAACATTTTATCTGATCCTATGCTTCTTACATTAAGGCTACATTTTTTTTCCCTGAAACTTTTACCCGTCTCTCTTGGTTCTTCCCTCTTTGGACCAGTGGGACAAGTCTAAGCCCTCTTCCAAGTGATGTTACCTTTACATACTAGAAGACAGTAATCATGTTCTTTCTCAGTTTTCTCTTCTCCAGGCTAAACATTCTAAGAATCTTTCCCTCGTACTCATATAGCATGATGCTCAGATCCTGATTTTTCTTCTCTAGACACTCCCCAGCTTCTCTATCTCCTTCCCAAAATGTAGTCTCCATAAATACAAAACCCAAATGGAGTCTGATCAGGGAAGATGACAGAAGGGTAATCAGCTCTCTGATATTGGACATAATGTCTTTTTTTCACGGAGCCCAAAGTCCCATTAGCTTTTTGGGGTACTACGTCGCAATGTTGACTCATATGAAACTTATCTGGAGAAATTTAACCACTGCCTTGTTTGTCTTTTACAAAAGGCCATCATCCCTTGAAATAAGTATTCTGGACCATTGGACTCAGCAGCATGAGGATGCTCTCTCTCCAGAGTGTTAAGCGTTAAATGAATTCAGAGTCTATGTATAAAATATTACTATAAATATATTAACCACTGTGCTTTTTGATGCCAGATTGCTTATTACTCAAGAACATCATCATATACAGAACACAAAAAGACCTCCATATTTCAGAAAGGTCACTGACCAGCTGGAGTATATCCATAGCAGGGCCATCAGAATGGTGGGGGACTAGAAGTCCTACCATATAAGGATGAGCTGAAGCACCTGGAGATGTTTACCTTTACTGTGTCACCATTTGTGAAATATGGAACTCTTCTGCTCAGTGTTCATCATTGTAGGTTTACCTATACACTCAAATGATCAATATTGAATGTTATGCAAAACCCTGCCTTGACCGTCAAGCAATTCTCTACCTGCCCCCACACCCCTAACTGTTCCTCTTTCTACCTTACAAGGATTGACACTTAAATAAGCATCACCTTTGCTACTTCGAAGGCTATGACAAGCTACTGCCTTATGGTCCACTAAGAATGCTGTTAATTGAGAGCAGTAGGCAGCCTAGGTCAAAGTGTTGAGCCCCGACTACCCCTCTTTATGCTCTCACCTCATTTATGTCAGCCTCTCCCCAGCTTCCCTACCCTACTCTCCCTGTTTTATTGAGCCTTCTGGACTCCCTATTTTATAGTAATCAATTATCCTCATATTAGGTCTATGCCGAACACTGGAAATTACTATATATATATATATGTATATATATGTATATATGTATATGTATGCACATATATGTATATATGTGATATATATGTAAATATAGATAAATGGGTGAGGGGGGGCAGAGATATTGAGAGAGTACATGTACATGGGGCAGCTAGTTGGCATAGGGGATAGAGTACTGTGCTTGAAGTCAGAAAGACTTTCATCTTCCTGAATTCAAATCTGGCCTCAGACACGTACTAGCTGTGTGATCCTGGGCAGGTTGCTTAACCCTATTTCCCTCAGTTTCTTCATCTGTAAAATGAGCTAGAGAAGGAAATAACAAACCACTTCAGTATTTCTGCCAAGAAAACCGCTAATGGGATTACAAAAGGTTATAGTTGACTGAAAAATGGCTGAACAACAACATATATATGTATATATGTATATATTTACTTTAGGTGTTGTTTCAACAATTCTGCTATTGTAAGGTGTAAGACCCAAGAAGACCAGCAACAAGAGGTGCCAGCTGATTTGATCTGCGGAAAGCAACATTAAGAGGTTGGCAATCTTACTTTAATCTAACATATACATATAAACTCACTTAGTTCAGGAGGAAAAGCCAGCAACCTGAACTTCAGAGCAAATATGAACAAGTTACAAACACACACAATATAAACAGACCAGATCACAATTCATAGTTACCAAGAAACCATCAACATCTGGGTTGACAAGCCAGGGAGCCCTTAACAATGGCTGGTCCAGAGTCACTCACCACTCCTCCTGTGGCTCAGAGCCCTAAGCAAACAAATCTTTTCTCTCTTTTTATACAGTCCTTAGCCATCATTAAATGTCATCTGAGTGACCAGAACTTAGGTGCCTACTATTGGCTCTGGTCTTAGCAACTCCCCTTAGGACCCTGAGAGCTTCAGGCCTAGTAATTAGTAAGCACCTAGTAATTAGGGATTTGGGCCTGGGGCTTTGCACCTAGTAAGACTCAATCAAAGACACTTAATTAATTTAGCATTCTAAAACAGTAAAAAAAATCCTCCCTTAATTAATATTACAGGTATGCTTGTTATTTCCTCCAAATTTAAAGTAAGCTTCTTGAGGGCAGGAACTATTTTTTTTCTTTGTATCTCCAGGTCTTAGTTTGGTGCCTAGGACATAGCTGCTCTGGGGAAAATGCTTTGTGAACTTTAAATAACTTTAGCAACATAATGAGCCATTATATTTTTTTCTTGACCTAAGTAGATTATAAATTCCTTGAGGGCAGGGACTGTTTCACTGTTTTATCTTTGTTACCCCAGTGCCTTGTGCAGGATAACCAGTTAAAGAATGTTTGCTGAATAAATGAATGTAATGATGGCCTGCTCACACCAATCAATTCACTTACTTTCCCAGAGATTTGGTTTCCTTATCTATAAAATGAGGGGGTTGGACCAGATGACCTTTAAGGCCCTTTCCAGCTCTAAATTTATGAATTATATGATATATCAGATTGGTCCCAGTCTTAAATTGAGTGTGGTGGGGGTGTGCTGTAGGGAGACAGCTTGAGGAATTTTAAATTGTTCACAAGCCAAAGGACCACATGAATTATCTGCTAGGAAAGGATGTCTCACGGGTGGGGATGGGAAGGGGATTGCATTGTTATTCCAGAAAGCTGTCATCACATTATCTTGGCTGTACTACTGGCAACAAATATGGGACTCTTTTTTTTTAACCTAAATATATTGACTCAGAGCTATGTCTGGTTGTCTGAAACTGATTCTGATATTGAAAGACTATAAGGAGGTAGGTTACTTATAGTCATCAGGCCAAGATGTCTACTTTTCTCTGAGAAGTAGACAAGAAATCTTGAACAAGAAGCCATATTATTTTTATAAGAGATAAAGAAATTGTGGCAGGTTTCTCATTATGTCTTGAAGCGCATCTATTTCTATCTCAAACGTCTGCTGCAACAATTCACAACTCTGTGTGAGTTTTTTGTCGAATCTCCAGACGTAGGTATAAATTTACCTGAGTTTAGAGAAAAAGATTTTGTTGACAGCTTATCCAAATAGTCACTGTTACACTCCACCACTTCCAAATACTGGAAAGACAGTGAAAACCACTCAGAATGCCTGTATGGGACACTGGAACCAGTGTGAGTGTTTACATCTCTGAAATAGGCAAATGCTATAAATCAGGTGGTTCAGGGGATAGAGCCCTGGGCTAGGAATCAGGAAGACTCATTCATCTTCACTAGTTCAAATCCACCCTCAACACTTACTATCTGTGTGACCCCAGGCAAGTTACTTAACCTTGTTTGCTTCAGTCTCCTCATTTGTAAAATGATCTGGAGAAGGAAATGGCAGAACATTCCAGTATCTTTGCCATGAAAACCCCAAGTGGGGTTATGAAGAGTTAGACAGGACAGAATCAACAACATAAATCAGGGCTTGATTTATTCTTTTGCTGATCCAGGGGTGGGGAACCTGTGGCCTGGAGGCCACATGTGGACTCTACACTTAAGAAAGTGATGGAGAAATGTTAATAATGCAGATTAAATTTAGAAGTGTGTCATGCATATAATCCCTCTCCTCTAGTCAGTTGTTACACATTTACCAGCACACCCCTGGTATTAATATACACACACAGCTATAGGCACACGTAAACATAAATATGTGTCTCTCTATATATCTATATATGTATATATATAATACACACACATATATACACACATACAGTTATTACACATATAGATATATATACATTCTTATAAGTATACAGATATGTATATGAAATGAGGGGGTTGGGCTCCAGGGCTCTAGAAAACTCCTCCAGCTCTTAACTCAATCACTCTCTGACCTTTCCTTCTTTTGTCAACATAGTTTAGGATTAGAGAGCCTGTCTTGAAGCAAGGATTCAAATTTTTTTTTTTAAAGAAGCAGTGTGACATAGTGGGTAGAAAGACAATCTGAGAGTCAGGAAACCCCGAGTTCAAGACTTCCTCTGATACTTACTGGCTGTATTACCCTGGATAAGTCACTTACCATCTTAGTATCCTAAAATTACAAGTTGAAGGGAAAATGCTGACCTACATTGGCAAAAGGAGTTTCCTTACTTGGGAGTTCCATATTCTAATAAAATTGCAGGTCTGGTCCCTATCCCTATATCACCAAACTTCAATGAAGGAATCCTCTATCCAAGGATAGAGATCATTCAGCATTTCCTCACAATTTACTTATTCCTCAAATTCTTGTCATTTCAATTCTGTTTTCACTTCTATTGTAATCTACCATTTTCAAAAATCATTAGCGTCTTCGCATAACCAAATCCAATGGCCTTTTATTGATTCTTGTCCTCCCCAGCATCTTAGTAGCATTTGACACTATTAAACATTGCCTCCTTGGTTTTTACGTCTTCACACTTCTGGTTCTCCCCATTTGCCTGCTTTCCCTCTGCTCCTTGGGTGGTTTCTCTTCATCCTCCAGCCTCAAGTCCTTAGCCCTCCTCTCTTCCCTTCTCTGTGAGCTCTTCTATAGATTCATCTTTGACTTTTCTCCCTAGTTTCAGATGGACCCACATTTCCAACTGATCACTGGGCATCTTTACCTACATATGCTGCTAGTCCCTCGAATTCAAAATGCACAGACTTGAACCCTACCTCCCCTCCCGAACCCAATCCTTTTTTTGTTTTCTAAAATTCTGTGCCCATATATACATACAAATGCACACATATATATTAGAAAAAAAGACTGGTTGGCATACTATTGCATACCATATTGTATATGTATGTATGTATGTACATACATGTATATATACACACATACATATATACATACACATACACATATATATTTTCCTATTGCCAGAACCTTTGCTCAGGCCCCTATTACCTGTTCCCTGGACTGTTGGAATAGTATGCCAACCAGTCTTTTCTTCTAATCCATTTCATACATCACTGTCAGAGAAATCTTCCTGTTACATAGCAAGTTCACCTTCCATGAAAATTTCTATGACTTCTCGTTTATTACCAATGTCCGTGTTCTTTAGCATAGCATTTAAGGCCCTCTATTATCTATATCCAAAAGTGTCCTGCTTTTGCAGCCATATCTCATTCTATATCCATATGCATTTATGTATTCTGTACTCCAGACAAAACCACTACTTTCAGTGGTATGTTGGAGTTGGCTTATACCAGCTCAAGAGAGCCAAGCTGTTAAACATTTACTAGGACTCCCCTGATTAATCTCCATCTTTGGAACATAGACCACGCTTTTCTGCATCTATGCCTTCATCACCACCATTGTCTTTGCTTTGAAAACCCTCTCTACAGTCTCTGCTTGTTGAGTTCTTATCTGTCCTTCAAGGCTTAGTTCAAATACCAACTCCTTTACAAAGATTTCCCTGCTAGCTCCAGCTGGAAGTGATCCTTCCTTCTCCAACCTTTTATGGTACTTTATACTTCTCTTATATACCCATTACATGATATGGTTTTGTATTATAATTGTGTATGTCTTATTCAAGAGAGTTCAGAAAACTACTGTTAAGTGCCTACTGAGTTTAGGTAGGTTTATCATTTGAGGGAATGGCCACCTGCCTTCCACATTCAGTCAAAACTCATGAAAAACATCTGGATCATTGCTGTCATCCTCCTCTTCCTCCTGCTCTTCCTCATCTTCCTGTTGCTGCTTAGTCATTTCAGTCATATCTGATTCTTCATGACTCCATTTGGGGTTTTCTTGGCAAAGATACCAGAGTAATTTGCCATTTTCTTCTCCGGCTCATTTTACAGATGAGGAAACTGAGGCAAACAGAGTTAAGTGACTTGCCCAGGGTAAAACAGCTAGTAAGTATCTGAGGTCATATCTCAAATCAGAAAGTTCAGTCGTTTTGACTTCAGGCATTTTATCCTCTATGTAGACCGCTTAGTGTCGCCTAGCTGCCCTTATAATTCTCTTACTGTTACTGATTTAGTGCCTATTTTCATGGACATGAATTTAACAGTAACTCAGATTTATGTGTCACTTTAAAATTTACAAAGCACTTTCCTCACAACAACCCTTTGAGGTAGGTTGTAAAAAGTGCTTATATCCTCATTTTAGAGATGAGAAAATTGAGTCTAAGAGAAGTGAGATCACTTGTGATCCAGGTCTAGCTCCTCTTCCTACTCTATCATTCTCTCTACTTGCTAACCTCAGGTTGCCATAGAACTTCCTTCAAATCTCTTGAAATGAAATCCTTCTCATTTCTCTTTTCCAGAGAAAAGAAACCAACCCACGTGGTACAGTAGAAAAATTTCTGGCTGCCTGTGTGACCTCAGGGAAGGCATTGAACTTTTCCCGGCTTCAGTATCCTCAAACATAAAAGGAGTTTTGACTAGGTGACCCGGAAGACCTTTCAGCTCTAAATCTACGATCCCACAACCCCTAAGAAGGCACCTGGGGTCTCACAGCCAAACTCTGGCCAGGCTGTGACTGCAGTTCTAACATCTTGATTCTCCGGGTGGGGCTTGGATGAGACCCTCTTATAAGGATTTCTTTCTACCCCTTACAATGTACCATTAGAAAAATAGCTGTCAGACATTCACATTCCTCTGATGCTTTAAGATCCTCAGATGGGAGACTGTCAGGAAGTAGAAAGACATTTGCTGATTTGTGTGCTGGTGCCTTCAGATTTGCTCCTTAACATGTTGGTAGCTCCCCTGCCGTGGCGTCCATTATTTTAAAGACTGTTTTTAGAGACTGATGGGTTTCTATCCAATTTTTAAAGATTCCTAGGAAGTGGATCAAACAGCCTCCTGTGGGAACATACTTCAACGCCTAACAGCCTCATTGCCAGGAAGTTCTTTCTTCTGTCAAATGGAGTAAAGTCACAAACTATAGAAACAGGAATCTGGTATTTAAAGCTAATTAGCATCTCAGGCAGCCACAGAGAAACCTTAAAGAGTGCTTCTCTTACTCCTCCACTCTGGTTCTCCCCTTCCTTCCTTCACTAGCTCACTCCTTCACTTAGATGGGGTGTCTATTTCCTGTGTCATTACTTTGTTTGCATCCTGTCATCATTTTTTTTTGCATTGTATTCCTTTCCCTCTCTGTTTTTAACTTCCCCTTTTCATCCTATCTCTGCTTGTCTTTCTTTACACATCTCCTCTTCCTTTTCTTCTGCAACCCAAGACCTTACACTTCTGTTTTTCAAATTCATTCTCCTGTTAGCTTATGTCCTGTCCAGTATCTTATCTTGTTTTTTCATCCTTCCTAGCTTATTTCCTCTCTTTTTTATACTCTGTCTTGTCTTTCAAAATTCTCCCTTTTCCCCCCTCATTGTTTCTCTTCCTCCTCCTCTTGAAAAAAAATTTTTTTCCCTCTCACTTATTTTCCCTTCTCTCTTTCCCTGAGGACCTTTGGCTTCCTCCTGACCACCCACTACCCAATGGGAAGCGCTGGTGTGGGCAGAAACCCAAGGTGAGGCCAGGGAGGGGTGGGGAGGCAAAAGCCAATAGCTAAAGATGGGAACGCTTGCCAGTGGCTGCTGAGTACAGATAGGAGGACTGTTGCTGAAATGGGTGGCAGTACGGGGCAAGGGGCAGTAGTGTGGGGATATGTCCCTGGCTGATCGAGACAGGGAGACAGAGAGAGAGAAAGAGAGAGAGAGAGAGAGAGAGAGAGAGAGAGAGAGAGAGAGAGAGAGAGACAGAGAGACAGAGAGACACAGAGAGACACAGAGAGAGACAGAGAGCCAGAGACAGATATACAGAGAGACAGAGACAGACAGACAAGCAGGGAGACTGGCAGACAAGACAGAGTGAAAGACAGCAAACCTACCAAAGAGAAATAGAATATTGATACCTCCTTTAACTAGGTGAACATGACATCCTTGAATCTGCAATAATGTCGGTAATGAGAATATTTTATATGTAACAGAATGAGAATCAGGATGTCAGAGTTAGAAGGAACCCAGAGACCATCTAGTCCAATTCATTGAATTGACATTACTTGAAAACCTGAGACCCCCTCTCCCCTCCCAAGCACCTCTTGCAACAGTCTCAAATATGATTATCCAGCTTCAGTTTGAAGATTAAATGGAATGCTACTGTGCTATAAGAAATGATGAGCTCGATGACCTTAGAAAAACATGGAAAGTCTTGCACAGAATAATGAAAAGTGAAATGAGCAGAACCAAGAGAACATCGTATATTAACAGCAATTTTGTTTTAAGAATGACTTTGAGCAAATAAGTCATTTTGACTATTATAAATACCCAAATTAACTACAAAGGACATGTGAAGAAAGACATTATCTTCATCTAGATAAATAGATAGAAGTATGATAAATAGAAGTATGTATAGAATAATTTTACATATATATCCATACATATGTATATGTATGTGTATATACATGTGTGTTCTTGTTTGTGTCTAATGGTAGCATGGGGGGGGAGGGAAGCAAAAAAAAGGAAAAAAAAGAAATGTACATGATAACTTTATTATATGTGTGTGTATATGTATATACAAATATATATATATATATAAAAGGAATAGCAAGTTTTACAGAATATGTGTGCAGTTTCCTGTGCGATCATCATTTTTATTATACTATGTTATGGAAATGCTTGTTTTATTCCATAAACTAAAAATAAAATAACATTTCTTAAAAGTTAGAGGAGGGGGTACGCTCTTGCCTCCTGATGCAGCGCATCACACTTTTGGACAGATTGAATTATTAGGAATTTTTCTGCCTTAATAAGATCCTAAATCTACCTGCCTACAAATTCCAAGCATTGCTTCTAGTTCTCTTCCCGGGGCAGAACAGATCAAGCCCCTCTTCCATGTGGCAATCCTTCAAATACTTGAAGACAACTCTGATAATTTTTCTTTTTCAGACTAAGCCTCCCCAGTTACTTCCATTAGTTCTTGTGTGGCATATCCTCCATTTCTCCTAGCATCCTGGTTGTTCTCTGGAGGCTCTCCAGTTCATCTGTTTTCTTCTTAAGGTGCTTTTGCTTGTTCTGGGATGCCTATTGATTGGGGAGGGTGGGGGTTCTCATTGTCCCTCTACTAATAAGGACTTTGTTCTAGCACTGAGGATATCTCCTTCACAAGGTGTGAAATTCCCTTGTCAAGGTTAATTCCTCCATAAAATGTGGGTGAATTTTTTGACTCATCCTAAGTTTTTCATTGAGGACCATACTAAGGATAATTGATTCACATCCAGTTCACACACCCTGGATTGAATCTTGGAACTTTCAAAGGGAGAACAGAGACAGGGTAACACACAGAGAGAAGCTGGTCTACACACAGTGACTCAGTTACCTGGAGGGAAACCTGGTCCCTTCGGGGAATCATGTACTCCTGCAGACCACAGTACTTGAGAAACTGGTGATGAAGATCTAGTGAAAAAAGTTCTTGGACTCTTTTAATGTAATCTAAGAAAGCATAGGCAACCAGGTGGCTAACCCTCCCTCAGATATTAGCTGTGTTGCCCTGGGCAAGTCACTTGATCTATAGATGTGGGAAACATCTATAAAGTGGGGATAATAATAGTATTTACCTCCCAGGGTTGTTGCAAGAATAAAATAATATTTGGAAAGTGCTTTGCAAACCTTAAGATGATATATAAATATGATGATTGCTATTTTTTCATCAGTCATATTGCATCCTTAGCTCACTGAATTTGCATCACATGAAAATGTGAAATTCTTTAACGTTCCCCCATAGTAATGATCATCTAGTTATTCCCCTCTAATCATGTTTTGGAAATTGAGCTTTTGAACCTGGATAGAATTTTACATTAATTCCTATTGAATTTCATCTAATTAGATTCTTTCCTATTGTCAGGAAGTCCTGAGTCCAAATTCTGCTTCTGACACTTATTAGCGGTGTGACCCTGAGCAAGTTACTTAACCTTTATTTGCCTCAGTTTCCTCAACTATAACATGGGGATAATAATAACATCTGCCTTGTAAGTTTGTTGGGAAGGTCAAAAGAGATAATTCTTGCAAAAAGTTCTTAGCATCGAGCCCGGTATACAATCAGTGCTCTATAAATGCTTACTTCCCTCCCTTCCTATTGATATCATTTTGGGTCTTTCTAATTCTCAAAGCAGCACTGTACCAGGTCACCTCCCATTTGCTCCTCCACACAGCTCTGTCAGGTAGTTGGGGCAGGCTCCCATTTTAAAGATCCTGACGCTGGGACTCTGGTAGGTCGATTAACCTGCCCCATCAAGGTCACAGAGCCAGCAAGGGCCAGAGCTGGGATCTGATCTCAGGCTTTCTGATTCCTAGTCTGCTATGCCATATTGGCACAAGGTAATTTTCCCCTTACTTATGTGACTTCCACAAGATGATTCATATCTCTTTACTATTTCCTTCCCTACCAAACCATCTTTTATATTCTTACTAATGAAATAATTAAACCTTGCCCAATGTCAGAGACTTAAAATTCTTTATTTGTTCTGCCGTTTGGGCAGGAACTCTGTGTCTTCTGTTACTCCTGTACACAGGTTACAAACTTTCTTTGGTGCAGAACAGATACGTTGCTTTTCTGTTAGGGTGGAGGACTGGGAGGAGGAAAAAGGGAGATGCCGACAATCCTACTGATAAGCCATAGGGAGGAGACAAGCTGGCCCACAGTCACTTGGCAGTTCAGCCTCTGAGGTATCTGGCCTTCAATACCTGTTCAGATCAGGTCAGGGCTCTGAATCTAGGAATAATCCATCAATTGACCCATTGGGCCACCCATCCTAGTCTACCATCATACCCAAAGTGAGGGTCTGATAAATAAATATTTGTGTGTTGAGGGGGAGGAGGGAGGCTTGCCCCAAAACCTGTGCTTGCCCAGATCATCTAACATGGAGGCACTCTGCTTCCTGGTGTGTCGCATGGGTGGTAATAGCCTCTTTTGGTTGGCTGCAGAGTTGTAATGGGCTTCCTCTTTAAAACTGACCAGGTTGATAAAACTGACCAGGATAACACAATCTTTCTCTTTCCTCTTGTGTCCAGAGGGTGAAACTCACAGACAGGTCACTTATAATATGGGTGCCTTGATTTCAACCAGGATGGGATACTTTCCCCTGCCCTCTCTCTTTTGCCATGGCCATGAGAATGAAGAAATGGGTCGAGGCCCTGTTTTATTTGGCCTCAGTTTCAGGTGCCAATGTTGATCCCCACCATATCTTGGTTACCATACCTGGGAGGTTTGAGCCACGGCGACTTGGGATCCAAGAGGCGAATGTTGCAGTCAGCCCACCCAGCAGAAAAGCCTGGAGAAATCAGGGCACCTGGGACTTGAGGACAAGTTGAGGAATTTGGATTTGGAGCTGGGACTGTGTTCTAGAGAGACTGAGCTAAACCGTGAACCTAATAATCCCTCCTCCTTCCCCAGAGATTGAAGTGGTTTAGGGAGAGGATTAAACCTCTTGTATTCAGGAAGTAAGATTTGATATCTGTGATTATACTTTTGAAATAAATTTTTTTTTCTAGAGCGGTTTGCAAAGAACCTAAACACTCCCAATGCCCTTTAACAATGCCAGAGAGCCCTAGGAGAAGAATGAAATGGACTGTAATCTATCAGACCTTCAGACATTGGGGGTCATTTATTCATTCTTTCATTCAATCAATAAAAATTTAATGAGCACCTAGAATACAAAAAGAGACAAAAGACAATCCTTGCCCTCAAGGAGTTTGCAATCCACTAGGGGACACAACATGCAAACAAAATATATACAAAGGAAGCTATACACAGGATAAGTAGGAAATGATCAAGAAGAAAAATGCTGGAATTAACGGGGTCGGGGAAAACTCTCTGTAGAAGGCGGCATTTTGTGGTCGTTGAGTCATTTCAGTCAGACTCTTTGTGACCCCATTTGGAGTCTTCTTGGCAGAGATACTGGAGTAGTTTGCCATTTCTTTCTCCAGCTCCTTTTGCAAATGTTGACACTGAGCAAACAGGGTTAAATGACTTTCCTAGGTTCCCACAGCTAGTAAGTACCTGAGACCAGATTTGAACTCAAGAAGATCTTGACTTTAGGCCCAGCTCGCTATCCACTGTGCCACATAGCTGCCCCCAGCTAGGATTTTAGTTGGGACTTTAAGGAAGCCAGGTAGGTCGGAACAGAGGAGGGAGAGCGTTCCATGCATAGGGAACAGCCAAAGAAAATGCCTGGAACCAAGAGATGGAGTGTCTTGTTTGTGGAACAGCCGGGAGGCCAGTGGCACTGGATGAAGAGCACTTGTTGGGGAGTAAGGTGTAAGAAGACTGGAAAGACAGGAAGAGGCTAGGTTAGAAGGGCTTTGAATGCCAAACAGAACATTTTATATTTGCTGCTGCAGGCAACTGGAAGCCACTGGAGTTTATTGAATGGGGGGTGGGGGTGGGTATTGGGGTGGTGGGGGTATGGTGGTGACATGATCAGACCTGTGCTCAGTAAACATTTCACACTTTCACAGAGAAATATTGTGAGACAGTAGGGAAATATGTCACAATTTCCTACTAATGAGGCCCCACAAATAGTGAAGAGGCATAGGGAAATGTGGGCAGTAGGTCTATGTAGAAGAACTTCTAGCTGGGACCTGAGGGTCTCTAAATGGGGGCAACACTCCCAAATGCTCCACTGTGGTTATGGCCTGGAAGATGGTGACAGATATTTTAACAGCCTAAGGCACCAACTGGCTAAACTATAATTTGGTGTTTTCCCAGGGACATAAGGGCCTTTTGTTGGAGGAAAAACAAAAGGAGAATCCTGTAGGATATTAAAGTTCTGTCATAAAAACTCAAATTATCTAAGTAATAAGGAGGCTGGGTTGAAAAGGACTTTCTCCAGTGTTCTGCATTTGGGTTTCTGTTAGGAATCCAAAGTCCCTCAAATCTTGCAATGCAGCAAACTGTACTCACCAAGAGCCAGGTAGTCTGTGAAATGCTGGGAATGCAAAGATAAATAACACTAGTCTATACCTTCAGGGAGCTTGCAGTTTATCAGGGAAGGGAAGCTAAGGCAGATAAACAAAGAATTAGTAGTTCTGCTACTTAGAATAACCTTTGTGACCTTGAGAACAAGTCTCTCCTTTTTTTAGGTTTCCGTTTCCTCTCCTTAAAAATGAGGGTGTTAGACTAGGGTCCCTGAGGTCCTTCTGACTCCAAATTCAGTGATCTCAGCACTTTATGATATAATACAAATGAGCACATATGAAGTGCATAGGTGTTGTTCAAACAAAGGAGAGAGAGGGAGAGGGGAAGAAAGAGAAAGGAGAGAGAGACAGGGAGGAAGAAAAAGAGGGAGAGAGACAGAGCCAGAGTCAGAGAGACAGAGAGAGAGAGAGAGAGAGATGGGGCCGTGGTGGTGGTGGGGAGAGGAGAGAGAGAGAGAGAGAGAGAGAGAGAGAGAGAGAGAGAGAGAGAGAGAGAGAGAGAAAGGAGAGAGAGAGAGAGAGAGAAAGGAGAGAGAGAGAGAGAGAGAGAGAAAGGAGAGAGAGAGAGCGAGCGAGCATTTTTAGGCAAGGGATCCAGTTTGTAATTAACACCTGAGCTGACTCTAAAAACTAGTAGAGGTAGAGGGAGTGGAGAAGGTATGCCTCAGGTGCCAAAGCATGTCGACCCTGAGGGAGCAGTGACAGGGATGTTGTTCAGGACCCAGCAGAGAACTGTAAAAAATGATGGTGAGGTCCTGGCACCGAAGTCACCTTGGAGTTGAAGTGTACCTTCCCTCCTGCCCCCAGATGTTAGTGCTCTGGAGCATATCCCGCCCCCCCCAACCCCTTCTTTTTCCCCTGTCATCGTTAGGGCTTTGGACTGCACCAGAAATGTAGATTTCTGCCTTCCTTTTGGTGACCAGGGCATGGACATTGCATGAACGATGGTTCCAATGTTTTTGTTTGTTTTTCAGTCAGACTGGGCTGTTTCTGTTACGTGGGACACCTGGGTGAATTGAAAAGAGGCTCATAGTAAGAAGAGGAAAAGAGTCTAAAGTCTTCTTGCAGGAGGGGAGTCCTTTTAAATGCAGTGCAGCGTTTGCAGAGGAAACTAAAGCCCGAGTCTGGGTTGGTCCCTAGGAAGAGAGCCACATTGCGTACCGTATTGGCAAGCCCCCCCCCCCACCTCCTTTGAGAACTGGGAGTGTGATACATATCTCTTCACAGCCAAATGGCTGGTTTCAGAATTGGGTCACCCCATAGGCTGACAAAGATATTATATCTAGATTGGTGGGATCGGGTTTCCCTCTTCCTTGTAAAACCCAGCCGTGCCCCAGCTTCTGCCAGCCATCAACGGGCTCCTTTGTACTTTCGTTCCAAGAGGCTGAAAATCGAGGCTTGTAAAGGGCATTGCAGTGAAGGCTTTGCTCATGTCCCCCTCTGTCCAGTAGTTTTAAAGTCGTTACAATGAGATTGTTGGATCCGAGAGCCATAGCACCCTCTCAAATTCTGGTCAGGCAAAATAGTTTGAGGGATCATTTTGACACCGATGCTTACATGTGATGGGGATATGCAGGATGCCCTCCTAGAGAGGACCCCTTCCTTTCTTTTCCCTTTCCCTCTCCTATCTCCTCTCTCCTCTTCCATCCCTTTAATTCTCTCTCCCTTAGTAGCCCTTCCTCTTCTCTTCCTTTTCTTCTCTTCTCAGCTACTCTCTATTCCCTTTCCTCCTCTCTCTCCCTTTCCCCTCCCCTCTACCCTTCCTCTCCTCTCTCCCTCTTCCACCCCTTCCTCTCTTTCTTTGCCTCTTCCGTGCTCCTGCCCCTCCCTCTCTTTCCCTGCCTTTTCTTTTGCCCCTCCTCCTCCTTCCTCTTTCCCCACCCCATCTCCATCTCTCTCTCCCTGTCCCTCTTCTAACTTGTTTTTATGCTGACTTAAGCACTGGTATTTCTGCTTCTTTATGGAACATCCTGTAATTAGAAAAAAAAAAAGAACAACACGAAAATCCAACAACCATGAATCTGTTCAATCCTATGCACTAGACGCATGCTGCCCTCTAATGGCCTAGGATTTTTAATTTTTGGAGAGTTCTGGGAATAGGAACTATAGCTGGTGAGGAGGATCAGAGGGAACTTGGCCTTCCAGGTAAACTGGTTCCTTTGTCCCAGTCAACTCAACTGCTAGGCACTGGGGGGGGGAGGGGTAGGGAGGAGAGGAGAGGAAGAGGGGGAAGAAGAAGAGGCAGCAGCCAAGATAGAAGACTCGGAGAAAGTGCTCCAAATTCCCATTGTCAAAAGCGTGGAATGAAGAAGACCACTGATGTCTTCACTTTGAAAGGAATTATTCTTCCTTCCATCAGATCTGCCATTTCAGTGCTGCACTCAGGGGGAAGGTACAGCGAATCGCATGTCAAAGGATATTTCTACCGGCAAAGGGGAATTTCATGGAAAGAAATGAGTTTATCCCTCTGTCTTTCCTTTCAGTGAACTAAGGGCACTCCTCCCCAAGAAAATCTTTAGGCATTTCTGACTGAACCACTAGATAAAACTCGAAAGCCTAAAGGAGGAGGAGGAGGAGAAGGAGGTGGTGGTGGGGTGAGTGGTGGTCAGAGGATAAGAACAAACTGAAATAACATCTGCTGAGTTAATGATTGGTAGAATCTGAAGAAACCTTATTGGACTTAGCTCGTTTCTGCTTAGAGGAGAAGCCAGCATCTCACCGAGGACCAAAGTTCACAGGGGCAGGTGTGGGAAGGCAGGAAGGCAATTTCTTTTGGTAACTGTCTTGGGAACTGTGATTAAAAAGGAGAAAATGTTTGTCTTCCTTCTCTCAATAAAGTAAAAATCTGGTCAAAGGCTAACATAAATGCTATCATCTCTGGTGCTTGACAAAAACCAAAGCAAATCATGGCACAGGGAGACAGAGTGCCAGGCCTGGAGTCAGGCCTGAGAACTGAGAAGAACTGAGTTCAGATCTGACCTCAGACATTTGCTAGCTGCGTGACCCAGAGCAAGTCACTTAACTTCTACTTGCCTCGGTTCCTTTATCTGCAAAATGGGGTTAATAACAGCACCTGCTTCCAAGGGAATTGTAAAGTACTTAGCACAGTGTTTGGCACATAATAGGTGCTATTAAAACATTAGTTATTGTTATTCGGCTTATTTATGATAGTTTAGCATATGTACCTCCCTGGAAGTGGAAGTTTCACATCAGTGTTTCTTAAAGTGGGGGTGGGTACCCAAAGGGGATTATGAGACAGTGTCCAGATTAAGACGGTATAATGCCTTCATAGGAGTTTGTGGGTGGCAGGATTTTTTTTTCTCTATTGATGGAGGGGTGGTGTGTGTGTGGGCACAGGCAAAATAAAAAAATTCAAGTAATACTAGTGATGAGACTGATTTCCATGACACATAGAAATGCAGAATTATAGTTGAAAAAAAAAAGCCTCTACTCAGTCAGAGGGGAAGAGTTCCCCTCCCCCCTCAATTTTTAGAGAACAAAAATTCTCCAGTTTTTCCTTTTATGACCATAAAGAATACAGCTTCATTTTATGAAAACTTTGGGTAAAATTCAGAAGAATATGTATGCTGGAGAGAAGTGATCTCAAACCTTGCCCATGTTTTCTCTCAATGCCTCACTGTGCTCACACAACCCGACAGCAGATGAAATGACCTTCTAAAGATACAACTTTCATACACATCCCGTTGCAGTTGAACAGGAAGCCATCTGCGGTGCACTTGCCAGTTGGAATATTGTCCAGGAAGGAGACGCCAGTCAATTTTCAGAGCAGCCTACTTGAGCAAGCGTACTTGACATTGAAGTCATTTTTTTCTTTCAATCATTAGATTGGTTTTTATGGCCACACCTTCCTCACAGACCCACAGCTAAAAAGATCCTAGAATAATACAGGGTGTTCCTAAAGTCTGGACACATAGGAAATGTGGAGTTACTGCATTGAGTTCACGTGAATCTTGCAAAGCGCACCAACCTTTGCATCACAGATGATGGAAATCATATTGAAGATGTCATTTGTTAATATTCCAATTAAATAAAATGTTGTTGAACATTTCATTCATTTCATTTCTTGAAAATATGCATTTTTTGCCTATGTGTCCAGACTTTAGGAACATCCTGTAGATTTAGAGATTGGAGGACCATTAGAAATCATCTGGTTCAATAGCTGACCCACCTCCAGGCTATTGCAGTAACCCAGACATGAGGTGAGGAACTCTCATATTTGGGAGGAACACATTGGATGGAGACACATGAACAATGGTTCTAGAACCATCTCCCCACTCCCCTACCTCCTCAGTGTTACCCTAAAAACCCCAAAGCAAGAAATAGTAGCTGTGATCTGGAGACCTGCTAATCTGATGGCGAATCGGAGAGTGACCACAGAGCCTTTATTAGACATAAGTACATACACATATAGGCACAACATATATAATACATATATGTACACATGTAAATGAAATGTAACGTTAAAAATATGCAAAATCTCCATTTAGTCCTATTCTGATGCCTTATTTGGGTGTACCGTTAGAGCCCAGGTTTTGGTAGTTCTTACCAAAATGGAAAGGCCAGTCTGAGCCTTGCACTGAACCATGTATCTGTTGTCTGAGGATCAATTTAGCTAAGCTTAGAGAGGCCAAGCCAGAGGACTAGCCACCAGGCGATGAAAGTTTTTGACCATAGCAACTCATGACGACATTTGCTAAGATGGAAGTCTTGTGATCTACATTTGTAGGGGATACTCGAATTATTGAAATTGTTGACCTTTTGAACATCTTTAAATAATTAAGTAATTCTGGAAGTTCTTCAGTAATTTCGTAGAATTTTTTTTTTTTTTGTATGGGACAGCATAAGGTAGTAAATAGATTGCAAGGCTTGAAGGCAGAAAGGATCTGAATTTAAATTCTGCCTCTGATACTAGCTTTATGACCCTGGGCAATTATTCAACCTTTATGTGACCCCGACACTTATATGCCATCTGCTTTGATGGAAGGAGTCCTCAAGTTGAGGAAATAATAGATGCTTCTAATTATCATACACACACACACACACACAATGTATATGTGTGCATGTGTATATGAATATATGTGTGTATAAATACTCACATACATGTACAAGCACATATATACATATACACATACACATAGTACAGTATATATTGTGTATATGTGCATATATGTGTATATATATGAGAGAGAGAGAGGTAGGCAGTGGCCTATATTAAGACCTATATGGTAGATGAAGTTTGTCATTGCTACCAACATCTGCCCTAAAAATCAGTAACTACTATGTACTGGTAAGAAAATGGACATGGGTTCTCACTTATAATCAAATGCAAATTGGGTTTGAAAAATCTTTATGTTTGTACTGAAAAAGGTAGGCCAGGAGCTGCCTAGATGGAATATGTGTCCTCTGTGCTTCTCATTCACAGGCAGGTATGTGGCTGAGAGGGTAAAGCACTGGACCTGGCATCGAGAAGTTGTTGTTCAGTCATGTCTGCCTCTTCATGACCCCGTAGCACACCAGGCCTTTAGATCCTCCACTACCTTTTGAAGTCTAAGCTCATGTTTGTTGTCTCCATGACACTATCCATCTCATCCTCTGTCATCCCCCTTTCCTTTTACCTTCAACTTTTCCTAACATAAGGGTCTTTTCCAATGAGTCCCATCTTCTCATTATGTGGCCAAAGTATTTCAGCTTCAGCTTCAGTATTTGATCTTCCACTCAATTGGAGTCAGGAAGGCCTGAGTTCAAATGTGGCTTAAACATTTATTAACTGTGTGATGCTGGGCAAGCCACTTACCTTCTATTTGCCTTAATCCACTGGAGGAGGAAATGGCAAACCACTTCAGTATCTTTGCCAAGAAAACTCCATGTCATTGTGGTCCACAGAGTCATGAAGCATCAGTCATGGCTGGATAACAACAGCAAATGCTGTTCATTCAAGACAGGAACTAGAGAAGAGAAGGTTGATTAATGAGGGAAAGGTCTACAGATGCTTTTGAAAAGAGAGAGAGTTTAGAAAGACAGAAATAGAAAGAAATATAGAATCTGGTCATAGATGGCAGCTATAGGGGCCAGACCCTGGGCTATGGCGGCATGTACAGAATGATGACAATGATGCTTAGCTAGAGTCAGATAACCTGGGCCCAAATCCCTTCCTTAGATGCTTACTCTGTGCTCTTGGGTCACTCTCTTAATCTTTCTAGGCTTGTCTCCCTTCATCTGTAAAATTAGGGGGCTGGACTAGAAGTGCTTTGAAGTCTCTTCAACTCTTATTCTATGACCAAGTGGTCCTCCTTTGGAAGGAGTGGAAAGTTACCCAGTGGCAGAAGACCAACTTCTGTTCGGGGTCTGCCCTGGATCTGTTTCATTGCTGAATTTCTAGCAGGATGTTGACAGTTTCCACGGCTTCCTTTGTAGGGAGAAGCAGGGCTTTCCCGCTGAAAGCTCAAACAGGAACTTCTGTTCAATTTACCTCTGATGAAGTAGTGACTTCTAAAATACAGCTTGAGGGGAATGTTACAAGGCTGTCTGATATCCTGAGTGCTCTGGTCTAACATAATCCCAAGAACTCAGTGTGAGGAAATGATTTGTATATGGTAAATGTGTATATGGGAGATGTTGATACCATAGAATCATAGGCCTCTCCACTCTGCCCCCCCCCTTTTGGAGCTGGAAGTCATAGCAGACATTATAGAGTGTATCTCAAATGTTTAGTGCAGTTGTAAGCTATTAAAGGGATAGTCAGGTGGTGCAGTGGATAGAGTGCTGGGCTTACTGTAGTCAGGAAGGCTCATCTTCATCAGTTCAAATCCAGCCTTGGACATTTACCGGCTGTGTGACCCTGGCCAAGTCACTTAATCCTGTTTGCCTCAGTTTCCTTATCTGTAAAATAAGCTGGAGAAGGAAATGACAAATCACCACAGTGTCTTTGACAAGAAAACCCCAATGGGGTCACAAAGAATAAGATACAAGTGAAATGACACAACAAAGCTATTAAGGATTGAAAGTGCACTAAGGTTTCTGTGACAGCCCACATGGCATAGGGTCATAGGATTGTAAGCTTATACCTGAAAAAGACCTTAGAGGCCTGGGAATACAATCCTCTCATTTTACAGAACAAGGAAAATTAAGTCCAGAGATAATGGACTGATTTTTCTGGATAGTGATAGAGCCAGCATTTGAACCCAAGTCCAAGCCCTTCATTTTCCCAAAGAAGGAAATAGAGGCCTGAGAAGCCAAGTGACTCGTCCAAGACTATGTAGGACAAGAGTATCATGTGTGACTGGGACTAGAGCCCAGATCTTCTAACTTTACACACAGTTCTCTTTCTGCTACCCTTTGCTACTTCCCACATGAAAATCAGAATTTTGGGAAAAGATCACAAGCCTGGCACAGAGGCCTGGTATAAGAGTGATGGAGGATTTCAATTATCTAGACATATGCTGGAATGCCTTCTCTGCCAAAAGAAGAGAAGCCAATAACTTCTTGGTTTGCTTTAGAGATCATTTCCATCTTGCAAATGGTGAAGGAACCAACAAAGGGAAATTCTTTCCTGGGTCTGATTCTTGCTAAGGGAAGAACTGGTTGCTGGAGTGGAAATGATGGGGCTCTTGGGGAGAGAGGGCTGCCCTGGACTTGTTTCATTACAGAATTCAGAGCAGGATGTTGACAGTTTCCAAGACTTCCTTGTTCAGGAGGAGGACGGCTTTTCTAGCCTAAATTTTGTGATAGAGGAAAGGAAATCTGAAGACAATCTGATAGGCAGCCTAGATTTGGGAAAGCAAATTTCATAGGGTCAGAGTAAATATAGATAGGATCCATGGACTAAAATGCTACAGGCAAAGCCAGCCCAGGAGGGATAGGAAGTCTTCAAGAATGGAATATGAAGACACAAAGGAAAATAATTCTAGAGAGGAAAAAGAGTGGGATTTGTCTGAAGGAACCAATGGGGATGCATAGGAAACTCACCAATCAGCTTAGATTTTAAAAAGAAATGTATAGGAAAATGGAAGCAAGGCCTGAGAGCAGGAGATAAGCATACAGATACATACTATGGTCTTGTAAAAATGGTTGAGGATGCTGAGGCTCCACGGCCTGTGGCTGCTGAGGAACAACATACGGACAATGAGAAGTATAGTTAATTTTTTTAAATGGCTATTTTTTAGGGGAAAGGAGGATCAAAGAAGACATAGGGCCTTTGCTGCTCAACTCTGATTTGTTTTCTCTAAAAAGAAGAATTATAGAACAAAAATCTCTAACAGGGAGTTGCCATACAAGATGAGGAGACAGTAAGAAAGCAGCTAGCTGCCTTTGATGGATTAAAGTCACAGGACCCAGATGAACTATAACCTTGGGCCCTCTTCACTTTTCTGTTATTGCAACAGCATCGTCCTCTAGGCTTCAACTGGACTTCCTGCCTCAAGTCATTCCCTGCTCCATTCCATTCTATTCTGCACACTGTTACCAGAGTAATTTTCCTTAAGCACATATCTGATCAAAAGACTGCCCAACTCTAGTGGCTTCCTATCATCTCTAGAATAAAATGTGATCTTCTCTCTTTGACTGTGAAAGCCTTACACAAATTGGCCCCAACCGACCTTTCCAGACTCATTGGACATCACTGATCTGCTTGTTCTCTCTAATCCATCCAAACGGGTTTTCTCCCTATTCTTCACTCAGTGTACTTTATCTCCTATCTCCTTGCCTTTGTACTGTCTGTTCCCCATGCCTGGAGTGCCCTCTGTCCCATGGTACCTTGTCCCAAACTACTTTATATGAATTTATTAACTTTATGTCTTATATATTTATGTATATGTATGTGTACACACACACATAATTATACATATTTGTTGTCACCCCCATTGAAATGTGAGTCTTTTGTGAATAGAGATTGTTTTGTTCTTACTAATTGCATCCCCAACACCTAGCACAGCGAGGCACCTGTTACACAGTAGTGCTTAGTCAGTCAGTCAATAAACATTTATTATTTACTATGTGCCAGTGCCTGTGAGTGCTAGGGATTTGTTGTTGTCCAGTTGTTTTGGGCTCTTTGTGATCCCATTTGGGGTTTTCTTGGCAAAGATACTGCATTGACTTGCCATTTCCTTCTCCAGCTCATTTTACAGATGAGGAAACTGAGGCAAACAGGGTTAAGTGACTTGCCCAGGGGTTACAGATTTGAACTCATGAAGATGAGTCTTCCCCACTCCAGGCCCAGCACTCTATCCACTGTGCCACCCAGCTTCCCTGAATGCTATGGATACAAACACACACACACACACACACACACACACACACACACACACACACACTTGTCCTCAAGGAACTTACAATCCAAAGGAGAAAGGCAACACCCAGAAGGAAGCTGAAAAGTGGTGGGGGGAGGTGCCTTATGTGTAGGTATGAAAAAAAAGTCAGACAGGTTCCAAATCAGAGTAGCCAAGTGAGAAATGAGATGTTAGGAGCTCAACTTCTTCCTTAAATGGAGGCTTTGGAGGTCATGGCTCCACCCTGTACTCACAAAGGGTACTTATGAGATGGAATATTGAGGCTGATGGGATATTACAGGATGATGTAGTTTTTCTAATACTGGGTTTGATAAATATTTAATTGGGGGCAGCCAGGTGGCACAGTGGATAAAGCACCATCCCTGAAATCAGGATGATCAAATTTGGCCTCCGACGGGTAGAGCACTGACCCTGGAGTCAGGAGGACCTGAGTTCAAATCCAGCCTCAGACACTTGACACACTTACTGTGTGACCTTGGGCTAGTTACTTAACCCCAATTGCCCTGCCTTCCCCCCTCCAAAAAAAAAATTGGCCTCAGACACTTACTAACTGTGTGACCCTGGGCAAATCACTTAACTTATCTGTTAAACGTGCTAGGGAAGGAAATGGCAAACCACTCCAGGATCTTTGCCAAGAAAACCCCAAATGGGATCACAAAAAGTTAGACACGGATTGAAAACGCCTGAACAGCAACATTAAATTAGTCAATGCGGGAAGTGCTGTGAATATAATTTACCCAGATTTTAGTGTTCCTTTTTTATTAATTCAACAAATTTTCATTAAATGCCTACTATGTGTCAGATACTGTGCATACTCTAAAATGAAGAGCTAGACTAGATAATAATTCATCTGGATTAATTCATAACTGCTAAGATGGCTGGATTGAAATAGTTGTTAATAGTTAAATGTCAGCTTAGCAGAAGGCCTCCACTGCAGTACCTGAGGAATCTGTGTTTGGCCTGCACTGTTCAGCATTTTTTTCAATGACTTAGAGAAAAGTACAGATGAAATAAAATGCTCCTCATATTTGCAGATGACATAAGGCCACAAAAGGTAGCTAAAACATATGGGATGAGCGAGTCAGGATCCAAAAGGATATTGACAAACTAGAGCATTGCATTAATAAAATGAAATTTGTAGGAATAAATATAAAGTCTCATACTTGGGTACAAAGAAACCAGTGTCAGAGGTATAAGATTGGGGTGGCATGGGTTTAGCCAGCAGTTGTTCTGAAAAAGATCTGGGAATTTTAGTGGACTGAAAGTTTAATACGAGTCAGCAGTTTGATATGGTAGCCAAAAAGATAATGGGATCCCGGACTTTGTTAAGAGGGCACAGCTTTCAGTAATAAGAAGATGATAGCCCCTCTGTGCTCTGCTCTTGTCAGATTTCATCCATGTTAAATTCTGGGCATCATGGTCACAGCTGAAAGACATTCACAAACTGAAGAGTACAAGGAAGGGCAATCAGGGTGGTCAAGGGCCTTGAGTCCATGTCATATATACATATATATATATGTATAACATGATAAATGTCTTCAAATATGAGAAGGGTGGTCATTTGGAGGAGCTATTAGACTTTTTCTGTTTGGCAACCAAGGGCAGAACCAGGAGCAATTAGTAGAAGCTATAAAGAAACCAGTTTAGATTTGATGTCAGGAAAAGCTTCCAGCAATTAGAAAAATTCCTAACAGTTTCTGTCCCAAAGGAGAATGGGCTGTATTGAGAGGTGCTGGCCTTCCCCTCCTTGGAGGTTATTAAGCAAAGGGTAGATGATGACTTGTTTGGTATATGATACTGTGATACTGGTATGTGATACATGCCCCTGTGGGGGATGGGTTGGGTTCGATGGATGCTGAGATCTTTTCCAACTCTCAAATTCCATGATTCTATGATTTCTAGCTTTGCTACACAGTGCTGCTCTTGATTCATGATACAATTATTAGTTATTATTATTAATTCATTGAATTCCACTGAAATGGCACAAAACCAGACTGTAATGTCATTTAGTTATTTACTCAAGACTAATTCAGCCCAGTTTAGAGTTCTCTATCCCAACTGGCCAGTTCCATTCTAGCACCTGCCTGTCCTTGCTCCTTGGGTCATTTGCCCAGCCCATCCCTTGTTGGTGCCTTTCCTCTCAGCTAAGCCCTAGCACTTAGATTTCTAGTCATTGTTGAAGTTGCTGTAATGTCCCTTTTTAAGCTTGTATAACCTGGATTTTGGCTGTGCCTCTCATTTTTAACATAATTCCAATGGAAATAGTTGTCCCTTTAAATCATCATTTTGTCTAGAGTATAAATATATACTTTCACTGAACCAGTTAATGGCATGTGATGGGTCATGCCTGTATTCTCCAGTACTCTCAGTCTCTCTTTCTCTCTCTCTTTTCCCCCAGTGCTGATTGGTTGAGGATTGTGACAGTATATGAACCACGGCCAGGAAAATAATCCCTCCACAAACTTCTAAAGAACAAGAGTTGTTTTTTGTATTTTGGGAAAAGTCCAGAAGAAAAAAAAAATCACACATTTGACAGAATTGCAAGATTCTCTTTTGCTATCAGACTGATGTAGACATAAAAAAACCCAGTTCTAACAAGAACAGAAGAACCCGGTCAGGTTGGAATGATGGTTTCAGAGATGGACGTGGAGCATCTTCTAATGGTCAGTTGCAGGAGGTTATTGCATAGATGTTTGTATTTGTTCAGGTAAAAAGTTTCTTTCCATCATAAAACCCAAATCATTTCCATGACATCTTGGGAGAGCAACGCCTACCATTTCTCTCTTCTTTAGTCTACTTGCTTCCTTTGTCTTTGGAATACATCTATGGAAATCTATGGAAATTTCCATAATATATGTAATAGGGATATCATTGCTATAAGGAACTTCCAGGTGAGGTTCCAAGACAGGTTGGCACGTTCTCCGCAACTTATAGTCTTGGAGAACTACTTGGGGGTACTGAAAGTTTTAAGTGACTGGTGCAGGGTCACAAAACCAGTATATGTTGGCAACAGGACTTTAACCTAAGTCTTCCTGGCTTCAGGATCAGACATGTATCCATGGCCACCTTGCTCCGTCTCGCAGATATGCTAATGGCAGGAACAGTTCATTTATAGAATTCTTGTCTACCACGTGGAAAGTCCAAGTTTGATTCCCAGAACAAGACATAAAATATTGGTGCCTATATAGTCCACCCCTAAAGATAGGTTATAGCTTTTTACATAGGAGAAAACTGAGACCCAAGGAAGTCCTCGAGTTGCTCCATACAGATAGTGGCAGAACCAGTACCACATAGCTGGACTCCTATCCAATGTTCACTGAGTTATCACTTGGTTTGCTTACTGATTTTGTGAGGCTTTATGAAAAAATTAAGCACAACTACCGACTCTGAATTCTTCAGAAGGTGCTCATCCAGTTGGTTTGCTACCCAGGCTTTTTGTTTATTCTATTTTCTATTTGGTTGTGGTTATTTCATGGTTTATTAGCATCTAAACTTGAACGTGATGGTGGGAAGAAAGAGGAGGCAAAATTTAAAATAGCCCAGTGTTTGTCATTTAAAGCCATTCACAACCTGGCATCTTCCTATGTTTCCAAGTTTTCTTACACTTTGCTTCCTTCCACGTGGCTCTATAATCGCTAAATGAGCATACATCCCACCACCTCCCTACTCCAGGCTCTTTCAGTGGCTGTCCTGAATACCTGAAATAGGCTCCCTTTGTCTCAACTTCCCTGGCTCTCTTCAAGACTTAGCTCAAATCCCACCTTCTTCAGCAGGCCTTGGTAGTTTGAGATGCTGAATGAGTTTAGTATATGGAATCAAACAGTAATTCTTGGACTTTTTGGCCCTAAGTGGAGCAGGGGCTGACTAGAAATGTTTGACTTATCTCCATTAATGAAACCAAGCAAAAGAGGGAGAGCTTGGCCAAAATGAACTCTTGTCACTAACTAGCTGTGTGACCTTAGAAAAGTCACTTTCCCTGTCCAGGCCTCAACTTCCTCATCTGTAAAATGATAAGGCTGGACTGGGATGATCCATTGAGGTGCCTTCCAGCTCTAACTGTAACTTAGATTCTGGCTTTAAAATGTTTTTTTTTTTTAAAGTGAACTCCTGGTTTCACAGGGTTATTGTGAAGAAAATGATTTGAAAGTCATAAAATGGGAGCTAGTCTTCCTCCTCTGTTTCTGTGAGTCCTGGCATCAAGGGCTTCTTAAGCCCCTAGGGCCCTGGTGTGGCTGGGCTGTCTGCACATGTGGTTGGTACCCCACCCTCCCCCTCCACAAAGGGGCTTTTGGCCAAACAGGAACTATTTGGCTTCCTGATCAAGTACAGATTCAGCCCTTCCTGAAGCTGAGTGTTTCTCTCCACCTCCTCATCAGAGGACTAAAGAAAGACTAATGGAGGTCCTTCCCTCTGTCTTTCTTACTGTATCATTTTGGATTTATCAATTGTCTTTCCTTAAAAAAGAAAAAAAAATGGAGACCAAAGCACTGGGTTATGGTTCAGGCAGCATGGCTTTCTCCAGATCACTCAACAGAACTCTGTTTCATCTCTCCAGGCCCCTGGCTCTAATTAGCTGTACACAAACTATGTGTGTGGTGGGAGGGGCTGATCCCTTGCCCCCCTCATCATCTGCATGGCAACTCTGCAGGAGCAAAGGGTGGGAGACAGATGATGCTTCCCTGCTGCTGGGCCCCTGTCTGTGAACCAAAGAGTGCTATTCTCTTTTGACTTGAGCTGACACCAAGCAGCCCCTCCTGCCTCTGGATCATGTTGCAGGCTATTATGCAACATGGCCTTGTGTTGCAAACAAATGCAAAGAGCAGTCTAAACCATGTAAGGCAAAGACTATAATTAACTGGAGAAATTGCTTCTTTGGGGTTCAGATACCTGTTCAAAATTTACAATCATTGACCCAGTGCATTGGAACTTTGATTGAAAGATGGAAAAGAGCTTAGAGATTGGATGGATGAACCTCCTCATTTTAAAATCAGGTGACAGGTCCAGAGAGAGGGGATGTAATTTGTCCAAAGGGTGCAGACAACGTAAGAGTGGAAAAGCTGGGAATCGAACCCTTCTCTTAGTCTTCCAACCCAGCAGGGGTTCCACAACCCTACACTGGCTCTCTTGATAATACATCACTCAGCCCTATGCATAACAATGATGACAATGAAAAATCATTGCAGAGAATTGAGAATCCTGGGTATTTCCCCCCACCCTGTGGTCTGAAAGGCTTTGAATGTCCTCATCAAACCAACCACCCCCCTTCTCTTTGTACGTGAGAGGTGAATTTATAACCTGAGAAATGGGTTTGCAGTGGTGGTGGTGATGGTGATAGTTAAGTAAATGCTACATTTTACAAGTGCTAACTGGGCCAGGGCTATAAATATCCTCCAAAAATTAATTCTAAATAAAGTTTTGATGGAAGGTGAGGCCCAAGCAGAGTCATTTTGCAGGAAGAGTACTTAGAGATGATCTCTCTGCCCATTCTTCCCTCAGCCTTTGCCACAGTGGTTCATGAAAACTTTTAAAATTCAGAAACTCTTAAGAAAAAGGGGAATTTGTTTTTATGACACACAAGTGAATCATCAATTCGTCCATTCCCTGGCATGCCTTTCTTTGGGGGAAAACTATCAAAACAGCCTTGCATGTGGCGGTCACATCGCCATCTGTCTCAGCAACCCTCTGGTACCCTGTAGTGCTCAGGGATAGCACTTTGCAATCGTTTGAATTGAAATCTGGCACTCGGAGAGGTTACTGGGGCTTTTACTGTTCTCTATTCCACCCCTCTCTCCACACTCTCTGAAAAGAAAACAGGTCAACACTGCCTCTGGCCTTTATCAATTTGGGCTGAAACTTCCAGGACTCGAGTTTGCTCCTCCTGGCCCCACCCCCAGCGCCAAGTTGGGCATCAGTAGTTGAAGCAGGAAGTAAGATTTAGAGAACCCAGAGAGAGATAAAAGTGCTTCTGAAGGAGGAGGAAGAGGAGGAGATGGGGTGGCCTCTGTGGTGTGTGTGTGTGTGTGTGTGTGTGTGTGTGTGTGTGTGTGTGTGTGTGTAAAGAATTTCCCCTGGTGGCCTTTCTCCATCCCCACCACCTCCTGTTTACCCACAGATTATATAAAATGCTCATCTCATCAGAAGCACTAGTTTGCACGTATCATGGGCTGAGTAAAGGGATTCCCTCCTCCCCCAAACAATAGCTAGGAATCTCCTCAGATCATGCAGCTTGACCTGCTAGATATGTAACCAGCAGCTGGAGGCCCCATCTGCTGGGGGCTTTCTGTTAGCGTCTTTTCCGTAGCATGGTAGGATTTCGAGCTAGAAGGGGCCTTAGAGAGGACCTAGTACGACCCAATCATTTTACGTAGGGGGAAACGGAGACCTAGAGAGGCAAAGCGATTTGGATGAGGAAATTAAGTAATTAAGTAGAAGAGTTAGGTTTCAAACCCAAGCCACCTAGTTCCAAGTCTGGTAGTCCTTTCCCTAGCTACCAGACTCTCTCTTGAGCTCCCCACCCCCACCCCCTTTCTTTTCCCTCCAAACTTTTAGCAAAATGAACACAGACTCTTTCCCCACAGCGAGGCTGGGAGGCCCTGATTGAGAATCTCAAAGCTATTTCCTTTCTTTTTTAGATTTGAAGAGAAAGAGCTTGGAATTGTGGCTTCAGCTGTCCTCAGAGTAAAGGAAGAGGTTCTTACACAATGGTGTGTTATGTTTGTCCTTTTCCCTTCAACATTTACACACAAAACCTGATCAGTCGGACCACCCTGTTGCTATTACCTAATTAAGACAAATAAAAGACAAAACTACTTTAAACAGCGAATAGTCACAATTAGTTATTTGCCACCTTCCAGTTTGCTTTTCCCCTCCCCCTTGGCAGTTTCCGATTCCTGAAGTGGATGGATTCTATGGATCCTGGAAAGAGCCTCCAAAGGCTCTCCTCTCCATCCCTGTAACTTTCCAAAACAAAACTCCCCTCCCTGAACATTCCTCCCTTGTGGATGTTATTTCCTGTAGTAGAATGTAAGCTCTTCTGAGAGCAGAGCCATCTTCAATTTTTTCCCCAATTTGTAGTATTTTAATTCTTCCAATTATGTGTAAAGATAGTTTTGACTTTTATAAGATTTTGAGTTCCAATTTTTTTTCTCCCTCCCTCTTCCCCAAGACAGCAAGCAATCTGATATAGGCTATACATGGACAAGAGTATTAAGCGTATTTCCATATTAGTCATGTTGTGAAAGAAGAATCAGAACAAAAGGGGGAAACCACGAGAAAGAAAAATAAAAAAGAGAAAAAATAGTGTGCTTCGATTTGCATTCAGACTTCATAGTTCTTTCTCTGGATGTGGATAGCATTTTCCATCATGAATCTTTCAGAATTATTTTATAGATCACTATTATTATAAGTTTATCAAAGTAAATCATTGCAAAATATTGCTGTTACGGTGTACAGTGTTCTGCTGGTTCTGCTGGTTCTGCTCACTTCACTCAGCATCAGTCCATGCAAGTCTTTCCAGCCTTTTCTGAAGTCCACCTGCTCGTCATTTCTTATAGCACAATAGGATTCCATTCCATTCACATACCACAATTTGTTCAGCCATCCCCCAATTGATAGGCCTCCCCTCAATTTCTGGTTCTTTGCCACCACAAAGAAGAGCTGCTACAGATATTTTTGTATGTGTCCTTTTCCATCTTTTATGAACTCTTTGGGATACAGACCTAATAGAGGTATAGCTGGATCAAAGGGTATGCACACTTTGATTGCTCTTTGGGTGTACTTCCAAATTGCTCTCCAGAATGGTTGGGTTCCACAATTCCACCAACAAAGCCATCTTCAATTTTGTATTCGTAGCGCTAATTCTTGGCACAGTGCCTGGCATGTTGTAAGTGCCTAATAAATGATCATTTATTCATTCTTGCAGGGTAAGGGCAATGGGATTCAATCTATGATTTCATTGGTATGGGGAACTCCCAATGCAGACCGGCACTTTCTCTGTAATTTATCATTTTAGAAAGAGCTGTCTAGGGCAGTGAGAGGATAAATGATTTGCTCGGGGTCACACAGTTAGCAAGAGACAGGTCTTCCTGACTCTGAGGTCAGCTCTGTAACCACAACGCCATGGTATAAGGTAAGATATTGTTGAAAAATATAAAGAGAAGTGGGAGGGGAGAGGGAAGGGAAGGGAAGAAAATCTGGAACTCAAAAACATGCAGAACTGAATGTTATAAACCAAAAATAAAAAAACCTTAATTAAAAAAAGTAAAATAAATTTAAGAAGCAAAAAAAAAAAAAAAAAAGGAAAAATATAAAGAGATTCCCATATGGTTTGGACAAAGTAAATGAATGAGAGATCCCTAGTGGTCCCTAACCTTTGAATTGAAGGTGTAAGACAGTGTTGTTCCTCAACAGGTCCCTTGGCACCACAATCAGACAAGATACAGGGCTGGATGGTCCACAGGGCTGACCCAAATTGGTAGTTCTTGCATTCTCGTGAGTCTTTGGCTATATTGACATTTGGGATGATATAATGGCTATCACATTAAAGGAAAGGCTGTATCGCAGTCAGTCAAATGTCAATGAGAACTTATTAAGTTTTTGCTATGTTCCCAGAAGTTAGGCAGTGCAGTGGATAAAGGGCTGGGCCTGGAGTCAGTTAGACCTGAGTTCAAATCTGGCCTCAGATACTTACTAGCTGTGTGACCCTGGGCAAGTCACTTAACCCTGTTTGCCTCAGTTTCCTCATCTGTAAAATAAGCGGGAGAAGGAAATAACAAACTACTCCCCGATCTTTGACAAGAAAGCCCCAAATGGGGATACAAAGAGTCAGACATGACTGAACAATGAAAACAAACGACAGCATGTACACTGTGCTAGGCAGCTAGGTGGTGCAGTGGTAGAATACTGGGCCTGGAGCCTGGCCTCCAGCCTTGGCACTCACTATCCCTATTACCTTAGGCAAGTCACTTAATCTGTTTGCTTCAGCTTCCTCATTGGTAAAATGGGATCAGTAATAGCACCTAACTTCTTGCTGTGAACATCAAATGAGATAATACCAGCCAAGCACTTGGCACGTTGTTGTTTTTCAGCCATGTCTGACTCTTTGTATTCCCATTTGGGGTTTTCTTGGCAAAGATACTGGAGAGATTTGCCATTTCCTTCTCCGTTTCATTTTACAGGTGAGGAAACTGAGGCAAGCAGAGTTAAGTGACTTGCCCAGGTTCACATAACTAGTAAGTATTTGAGGACAGATTTGAACCCAGAAAGACGAGTCTTCCTGACTCTAGGCCCGGTGTTCTATCCACTGTGCCACCTAGCTCACAGTATATATAGAAGTGTTAGCTATTATTATTAATTATTAGGGAGACAAAGAGGGACAAAAATAAAATCTCTGCCCTCAAGGCGTTCACGTTCTAATGAAATTGCAACAATGACAAAAGTTGTTAAGACAAGATGCATACAGGGTGAATATTGAGTACTCTTGGCGGAAAGAGGCTAATGGTTGGGAGTGGGAAACAGGGCCTGGAAAAGGCTTAGGAAAGGCCTCCTGCACAGAATGGGATTCTAGTTGAATCCTGAAGGAAATAAGGAGGCAGAGAGCATCCAGTCACGGAGGATAGAAAGGCCCAAATCTTGGAGACAGGAGATGTAGTGGTATACCAATGCAGTTAGATTGTAGAGAGCACACAGGGGAAGTGAGAGCAATTAAGTAGTTCAGAAAGGTAGGAAGGGGCTGGGTTGGGAAGGGGTTTAATGGCCAAACAATGACTTTTATGTTTGATCCTGAAATAGAGAGCCACTGGGGCTTATTGAGTAAGGTAACATGCTCTGTAGGACAATCTCTTTGGCAGCTGAATGAAGGATGGATAGAGGGGGGGAGAGACTTTGAGACAGGGAGACCACCAGAGGGCAACCATGAAAGTTCAGGAGTGAGATGATGGAGGGCTTGCCCCAGGGAGGTATCTTTGGGGGTAGAGAGAAGTGGACTGTATATAAGAAATATGAAGCTAGAAATGCCAAGCCTTGGCAATAGATCAGATATTTGGGATGAGTGTAGGTAAGGGACCAAGGATGACACCAAGGTTTAGAGCCTGCGTTACTTGTAGGATGGTGGGGCCCTTGAGAGTAATAAGGAAATTAAGTAGAGAAGAGGGTTTTTTGAACATAATGAGTTTGAGATGGCTGTAGAGTATTCAGTTCTAGATGTCTTAAGAAGCAGATGATGATGAGAAATTCCAAGAGAGGTTAGGGCTGGAAATGTATATCTGGGAGTCATCTATTTAGAAATGATAGTTGAATCTATGGGAGCTAATAAGATCAAGTGAGATAGTATGGAAAGAGAAGAGAAAAGGGTGCCGGATGGACTGTGGTTGGTGAGAGTGACCTGAATGAAGATCTGGCAGAGGAGAGAGAGGCCAGTCTAATAGTCAAGAAGATCCTGGTTCTGAGTCCTGTCTCTGACATACACTAGCTGTGTAAACATGAGCTAATCACTTGACCTTTCGGTGTCTCTGGTAACCTTTTTTTTTCTGTTTTTTTTTTTGCTTGTTTTATTTTATTTTAAAAAGCATTATATTCACTTTTTAAAAAATTGTATTTTTTCCAGTTATATGTAAAGACAATTTTTAAGATGCACTTAAAAAATTTTTGAGTTCCAAATTTTCTCCCTCTCTCCTTCCCTTTCCCACCAAAGCAGTAAACAATTTGATATACCTTATATATGTGCGATCATATAAGGAATATTTCCATATTAGTCATGTTGTGAAAGAAGAAACAGACCAAAAGTGGAAAAAAAACCATGAAAAAAATAAAGATAGTGAAAACAGTATGCTTCGATCTGCATTCAGACTCCATAGTTCTTTCTCTGGATGTGGATAGCATTTTCTATCATGAGTCCTTTGGAATTGTTTTAGATCATTGTATTGCTGAGAAGAGCTAATCATTCACAGTTGATCATCCCTCTGCCAGCTTGCTAAGACAACAAGTTAAAGACAAGTTAATGAATTAGTGGAGTGAGGTTTCACACTGGACCTTCCTTGTACCCAATGAAATCTCAGGTTTAGATCCTCCTACCCCAAATCAACACAGAGCTTTTAAGCTTATGAAACATCTTACGTGCATTGTCTTGTTTGTTGCTTACAACAACTGGGTGATGTGATACTTTGGGATGCATCAAATTTAATTGTTGAAGCTGAATGTTGTAGTGGAAATAACACTGAACTGGGAGCCGAGAGACCCGTGTTCTAGCTGTGGTTCTGACGTGACTAGCCATGTGACCTCGAGCAAGTTAACAAGCCCAAATTTCCTCATCTGCAAAATGAGGAAGTTTAGCTCCAAAAAAGCCTAGGATTCAATGATTCTAGTAGGGTTCCATGGATGAATCAGATTAGAAAGCTGTCCATTAAAAAAGAAGGGAGAGGAGTGAGTGACAGAATGTCTCAGGATAAGAAACAGGGACCTCTTACAGCTTTGCTTCAGCTACCTCTCCATTGTAGGAAATGCTACAATCATCACTGGCATGTGTTCTCCATGTGGGCTACTTCCTCTTTCCTGCCTGATCTGGAAACTGGTAACTAAGGAAGCAAGCAGGCAAACAAGGGCAGTTTGGTGTCAAGCATGAACAGATGGTTGTTTGACGATTACTTCTGTAAAGAGGGGATAGGAGAGATGTGATCTAAGGAAATTGCTCTTCAAGCAGCTTGGGGATAACTGGTTGTCTCCCAGGATACTCCAAGGGGACCATGGGCAAGCCTTCTGTGGTATGAATGTTTTTGACTTGATAAAGGTCTACACTTTTGTTTTAGAAAGAACTAAACTTCTTTATTAGATCCTTCAAAATCAGGGCTTACTTTGATATTTCAAGGGATCTGTGATTTCATTGGCATGGGTCACAGATAACAAACCTGTCACTCAGGAGCTTGTTTTTGAGAGCTGCTCGGCTGAAAAATTCATCAGCCTGTGGCCAAGCTGGTGACCAGCTTCTCTAAATTTAGCTAGGTTGGTCCTCGATGACAGACATGCGGTACATCACTGGGTACACACTCAGAACCTTTCCAGCTTGGTTTAGGACAGGAATTCTTAGCGTTACTTGTGTCACAGACTTCTTGGGCAGTCTGGTGAAGCCTCTGGACCTCTTCTTAAAGTAATATTTTCAAATGTATAAAATAAAACACATGGGATTATAAGGGAAAGCAATGATATTAATACATAGTTATAAGAATAAACAAAGCCAGAAACAAGTTTGCTGCTTCTGGGTTAATAAATCCCATCTTGGGACCTGGTAGAATTTTTGTTCTGCCAGTAAAAGTGCTGAGAATCCAGGGTCACACAACCCCCATGCTACGATAATGCGGCACATGGAGGAAGATTTTTTTAGGGCAAAAGCAACCCATCAGTCCAGAGTGATTTTTTCTCCATTATAGTGGTCTTGTTAGTTTTTGCTGTAGCGCAAGTAAACAGGTGATCCTCGGACCTTACTCAGGTGATCTGTGGCCTAAAAAATTTGAGATTCATTGCTTTAGTGTGATGTATCGGCATGGCCAATGAGGGCCCTCTTCTGGATGCACACACAAGAGAATCTTTGTATTGACAAAATGAAAGGCAGGAAAGGGGTTGGTGAGCTGGTTCCCCGAAGTGCACGATAAAATGGAATAAGGGGCCTTGCTCCAATTCAGAGCGCGTGAAGTATTCTGTGACTATTTCCTGTCTTTTTCTTAATTTGCTACTGATCTGAAACTATGTGCTTATAAAACAGATGAATTTTACTTCTCAGCCTTCCTGCTGACTTCTAAGGTAGAGATGGATGGATGATTCTCTGAGCTCCAGGAGAACAGTGGGGAGGGTGTCCCTTTCCTGTAGCAGTCTGTCCCCTGTACGCATGGCCTCCTAGGTCAGCCTGTGGGCAAGGTCATCTGGGATGGGGCTGCCTCCTGTTTGCGTATTTTTTTTTCAGTACAGGGCCTTGTGAGATTTCAAGGAAGAGCTACTGAGGGCTGAACCACGGGATAAGTCGGTCCTGAGGAATGACCTGCTTGACTCAGCCCCAAAGTGGATCACGCTGGCAGATGCTCAGGAATCACACTTAAAGAGGCTGCTATAAAACATTTCCACAACCTAGTTTCCTTCTAGTCCTAGCACAGCCAATGGATGAGTGACTTCCTAGCTTGTAGGGATTCAACTTCTTGTGTTCCTTTGTTGGAGTGTTTTATATGTATGATGAATTCTGGCTCAGCATCCCATTACTTTTTTAAAAAAATATTTTACATATATTTGTTTTTCCCCAATTACGTGTTAAAACAATTTTTAGCATTTCTAAAAAAGTTTTGAGTTCCAAATTCTAGCCCTCTCTCCTTCCCTCCCTTCTCCTCCCCTCTCCTTGACATGATAAGCAATCAGAAATATAGCTTATACCTGGTCAGCATCCAATTATAATTGTTTATCTTTTAGTAAGTAGACAGGATACAGTTATAGACCACCAGGGCATGCTCTGAATCAAGGGAAGGTCGCTCCGTGTTGTGTCATCACTTACTTCCAGAAACAGGCCCACCAAACCCTACTTCCAGGTGAGGGAGGATACAGAACATCCTCTGTGAATGCCACCCCCCCCCATTGGCTAGGGCCTTCCCCACTCCTATTACATGACTTAAGAAGACAACACTCCTCTAGATTTAGGAAGGGAGGATAAAATCATCATTGATAGAGTAGGATAGTTTTCAGGAAGATTTTTTTTTCTCTGTGGGACTGCTAGAGGAAAATGACTTACTATGTACAATTTAAAGTGTTGAAATGTTCCTTCTGGATTAAAAACTAAAAATGAGAGACTTTGAAAAGACAGGAAAACAAGATTTCCTAAGGCTTTCACCTGGGATCTCCTCAGGTTTCTTAGAGAAATAGTCCAGATGTGTTGCTAGGGGGATACTTGTAAATGTAGAGTTATTTATCAGCTTTCTCAGGAGAGCATTTAAGTTTCTCCTATCTATATCACAGGGAAGAAGGGTTGAACAAAATCTATTTTCCCATCTTTGGACTAAGGCTAAGACATCATGACTCAGGGAGTAGATATTCTAAAGACCCTAGGAAAGAGTTATAGGTGCTGAAGAAAGGATGTTTTTCATCAAATCATGATTATCTAATTATACATAGATGTTTCCTTCCCACTTCACCTGCTTATATTCCCCTGTACCCTGAAAAAGTAGGTATTTGGACAGAAGAAATCTCAGACGCTAAAGACGCCTTTAAAAATAATGATAACAATAGATGTAAGGGGTGTGTGTGTGTGTGTGCGCGTGTGTGTGTGCGCGTGTGTGTGTGCATGCATGCTTATGCATTCAGACACCATGTAACGAAAATGTCTGAGGTCGAGAGAGCTTCAGCTCTTGAGGGAACTCATCTTTGGACTCTGTATTTTGCCAGCCTGTGCATCATTTCCACAGGATAGTGAAGCTGTTTTGCACAAACACTGACTGGGGTAGGTGTGTAGCTTTACAGGCTGGGGAGTTTAATGAGGTGGGCTGAATGAAAAGAGAGGAGAGTAGAGGGAAAATGACATTTACATCAAGACCGTTCCGGGCCTAGCATGGGTGGAAGTGGTGACTGTACTGTACTGAGAGAGGTCAGCACACCCTATACTGCCATTGATGTGATGAAAGAAGTTGATAGAAATCTTTACAACACTATGTGTTGTCCAGAGATAATTATTGTGGCAAGATTCCTTATATCCTTTCTGTCAGTGAACTCTTACTCCCTCTAGGTTAGAGAGCCAGAGAAGTTAATTAGGAGACACCTACCATTGCAAACATGCTGGTAGTGACAAACGTTCAAAATGAGAACCAACAGTATTTAATATCTGGCTCAGTTCCTTCTAGTTATTTTGCTATTCTTTATAAAATGTCTTAACTTGCTTTGGTATAAAGCAATGCATCAGCAGGGGCTCATTTTTGTAAAACTGTGTAAGACAGTTACCTCAATAGTTCAATGTACCTAGGTGTAGTAGAAAGGGGGCTGTATTAAGAAGGCCTTTAAATTTTAGAAAGCACTATCCTCCCAATATCCCCATGTGGTAGGTGATGAAAGTATTATTAGACCCATTTTACAGATGAAGAAGCTGAGGCATGGAAAGGTACAGTGACTTGTTTACGGTCACATAATTAATGTCAGAACTGGGATTTTAAACTCGGTTGCCTTATTCCAGCTGTGACAGACTTTCCTCTTCAGTAGGTCATAGACAATAACAGCTTTCATTTATCAGAGCTTTAAAGTTTATGAAGAAGTCCTGTAAGACACAGAGCTGAAAACTATGGGCACAGTCATGAGATTTTCTGAGTAACTGACAAGGAGGGGTAGCAGAAAATCATTCAAAACAAAAGCACAGAGTGTTATCAGAGATATTTAGGTCTCCATGAAAACATGTGTTTAATCCAATATAAAAATATGGGTAAAGTAGGTTTTGGATATAACGCCTCTAAACTTACCCAATTGATCTACTTTTTAAAGATTTGTTAAGATGTTACAGGTTAACCCAGTGAGTTTTTCCATGCTTACTGTAGGAGTTCTCCATACCATAACCTTGGCCCCATTTAAGATGCAATGTTAAAACAATTTGGCAGGTCAAAGCAACAAAAAGCACCATGCAGATAACTTAAATTTTTTTAAAAAATTAATAATATTTTATTTTTTCCAATTATGTGTAAAGACAATTTTTAACATTCATTTTTTTTTTTGTTTCCTTGGAGTGGGGAAAGCAGGGCAATTGGGGTTAAGTGACTCGTCCAAGGTCACACAGCTAGTAAACGTGTGAAGTGTCTGAGGCCAGATTTGAATTCAGTTCCTCCTGACTCCAGGGCTGGTGCTTAACATTCATTTTTGAAAGATTTTGAATCCCAAATTTTTCTTCCTCCCTCCCCTCCACCAGCAAGTAATCTGATATAAGTTATAATTGTGTAATCATGTTAAACATATTTCCACATTAGTCATGTTGTGAAAGAAGAAACAGAACAAAAGAAAAACTGTGACACCCCTCCCCCCTAAAATAAGTGACAATCGTATGCTTATCAAAGCATCAAAGCATACAGACCACTGTATTCAGACTCCATAGATCTTTCTTGGAATGTAGAGAACATTTTCTATCACAAGTCTGCTGGAATTGTCTTAGATCATTGTATTGTTGAGAAAAACTAAGTCAATCATCCCACAATGTTACTGTTACTGTGTACAGTGTTGTCCTGGTTCTGCTCACTTCACTCAGCATCAATTCATGTAAGTCTTTCCAGGTTTTTCTGAAATCTTTCTCAGCATGTAACATTTTCCTTAGCAGGGCCAGGGAAAATGTCAATTTACTTGTTAAGCGCTTTGTTCGTACTAAGGGAATCTTAATAGTAGGTAGGATAAAAAGCCTCGTGGTAAATGGGGTAACAGGCCATTCCTAAGGTTCGCTACCAAGAAGAGGCCACTTGTTTCTTTCCATGTCTAGATTCTTAGATACACTAAGATCTCCCCAGCATTATGGTCCTGCTTACCAGTATCACAGCATAAAGTCATCTTTTGGTAATGAACACAATAGCTGACATATTTAGATAGCACTTACTAGGTACAGGCATTGCGCTAAATGCTTTAAAATTATTAACTTGGGTGCTATTATTATCCCTGAGGAAACTGAGTCAAACAGAGGTTAAGTGACTTGCCCAGGGTCACACAGCAGTGTCTGCAGCTAAATTTGAACTCAGGTCTTCCTGGCTCTAGGCCAAGCGCTCTATCCATTGCATCCATGGATGTAGTTCATTCATTAAAAACAAAACAAAACAAAACACTATTTATTATGTTTTTCATCTGTGTAAATTTTAAAGACTCTCAATGTCTCTCATATATATATGTTAATATCAAATAAGATTCTTTAACAGACGGGAACATAGAGAAGGCTGCCTAGTGGTAATAATACCCAGCATTTGCATAGTGCTTTTAGGTCTGCAGAGTGTTTTATATGTTATCTTGGTCGATCTTCACTTCAACTCTGTGTGGTAACTGTTATTCATATTCACATTTCACAGACAAGGAAATCGAGGCTGAGAGTATCTGTCCCAGGATCACACAGCTAGTAAGTATTTAAGGCAGGATTTGAACTCAAGTTTTCTCAACTCCTGATCTCAAACCCTATCCTGTACACCACTTGGACTCTTACCAAAGGCATCTGTTTGCCAAAGCTGTTCACCAGGGTCATGGAGGATATTCTGTTCAAAGTACAAATGGAAGAGGGATTATCTGTAAGTGGTGAGATTTTCCAGGGGCTCCTATTTGTGGATAACACGCTGATTGCAAACAGGCCCAGAATACTGGAGGCCCTCCTCCATGAGGTCCATGGCCATTCAAAAGATAAAAAACAAGTAAATGAATAATGTATATTGCTCAGACAATCACAAGCAGTCCCATGAGCAGTCTGTTAGACCATCAGGGCTCAGATGGAGTATTCTTCTGCTCTTATTTTTATGTTTACTAATTGGGAAACACCAATGTCTCAGAAGAATAAACATTTCTGGTGGCCCGAAGTGCAAGGGAGGGATTGGTTGTTGTCCTTCATTCCCGAAGAGGACCAAAATGACATCTCTATGTTAGAGTCAAGTCACAGTGTGCCCAGCTGGGGCTGATCTGACTATTACAAGGTCAGAATGCTCTACCACAGGTCAGGCACAAATAGCCCATGTGAACATTTGGGGTGGATTCTCTAAATTTGCACATCTTGTGTTTCTTTTGAACTGCTTCAACATTGTTTTTCTCATAGAGCACAGTGCCTTCTTTGATGAAGACCTGACATGCTGGGCAGTCCTGTGCCAGTGTCTCCCATGTCACACAATCAATTCCAAAGTTCCTAAGAGAGATCTGGAGAGTGTCCTTCTTGTATTGCTTCTTCTAACTACCATGTGAGCTCTTGCCCTGTGTGAGTTCTCCATAAAACAGTCTTTTTGGTAAGAGCATGTTCGGCATCCCGACAACATGGCAACTCATTGGAGTTGCTCTCTCTGCAGCAGAATTCGAATGCTTGGCAGTTTAGTTTGAGAAAGGACCTGGGAGTCTGGTATCTTATCCTGCCAGGTGATCTTCAAAATCTTCCTAACACAATTCAAATGGAAGCGATTCCGTTTCCTGACATGGTGCTGGTAGACTGGCCAGGTTACACAGGCATTCAACAATGAGGTCAGCACAAGGGCTCTGTAGATCTTCAGTTTAGTAGTCAGTCTAGTGCCTCTTCTCTCCAACAATTTCCTTCAAAGGCTCCTAAACACTGAACCGGCTCTAGTTCTAGTGTACATCCCTGGAAAGCACGCTACCAAGGTAAGTGAACTTATCCACAGCAGTCACAACTTCTCCATTTGCTGTAACCGATGGTTCCACGTACAGATGGTGTGGTGGTGGCTGGTGGAGCGTCTGTGTTTTCTTGGTGTTAACTGTTAGGCCAAAATTAGCACAAACAACTGAGAATTGATCTGTACTTTGTTGCACCTCTGCTTCAGAGGCTGCATTGAGTGCACAATCATCTGCAAACAGAAAATCATGCACCAACACTCCCTTCACTTTGGTCTTGGCTTGTAGCCTTCTCAAGTTGAAGAATGTATGATACATGGAAATAGGTTGCAACATATTACCAAATGAGATGTCGCTCATAAAACGCTTTGCAAACCTCTCACTGCTATCTAAATGCCAGCTGCTATTATTATTACGATGACGATTGAATGTGAGAATTGAGTAGGGGCTGATGGAAAGCCCCGTGGCTCTGAAGAAGTAGGCCTGGGGTCCGAGTCACACCACCGAAATTCACAATTTGTGTGAGGCACAATTTCCCTAGACCTCAGTTTCTATATCTGTAAAATGAGGGCATCGGACTAGATATCCTCTGAGGCCCCTCCCACTCTAGTTCTATCACCTAAAAGATATCAGTACATAACTATATTATCAATTACGTGACTATAAAAGGAGATGGGTTGGTAGCTTAGAGAGAGTGAGAGACAAAAAGTAGACAATGTAAATATTGTCCTGGTCTTGGTGAAATATAAGAACCAGAGAAAGGCTTCTAGCACAGAGGAAATCCTGTAGAATAAGATGACAGGAAAGAAGGCACAGGACGAGAAAGCATGGATTGGTTGTAACTTGCACAGGACAATGCTTCTATTCAATCCAAGCTTTTGTTTTCTCCCCAGTCCCACAGTTCCATTCCAACCACCACAAAGCATCTCTCCAGGTGTTTGAAAGAGATGCCTCTTTTCCAGCTTACTCTAATGGATCTCTGACTCCCATTCCTCCGTTTCTCCAGCTAGGCGTAATGGACCTCTTCCTCATGTCCCCTGAAAAAATGACTCTTGGAATTACGCTTTTCTGCCACCTTTCCTCCTCCTTGACTAGGCTGGCCCCTAAAGATTGCCCAAAGCTATGTCTTTCTTTCTTTTTTTTGCTTTTTGGCAGGGCAATTGGGGTTAAGTGACTTGCCCAAAGTCACACAGCTAGTACATGTGTCAAGTGTCTGAGGCTGGATTTGAACTCAGGTCCTCCTGACTCCAGGGCTGGTGCTCTACTCTCTGCGCCACCTACCCTGGCTATTTCTTTTTTATTTGTGTCTGACTCTTGGTGATCAAATTTAGGGTATTCTTGGTAAAGATACTGGAGTGGTTTGCCATTTCCTTCTCCAGCTCATTTTACAGATGAGGAAACTGAGGCAAACAGGGTTAAATGACTTGTCCTGGGTCACACAGCTAGTAATCATCTGAGGCACATTTTGAACTCAGGTCTATCCTGATTCCAGGCCCAAAGCTTTACCCACTGCACCACCTAGCTGCCATTTCTTAAGGCATTTGGTGTTTCTTCATCCTTCTCAAAGAGGTTCAATGACATCCTGACTCTGGGATGAGGGAATAAGGCTGAGGACTTTGCACAGCCCTGTCTTACTTAAATCTAATGGTACTCCAAAAGGGAGCCTCCAAAGGGGCAGAAGAAGCAACTCCAGGACACAATACCCACGCTGGGGAGAAAGGGTCAGAATTCCCAGAAGGGAGAGGTTTTTGTAGTTCCTGTTTAGCTATCAAATGGAGTAGGCTGAGTAGAGAGGCAGGGTGTTCTGTTAGAAAGATCATAGGATTTAGAGTCAGAAGGAACCTCAGAGAGAACACCTACCCCCAACTGCTTCAGTTTACATATGCAGAAACTAAGGCCTAAGGAGGTTATCAAAGGTCACACAGGTTGTAAGTAGCTGACCTCTGCTACAGTATAGATTGGGACCAGTGGGCTCCTGAGAGCGGGAGCCTGCGGAGGAATGATTCCTGGTTGTAATCTGTCCATGACTGTCACTTGGCCAGACCATTTGGGCCACATAATTTTAAAAGTTTTTACTTGATTATTTCTTAGAACCGTGGAGCAGTAGAACTGGAAGGAACCGTAGAGACAAGCTCTCCCACTTTAAAGATTAGGAAACAGACCACAAGAGTCCCAAATGAACACCGTGAGTTTACAGTGGTCAGGTCTAGAACTCAAGTCTTTTAGCTTTTTGACCATTGTTCTTCCTATTAAAAGTAGCTTTTCCATTTTGGTCTGTTAATTCATCTCAGGTCCTCTCCCTGTATTCCCTCTAATTATCCTAGAACCGATGTTAATAGTATAATTAGAGTATTACACGCTTTCTTTCCATGTCTCCATCTCCTCTGATGCTGGCCAAAGTCCTTCCCTCAGCCTGATAGCAGTTCTGAGGTGAAAAAAAATAAAAAAAGAGGCAGAGTTAGATCCTTCTCTAGCTCATTAGTTAGAAACCCTGTTTAGATCTGGCTCAAGATGCGCCTGTCAGTCAGTCATTAATCATTATTGAGTGCCTGCTCTGTGTCAGACCTGGTGCTGAGCTCTGGTGATACATAAAAAGACAAAAGACAGTCCCTTCCCTCAAGGAGCTCACTAATCTAAGTCTAATGGGGTAGACAACATATAAACAACTATGTACAAACAAGCTGTATGCAGGAAAAAATGGGAAATAAGAAAAGGAGGGCCCTAGAACCGAGAGGGATGGGAAAGTGAGATTTTAGCTGAGACATATAGAAAGCCAGTGAAAGGAGACTGTGACGAGGAGAGAGAGCATTGCAGGCTAGTGAAAATGCCTGGAGTTGAGAGAAAGAGTGCCTTGTTCATGGAACAGTCAGGAGGCCATGCCACTGGATCAAATCGTACATGATGGGGAGTAAGATATAGGAAGAGGGTAGATTATAGAGGGCTCTGAATGTCAAACAAGACTTTTGAGTCATTCTGGGAAGACTTTCATAACTAAAAAGTCCTTAGGGAGCATTTTGTTTAAACATTCAGAGAGGATAGGAGGCCCTTGGGTTCAAATTCCTCCTCAGGATGGCGAAAGAAGTCTCTGAGACTAAGACGGAGTCAGTCATTCAGAGGAACTGACAGGCAGGCAGGAGTGGCTGCATCCTGTGGCAGGATCGTGCCATTTGGAACTCTAGGACTGTGGGAATCTTCAGGCAACACATGGATTATGATGCTTCCCCACCTTCCCAGGCTGTGGGCTCCTTCTCATCTTTCCATTTCCACTCCCTCTTAAGCAGAGCTTTCCTCTGGCTTCACACTCATCACTGCCCTTACTGTGTGACTGTAGGCAAATCACTTTCCCTCTCTGTAACTCAGTTTCCATATCTGTAAGATGAGAGAATTGAACTGGTGTACTCTGACCTCTAAAGCTACGATTTTATTTATGACTTTCTTACTGTATAGGGGAGAAAGTCAAAGCAAAGAGAGGTTGTCAGTTAAGGAAACACAGTTAGCAGGAGAGCCAGGAGTAGAATCTGGGTTCTTATACCATCAAGCATAACTTTCTAGAGTTGACTTTTAGGAAGCTATTTCGGGGCTGGTCTGAAGGGTTGTTGAGTTCCCGCCTGCCACCTCCTGGAGCCAGTCAGTTATGCTCTGGGGTACTTGTTTAAGGCCAGGAAATCAGCAGTTGGCCAAGAATCCCTGAATTCATTTAATTGTCCCAGCCTGAAAAGGATCAAGCAGCACCCTGGCATGCCAGCATTCCAAAGACTATCCCCGCCCTTCCCATTGAGGGGAGTGGGGGAAGGAGGAGGGGAACCAATCCTCCGAATTCCCTTATCTAGCCTATGTGGCTGGCCGCCACCACTGTCCTTTCTCATGCATCTCCAGCTAGATCCATATGAAACTCAATTTCCTTATGGCCCTAATCTTCCTCCCAGTTCAGAATCCCATGTTCCATCTTCGCTCAAATTTATCTGAATTTCACTGGGGTGGGGATGGGGGTGGGAACGCTGTTCTACTAGTTGTTTAGCTGGAGGGTGGATCCCAGAGCAGCTGTCCTTGGGGGATGTGGGTGAGGCTGGAGGAAGGCTCTGTTTAAGAGGGAGTGGAGATGGAGAGATAAGAAGGAGCTCACAGCCCAGGGAGGTGGGGCAGTATCTGAAGGCTGCCCTGTATGGCCTGGAAGATTCCCACAGTCCCAGGGCTCCAAATGGCATGATGCTGCCGCAGGATGCAGAGAGAGACCTCTGCAGCTTGTGCCTGCCTCTCAGTTCCTCTCACTCGTTGGCTCCATCTTAGCCTTGGGGATTGCCTTCCCCATCCTGTTAGGCTCTCAGGAAGTCTCTGCATGTGTCTCTGAGGTGGTCTTGGCTGCTGGTCTGGGCCTCAAAACCTCCTTCAGGAAATTCAGTAGACATCAGGGTAAAATACAAGTGAGAGAGAATACAGCTGGGGTTCTGCAGGATTAGGGCCGGCCCTGCTGCTGATTTTAGACAGTCACTTAACTTTTCTAGGGCTTCTGGTAGTTCAGGGCTTAAGTGGGAGCTGGGGTGGCTACTTTGGCTTTATGGTTTCAGCACTTGAGGTTTAATACATTATTTCCCCCCCTGAAATTAGAGCATGTTACCATCAGGTAATGGTGGTGCTGTGGGCTCAGTCATAAAGTTTGAATGGTAAAGCTTAAGCTATGGGAATAGTTTGCCCAAGATAAAGAAAGGCATGCTCTTTTCTCACTCTCCACCAGTCCGTTTGATTTATAAAAATAGTATCCTTTTATTATATGATAAGAGCGATAGTATGGTGTGAAGGCCTGTTTTGGAGTAAGGAAGAGCTGCCTTAGTCAAGTCCACATTGTGTGGCTACGGACGAATCACTTAACTTCTCAGCTCACCCCCAGACATCTTTCTCAATTATAGATGAGGTGCTGCTCTGTCTCCTTGGAGGGAGTTTCCACACAGGGAGTTTCTCTCCTGACACTGATGAAATCATAGGTTTGGACCAAAATGTGCATAAATCGTTATTTTACATTAACTGCCATTGAAGTGTAAAAATGCTTCTAAAACACTTTTAAATTTTTGAGTATTTTAGGCTTAAAGACATCCTTTAAACACTGAGGTACAATTTGTTGCCGAGGGTAGATTAACACTGATGGGTTATTTGTGGGAGTGATGGTTCATAAGAATCCACTGCCACTGCTTACAGTTTTCATTGATAGAATGTAAAAAAGCATGTAGTCTTCAGCACTTAGAGGGGGGAAGGGCTCGGCCAAGAACTAAGGACTCAGAGTGAGTTGAGGGAGTGGTTAGATCTTTCTCTGAAATTTTAAAAGGGGATATATTGTATTTATTAGTTCCAGAGTTCCTTCATAGCTTACCTTGAGCAATGAATTCGAAGCTAGGGTAGGGATGCAATGGAGTAAGGTTAGACCTAGACAGCAAGTGTAGTTGGGAAGAAGAGGAGAGGCCATACTGTGAGCAGCATGAGCTCAGGCTCTGAGACTTTGGCCAGACCACATGACCTACGTAGGGCGTAAGTGGAAGAGATGACCAATAGTGGTACCGGTGAAGAATGTCTAACTTTGGAAAAAGTTTCAGGGGGAGCAGACAGAATAAAAAAAATCACATTGGATTATAGCATGGTACATTTGTGGGTTAGTTTGCTGTTGTTTTTAATTACATTAAATTAATTAAATTAAATTAAAATTTAATTTTTAATTTAAATTTTTAAATTTTCATTTGATATTGGGTTTCCCTCTTTCACTGGGACTAGAAGTACAGCCACTCAAGATCCAATAAATTCCAAACCTGATCACCCAGGAAGCTTTAACCCAATCCATTTTTTTTTTCTGACTTGGACTGGTTTGGTCCTCCGTAGACAGCCTGATGGACCCCTGCTCCTGGGGACTCCTTGCATTAGTACCAGACGCAATATAGACACTGGAATGGCATTAGCCCTGCTACAGCTCAGCAAACTGCAGTGATCCATCAGCTTCAGCCTCCCCAGCAGGAGGGGCTATAGGTATGTTGCTACCATGCCCACCCAGCAAGATGGTCCCTTTGGTAGATACTTCAAAGGCCACTACTCCAAACTGATCTAAATAAGAATCCACTATACAATATACACAGCAGATGGCTATCCAACTTTCACTTGAAGAACTCAAACAAGGCTGAACTTAGCACCTCCCAAGGCAGGACATTCTACTTCTGGATAGTTTTAATTATTAGGAAGTTTTTCCTTATGTCAGGCTCTGCTAGGAGGCCTGGAATGATGTGCTAATCCTGGGTATCAGCATGGTGCAAATGATTGGCATGGAATAAGCAAGACATATAAAAGAATAGATTGCTTAGCTTAGAAGGATACAATCGTCAAATGCTAAGCAAGGATTCATATTTTTAGCTTACAGGTTAGTGCTCGTGCTGGTTAGTTCTGAGCTTCCCTCGTTTCCCTTTCCCCAACAGAGGCAATACTTACAATGGTGGCTAGAATGGGCCTGCATGGAGGGGGCTTCACATGACCCCGTGGGGCCTTTTTATAGGGTCAGGAAGATGTAAGGGACCACAGTGCAAAGCCTTCCTTTATGAACAAAAGAAAGAAACCTTTATGGTCTATCTGCCTAAGTGGCAGGGGCTGCTATCCATGAGCATCCTCAAGTTCCCAATGGTGTGTAATCATGTCTGCTCTACAGGCTGGGGACTTTCCTCTGGAAATTCTGTCAGCTCCCCAGAGTGTGCTCCTGTCAAACAGACCTGGCCATTGTCTACCACACGAGCCTAAATCTCTCTGCAATTCCCTTTCATTCCTCCACATTCTGTCCTCTGGGACCAAGCGGAATAAGTCAAATCCTTCTTTTTCATGTCAGTGCTTTAAATACTGAAGATGAAGCTCTGCTCAAACTTACCTGGCACCATGTGACCTTTTCTCATCCTCCACCTACTGGTGCCTCCTCTCAAAATGGAATTTATTTTCATATACTTAAATGTATACATGCTTTTTTCACCAAATTGTCTGTAAGCTCCTTGGAGTTAGGGGTAGTTTCATTCCGCCTCCCCCCCCCATTATTTCCCCAGAACCTAGTACAGCACCTGATGCATAGAAGATTTTTAATAAATGCTTGTTGATTAATTTATCCCAAGTCTTTCCTTTTCCATATACTGCTGCTGCTGCTGCTACTATTACAATTACTACTATTGCTACTACTATTACTACTACTACTACTGCTACTACTATTACAAATACTACTACTGCTACTACTATTACTACTACTACTACAGCTACCACTTTTATAATTACTACTACTGCTACTACTATTACAAATACTACTACTGCTACTACTACTATTACTACTACTACTACAGCTACTACTTTTATAATTACTACTACTGCTACTACTATTACAAATACTACTACTGCTACTACTATTACTACTACTACTATAGCTACCACTTTTATAATTACTACTACTGCTACTACTATTACAAATACTACTACTGCTACTACTACTATTACTACTACTACTACAGCTACTACTTTTATAATTACTACTACTGCTACTA
>CM053622.1:153086553-153115394 GCA_028646595.1 Phalanger gymnotis | reverse complement strand
CTACTACAGCTACTACTTTTATAATTACTACTACTGCTACTACTATTACAAATACTACTACTGCTACTACTATTACTACTACTGCTACTACTATTTCTGCTACTGCTACTACTATTACTACTACTACAGCTACTACTATTACTACTACTACTACAGCTACTACTTTTATAATTACTACTACTGCTACTACTATTACTAGTACTGCTACAGTTACTACTATTATAATTACTACTACTGCTACTACTATTACTACTACTGCTACTACTATTTCTGCTACTGCTACTACTATTACTACTACTACTGCTACTACTACTACTACCACTACTACTACTGTTGCCACTAGTACTGCTACTTCCACTACTGCTACTACTAGTAGTAGTAGTAGCTGGCTGGCTAGCTAGTAGGTGACCAGTCTGCTGGGGATGAACCTCTCCATATCTAATTAGGCTGGTCCTCAGGAAGTAAATCCTGGGAGATGTAGCTAGGACCATATGCAAAACCTGTCTAGCTTGGAAGAATTCGCCAGAGTCTGCACCTCCACTGGCATAGTGTTTGAGCACCTAGAGTCATTTCTACTTCATAATTAGACACCAGAGTAGGATCCTTGCAATACTAATAGTTAGCATTTGTATAGCGCTTTAAGGTTTGCCAACCGCTTTGCAAACGTAATCTCATCTCATCTACACAACAAACTATGATGCAGGTGCTGCTATGCCCGCCATTGCGCAGGTGAGCAAACTGGGGTAAACAGAGGGTCAGGGTGGCAGAGCTAGTAAGTATCTGAAGATCTGTTTGGTCCCAGGTGTTCTCCACTCCAGGTTCATTGCTCCATACACTGAAGCACCTAAAATGTCTCGTGAACTTAGCAGCCTTCACTCTCTTCCCTGCCTTGCTTTAGAGGCTCTTGTCTTCTAAAATGTGTCTTCCAAAAGCAGACATATTCGTTCAAATATTGCCTGACCGAGGCAGAGTGCATGTAGAAGAACTATCATTGCCCTAGTTCTAAACGCTAGGCTCATCTTAATGCAGGCCAAGACTTAGCCAGCTTAAACCCCAGAGTGGGTGATATCTCTGGGTCAGGATAATGAGAGCTAGTGGCGTTTATGTTGTACTTCAAGGTTTTGTGTAGACGATCTCATTTGGTCCTCACAATCTTGCGAGGTGGGTATTATTATCCTCATTTTACAAATGAGGAAACTGAGACCCAAAGAGGTTAAATCACAAAACTAGTGAATATTTGAGGGTAGATTAGAACTCAGGTCTTTCTGGCTTCAAATCCAGTGCTCTAACCACTATACCACTTGGCTCCCTCTTTGTTGTTGTTCAGTCATGTCCAACTCCTCATCACCCCATTGGGTTCCCTTGGCAAAGATACTGGAGTGGTTTGCCATTTCCTTCTCCAACTCTTTTTACAGATGAAGAAACTGAGGCAAACAGTATGAAGTGACTTGCCCAGGGGTCACACAGTTAGTAAGTGTCTGAGGCCAGATTTAAACTCAGGAAAATGAATCTTCCTGGCTCCAGGCCCAGCGCTCTAGCCACAAGGGTCACCCAACTGCTCAGCTCCCTTTATCCAACGGTCTTTCCAGATTGTAGCCAATGATCTTGGTTTAGTTTTATCAAGAATGGTCAAATTAGGAGGCGATAAGAGCAATATAGTTGCTTATAAGTCAGTCTCCACACTCATAAGTGAGAGCTAGAAGAAAAAAAAATGATTCTAGAACAGGAGTTAATTAACTTTTTTTGTTTCCTAGACCTCTTTGGCAGTCTGGCAAAGACTTTGGACTCCTCAGAACAAGATTTTTTGAATATTTGAAGGAAATGCTAAATTTCAGTTAGGAGTTAGTGAAAGTAAAGGTATAATTTTTGTTCCCAACCAAGTTCATAGACCGCTTGGGAGTTTATAGACCTCAGATAAAGAACTTCCATTCTAGAAAGCTGTGACATGGTGAGTAGCCTATTCAGCTAAAAGCCTGACATGAATTAAAATTTAATTACCATTAAGATCATCATGCCTTGTGTAGCTGAGTGGCATAGTGGACACATGGTAGGCTCATAACCTAGAGGCTGAAGGATGGAAACCATCCTCTGTTAAACTTTTTTTTTTTCTTCCAGGCAGCTAGTTGCTATGATGGACAGAGCACTGGAATTGCAATCAAGAAAACCTTCACTTGAATCTTGCCTCAGGTATTTACTTACCTGTGGGACCCTGGGCACTTACCTGACTTCTCTCAGGCTCTTCTTAGGCCCTGGTCTCTGTGTGCTATTCTGACACAACTTAACTTTAATAAACCCATTCCAATTCTAGTTTGAGTCATAAATTTGGATTAGATTTACAACTGTCTAACCTATCCTCAATTCCTATCTTAGAGTCAAAAGTCTTTCCTATAAGTTAGTCTCATCTTTAATGTCTTGACATTAAAAGTCACTGTGGCTTCTTTTATCATAGATTATTAATTATTAATGATTATTTTCATCATCATCATCATCAATAGCTTGCATTTACATAGTACTCTATCTTAGAATGTAAAATGCTTTCATATCCATTATTTCATTGGATCCTTACTGACCTCCCTGGCTTCCTTTAAGTTCCAAATAAAGTCCTATTTTTTTTACTGGAAACCTCCAAACCCTCTTAATTCTGTGCCTTCTTCTGTTAATTATTTATTCGCTATATAGCTTTCTTTGTATATATTTGTTTGCATGCTGTCTTCCCCGTTAGATTGTAAGCTCATCAAAGGCAGGAACTGTCTTTTGCCTTTTTTTTTTTTTTTGCGTATCCCCAGAACACTTAGCTCAGTGCTTGGTCCATAGTAGGCACTTAATAAATATTGATTGATTGATTACTATCCTGTGAAGTAGGGCAGCACACTATTTTTCTTTTTCTTTTAGTTTCTCTCTCTCTCCCTCTCTCTCTCTCCCATAACCTATATTAGGTTGAGAGGAGGGAAAAATCTCCTCCCTTTACAATCTCCTCCCTTTACAGATATACAGGCATGTGTCAGATCACTGCCAGGCAGAGAAAGTCACACCCACCTCAAGAAATGCCAACGGCGTAGGCATTTGCTATGTTAGCAAATAATAAAGTTACAGGCTGGAAACAGGAGCCACACCTGACTTTGCAGGACATGTGGTAAAGGCAGTTGCAAAGGATGCTGGAACATGGTATGTGGTTGTACCATGGAAGAGGAGTTAAAATCTGCATTGATGTAGATGGGGCACTCATTCCTCAACCGATGCCCCTTTCTTTCAACAACAGTTTGCCCAGACTCTTAAAATATTCTATAGCAATTTATTGTTGGTGATCCCATATAGATCTTGAAGCTGCCTTTTGATGAAGCAACATTGCTAGGTTAAGTCACTCTTGTAGGAAAGCTGTGCAAATATGCACACAAAAGGATGTACAAGGTTTATGCTCCCAAGGGAAATTTCTGCCCATAGTATTTCTTGTTACCTGCTGCTGTCTGAGTTTGTATCTTCTCAAAAGAATTAGTCCTAGGAAAGAGTGTCCCTTCTGCTCCAGGGAAAATGAAGAGCCCTGCTGGGAAGGTCTATGGGTTTATCTTTTTTTTTCAACAGGGTGCTTTTAGTTGGTCTTATAGCTTGAGAGAAAGTAGAGAACGAACTATGGCATTAGGTTAGCTAATCCAGGTTGTGACAAAAAGTGTGTCCTTAAGGTTCACCCTGTTGCCACTTTTAATAAACTACACCTGGGGAAGACAACTTCCAGGCATCTTGTTGCAGAAGTTAAAATTCCCCAAAGGTTTTAGCTCCCTCTTGTTTCAAGCTCTGTTTTGTCTCCTGCACATGTCTGAAGCCTAACATGAGGAAAAAGTACCATGTCAGGCATTTGGACATGGAGAGCAGAAAACTTACTCTCCAATTAGAAGGTAATTTTCTGTTTTATTCTTAAAGACAAGTAAAAGCCTCTCTCTCATCAGCTATAAAACTGAGAGTTTGTTGAAGCAAATTTGCATATGATACATTCCTTAGCTTCTCTGTAGTAATAACTTGGCAACCTACAACTTTTTAAAACTGCCTCTGTGAGAGAGGTCTTGAAAAGCTTAGCAAGCTTCTTCCTATAGAACATTCTAAAACAACAAATTTAAACAAATTCAATCAAATACAATTCATCAAGCATTTGTTAAGAGCCAATTATGTTCAAGGCATTGTGCTAGGTGTTAGGCAAACAGTACAAAAATTATACAGGCTCTGCCCTCCAGGAGCGTACATTCTACAGTGGAGAAATACCATGAAAGAAGATAAGTAGATACAAAATATGCAAAGTAAATACAAAGTAATTTTAGGGAAGGGGATTGAGTCCTAACAACTAATATGGGTGGGAGGAGAAATCAAGAAAGGAATCCTGAAGAGAACCAGGGATTCCTAGAGATGTAGGGGAAGAGGAGGAACATTTTCATACAATGGCGATTGCCTGTGAAAAGTCCAGGAATGGGCTGTATACAGGGAACAGCCAAGGAGGACAATTTAGATGGAAGATAAAAATATGTGAGGTGAAGTAATATGAAATCATTCTGGGAAAATGGGCTGGAACAGCGACTTCAGAAGGTTGATGTTGAATCATGTCTTCCATGAGTGGTGGATGAGGCATATATTGTCACGTATAGACAATGGGCTTTGTTTGCCTAACTATATTTTGGTACTTGGACAGCTAGGTGGTGCAGTGGATAGAGCACTGGGCCTGGAGTCAGGAAGACCTGAGTTCAAATCTGGTCATCACTTACTGGCTGTGTGACTTTGGGCTAGTCACTTAACCCTGTTTACCTCAGTTTCCTCATCTGTAAAATGAGCTGGAGAAGGAAATGGCAAACCACTTCAGTATCTTTGCCAAGAAAACCCCAAATAGGGTCATGAAGAGTCAGACACTACTGAAAAAACAACTGACACACAATTTTGGTACGAGGGAGGGTTCTATAAGTGGGGGAGGGGACTGAGTGGGGAAAGTGAGGTGTTTTTTTTTTAAGAGTATCAATAAAATTTTTTTTGAAAAGAGAAAAAGAAAGGTAAGCTGGTGTTTTACTGAGAAGGACTTTAAATGACATATAGGAGATTGCATTTTCATTCTAGAAGCAAAAGGAGCTGCTGAAGTCTCATGAACAGAGGAATCACATGGTTATGTGATCCACTGTGTTGGATCAATTGAAAGTGGGAGAGACTATAAGCAGAAAGCAATTAGGAGGAATTGCAATAGTCCAGGCCAGAGTTGATGAGGGCTAGCAGAGGATGAGTGAGCAGAGAGATGGGGATAGATGTGAGATACCGTAGAGACAGAACTGACAGGATTTGACTGTTGATGGCTATGAGGGCTTAAAAGGATGGTGGAGTTGAAGATAATTCTGAGGTCATGAAGCTAGATGATTTGACAAACAGGATGGTAGGAAGGGGGAGGGGAGGGTGGGAGTGGAAGGGGATTTCTGTCTTGGACGTGTTTTGATCTTAAGACATCTGTATAGAAATGTCCAGTAGGGTGTTAGTGATATGATACTAGAACTCAAGAAAGCAATACGGGATGAATATGAGATTTCAGAGTCATCTGTTTAAATATGACATTAGACCCCATAGAGCTGATGAGATTACCTTGAGAAAGGATGTATGGAAAGAAGAAGGCCCTGGACAGATCCCATAGGAAGAAGGAAGAAGAACAATTAGACATAGTGGAAGAGAATGAGAATAGAGCAGTGGCCCCAAAACCCTGGGAGGAGAGTATCTAGAACAGGGATGGGGATGGGGAACCTGTGGCCTCAATGCCACATGTGTCCCTCTAGGTCCTCAAGTGCAGCTGTTTGACTGAATCAAACTTCACAGAACAAATCCCCTTGGACCCAGTCAAAAGGCCATACCCGAGGACCTGGAAAGCCACATGCTGCCTGTTCCCAATTTCCCTAAATACCACTCGTGTTATAGTTTTCCTCAATAAATGTTTATGTTCTCTCTGCTAGCTCCTGTCTTATTTTCTGTTCTGTCCTGTACTCTGCCTCTTAGACAGCTTTATCCTAAGCATCAGCTCTGTCCAAGGCTGAGACTAACTTGGTCTTGGCAGCTGCTCCTACTTACCAAACAGGCCTTGGGAAACCAGAAACCCAACAGTAGACTTCTCCCCTTCTTCCCCAAAGCAGGCTGTAACTAGGAGCCTCCCATGGTTTTGAGAAGTGAGTAGGTTGTGAGAAAGTAAAGACAATGAATGTAGATGGCTTTTTTTTAACAATGAAAAGGAAGAGTGATACAGGATGGTAACTTTAGAGTCCATTGACCGTTTGAATGTTTTTTTTTTAATGATGGAAGAAATTGGGCATATTCATAATGTAGTTGTTCAGTCATTTCAGTTGTGTCCTACTTTTGAGGCTCCATTTGGTATTTTCTTGGCAAAGGTACTGGAGTGGCTTCTCATTTCCATCTCTAGCTCATTTGATGAGGAAACTGAGGCAAACATGGTTAAGTGACTAGCCCAAGGTCCCACAACTAGTAAGTATCTGAGGCCAGATTTGAAGTCATGAAGATAAGCCTTTCTGGCTAGAGGTCTGGCACTCTATCTACTATGCCACCTGGCTGACCATATGTTCATGGTAGAAAAGTAGAAAAGAAGCTCACAGATGGAGATAACAGGCAGGCAACCAGCAGTTGTTAAATAATTACTATATACCAGGCATTTTGCTAAGTGCTAGGGATAAAAATACAAACAAAAAACCAAAATATAGTCCTTGCCTTTATGAGGCTTACATTTTAATGTGGGAAGACACTGTATAAAAGGGAGCTTAAAAGAAGGGGGAGCCAGGAGAAGGTGCTTGTGTGAGGATGTGGTGGTGAAGTCTGGAGACTCAGATGCACATCTGGGAGGAGAATGAAACATAGCCTGTCTGGGTCTGCCTCCAAATGGAGGCCCCAGAAGGAACTCATCAGTTGGAGAAAGAACTCAGCAAATGGGAATAGTGGAGGGATGTCATAGGATGAGAAAGCATCTGAGTTATGGCAGTGAAGTCTAGAAAGGCAGTTAAACTGAAAAACAGAGATTTAAGATAAGAAAGAGAGAGGGGAAAACTAACCAATGAGACAGTGAGGATGGGATAAAGGGCACAAGTAGAGAAGCTGACCTTGCCAAAGAGAAGGACTACGTCTTCTGTCAAGACTAGAACACCTACATCAATGAAATCATGGGTCCAATCCTCTTCTCTTCCAGAACAATGCTCTTCAGCAGAAAGCAAGTAGTAATAAGGAAATCAGGAGGCAGGAGTGATCCTGGGTTGGGGCTTGGAAAGAGATGAATGGTAATAGGCCAAGGGGTAAGGTATTTTCTGGTAGAGAACAGCATAAAGTTAAAATGGTTAACCGTAGAACCAGGATTTCCAAGGAAAAAAAGTGAAGCTTTCTTGTCTTCGTGTAGTTTGAGTCAATTTTTGGACAGTAAAAGGAGATAAGTCAATCTCTCTTATTAGCCTTTTATGTTGCTAGAGGGAAAAGCCCAAGGGACACATGGGAGGCTCCTAGTCACAGCCTGCTTTGGAGAAGAAGGGGAGAACTCTGCTGTTGGGTTTCTGGTTTCCCAAGGCCTGCTTGGGAAGTAGGGGCTGCTGCTAAGACCAAATTAATCTCAGCCCTGGACACAGCTGATGCTTCTAAAGGACAAAATTGTCTAAGAGGCAGAGTACAGGACAGAACAGAAAATAAGACAGGAGCTAGCAGAGAGAACATAAAAATTTATTGAGGGAAACTATAACATGAGTGGTATTTAGGGAAATCGGGAACAGGTTGGTTTGCTAGGGTCCCTACTGGAATAAGGTGCCCAAATCAGGAAAGCCTGGTGGATTTTTGTAAGGTTCTTTATCTGGGTCAAGTAGGACCAGGCATTGAGGAGAGGGTATGAGGAGCCTGGTCAGAGTGTGCAGTTCAAAGTTTGAAGGGCTACTGCTGATCCATGATGAGCAGAGACCTGGAGAATCAGCCTAATAGTGGATATCCCACCCCCACTACAGGCGGGCAACAGGGCTTTTGGCTGTTACTGCAGACCTCTCTTTGGCCTGGTGACTCAGGGGATTTGAGCTTCCCTGGCTTCTTCATTTAGTGGGTGGGGATATCTCTTCAGGTCCTTACAGGCCTGAGTAATGGTGCTGGATTATAAGAGCAGGAAGGACGAGGTGATTGGTGGTTTCTGTGAAGACCAAGAATAGGGTGGGGCACATTAGGAGAGATGAACAGAAGATTATAATGAGATAGAAGAATTTCAGAAATCTGGATTGTGGATGTGAGACACTTAGGGGCAAAGATGAGACACAAGGCATGATCTTCCCTTCCCTCTAACCCCTACCTATGGCTACGGTAACAAACGTGCGGGTGATTGGCATTGATACTGCGAAGCCAGGCTTTTTTGAGAGGACATTTAATATGTATATTGAAGTCCCCAAGTCTAAGGGCAGGGTTAGAGATAGGGAGTCTATTAGCTGGGAATTGAACTTGAGAAAGGATAGGACTGGCCTAGGCATTAGGTAGATAACTGCCACCAGAATTTGGAGACATATATTTGGATGGAGATGTTTCTGAGTGATGGTGGAAGGAGAAGATCTGGAAGTGGCAATGAAGGGTTAGGACAGGGGTGGGGAACCTGCAGCCTTGAGGCCACGTGTGGCCCTCTAGGTCCTCAAGTGTGGTCCTTTGACTGAATCCAAACTTCACTCTTCTGTGTTCACAAGTGAGTGAAGTTTGGATTTAGTCAAGTTTTGAATGCAGTCAAAGGGCCACACTTGAGGACCTAGAGGACCACACGTGGCCTCAAGGCCGCAGGTTCCCCAGCCCTGGGTTAGGAGTAGGTGTACTCTTTCTCTGGACCTACTGGATTAGTGGGTTGCTGTTGCTGCTCCTGCTGCTGCTCGCTGTTTGTCTTTCATTCTCCAAGAGGACAATGACATCAGGGAGGTGATGCCATGACTTGGCTAGTGAACTGGCTTTAAGTGAGGGAGGGCTGTGCAAAGTCACCAGCCTCATTTTCTCCTCTGGAGCCATCTGGGTCCAGTGGCCAAATAGAGATTAGAACTACTGGAGATGGCCCTGGATGCACTGGGGACCTTGGCCTTTTCAAGCTAAGGTCTTTAAGAGGTCTCAGTTTGACTGAGATGAACCCCATTCAGTGACTAAGGCTTAGTAAGAAATGAGGCAGAATATGGCCTCTTTACCTGTAAAAAAAAATCAATCTGAGAGGGGAAGACCCTCAGAGTTTCTGGCCAAAACTAGAAACAATGGCTATTTATATTCATTCTGAGCCAATCAGGGCCCAGTCAGTGGGTAAGAAAGCAGGCAAGTCCAGTATTGGGGAGTGTGACCAGGGAGGCAGTGTTTTCTGGGTGGAGGGAAACTGTGTTTTCATAACTGCTAGTAGATGGAAGGCTTATGAGATAAGGAGTTCTCATATGAAAGGCAATTCCTTACCAATAGATTGGGCTTACTGAATACACAATGAAAAGAGAGGGCAGGACTAGGGAGCTGGGGCTGAAGTAGATGAAGACGAAGGAAGGAGAATTTTCATTGAGGCTGCCTTTGATTCTGAATCACTAGGGTCCAGGAAGGAAGAGGAGAGAGTCTGTGAGCCATAGGTCAGTAGACAGTCTTGTTCTTGCCAGTAGCCCAGGGAACCATGCCTCAAGGTCCAAGCTAGGAGACACATTTTTGAAAAGAAATTTAAACCAGCTTTACGACTAGGATAATTGTACTATTCATAAGATCATATGATTTAGAGCCAGAAGGGTCCTTAAAAATCATGGTTCTACCATTTCAGATGAGAAAAACTGAGGTCCAATGAGGGGAATGACTTGGCCAAAGTTGCAAGAGTGTGCTGGAAACACTATGCTGGGGCCTGGATGAGATGCAACATTTAGATAAGCAATAGGGTCTGTATTCGTGGAGCTGACAGTACAGGGAAAGTGTGAGCAAGAACTAACAACAACAACAAAGAATAACTTTGAAAGATTAAGTGCCACAAAGAACTAGAGTGGATAGAGTGCTAGATTAGGAGGTGAGAATAACCTAAGTCCAAATCCTACTTCTGACGCGTTGACTACATGATCAAAGGTAAGTCACTTAAACTCATTGAGTCTTAATTTCTTTATCCATAAAATGGAGATTATATCTATTCCACCAGCTTCACAGGGTTATTATGAGGCTCAAATGAGATAATGTCTACAAATTGTTTTTATAAATTTTAAGGCCAATTATTGTCATTAATAATAAATCCAATTCAGAAATCTTGCTGGGCTAGCTGATCAGTGAGAAAATGGAACCCCCAAATGGCTTCTTATTTGTCATCTTGAAATATCCCTTCTTGTGTTGATTACAGGGGAGCATGTGCCAATGCAACTATTCTTCTATTCATGTATCTTCCTGCAGATTTTTTTTTGCCACTTCTTTTGTGCAAATCTTCCTCGGTAATGCTGTTTGCCACAGCCTATTCGTGCTCTCCGTGAGCCTTTCCATTGTTGAGGTAGCCACAACTTTAAATATTCCATGACTCGCCATCCTAAAGCATCACTGAAAGAATGTTGATGATAACAAGGTGGGCATTTTTTCTTTTAAAATTGTTTTTGTTGATATCTTTTGTTTCATATCACCCTAATTTCCTAGGATAGATTCCTCCTCCTCCACCCAGAGAACCACCATTTATAATAAAGAATAAAAAGAAAGAGAACCAAAGTAGTTCAGCAAAACTAATACATTAACCAAGATCAGCTTTATATTTAATGTTTCATACTCTTGATCCCCAATTTTTGCAAAGAAGTCAAAGAGGTCTACCTGATATCTTTTCTTCAAATCAAGCTTGGTCATTCTAATGACCCAGTGTTGACTTTTAGGTTTTTTCTTCCAATACATTGTTAGTCACCCTATATCTTTTCCCTGCCCTGCTCATTTCTCTTTGCATCAGTTTAAGATATTTTCCTATGTTTCCATGTATTCTTCTTTTGCTTTTTTTTTTTTGGACGCAATTGGGGTTAAGTGGCTCGCCGCCGGGTCACACAGCTAGTAAGTGTCTGAGGCTGGATTTGAATTCAGGTCCTCCTGATTTCAGGGCTGGTGCTCTATCCATTGTGCCACCTAACTGCCTTGCTTCTGCATATTCTTCATTTTCATAATTTCTTATAAGACAATAATAGTCTACTATCTTTATGTACCCCAACTTGTTTAGCCATCCTTCAAACAAGGGGCATCGACTTTGCTTCCAGATATTTCCTACTACAAAAAAATGCCGCTATAAGGATTTTGGTGTATATTAGACTTTCTTTCTTTGACTTCCTTGGGTCATATTTTGGATAGTGGGCTCTCTGAGTCAAAAGATACAGAATTTTAATCACTTTCTTAGAGCTACTTATTATGTTTCATATTCATTCAGGCCATAATTCCAGGCTATCAAGATCTTTCTGGGTCTCTGTTTTGTCGTTTGACGTATTTGCCTTTCACTCTCGGCTTCTCGTCATACACAAATGTGATAAAAGGAATGTCAGGGCTCTACATATCTTTCTGGAACTCTGATATTCATTGGCAAAATTAAATGTCCATGGATGGTCTTCATGTTCTAGGTTGAAATAGAACTTCTGGGTGATTTCTAGTGTAGCTCATAGTATCTCTGAAATCCTTATCCCAATCTTTATCTCACTTGTACATTAGCAGGTTGGTTTCCTAGATAGTGGCTCACTATATCTCCCTATCAAGGTTCTAGAGGTACCCCTGAAGGGTTGGGATGTCTTTCTAATGCTATTAGCTAGAGCTATAATTTTCTTGTATTTTTCCAGTTATCAAATACCCATTACAGTTAGTATCTCCTCAATAATCCTCAACCAGGGCCAGTAACTAGCACCCCGATATAATTTAACCAATTTAACTGCTTAACACCAACTAGCTTTGAAAAAGATATATTCGACGAGAAGATATAGCAAGAGTCAAAGTACACACATCTGTGTATTGAGTGACTGGCCAATGAAAACTCAATTTGTATGAGCATTCACAGCATGCTCTGCCTGATGGCAAAGTCCATATGGACTTTGGGGAATATGATTGTTTCCTACTCAGTACATGATGAAGAAAAGGCTTTTTGATTGGTGAATGAGACAAAACTGTTTGTACATACAAATGGACAAAGCATCCCCTTTTTCTTGGCAGTGATTGAGGCAAGGACTGCTGAAAACCTTGGTGTGAGGAGAGAGGTAGTAGCAGCAGTGGCCATGGCCATGACCTCCTGGTACCAGCTGTCTATTCTCCCTACCTGGGCCAACCTGGTGCATTTCTTTTCTTTTTGGTGTTTATTTTTCTTGATCTTAGGTGCGTGTGCTTTGGAGATAGAACATACAAGGCTATGACCTTGTGAAATCTCAACAGGTCCAGGAATCGGACTCTATATTGGAGGTTTCTGGCCTTTTGGCCCACTGAAAAACTCCATAGGGGATTCAGCCAAAGAGTGAATCAGACTGGGCAGCTGGGATGCTGGTTGCTGTAATTAAGAAAGCGTCTTCATCCATTGGCTATGCCGTATTGGAAGTGAACTCGGGGAAGGGGGAGCAGGGAGTGAATGCCTTGTAGCAACCACTTGAACTTCGACTTACTCTCCCCAGGACCAAGGTGGTTAAAAAATCAGCATTGTGAAAGCTAATTTATGCTGTAATTGGTTAAGTCATATTGAGCTGCTAATCATTGGTCAAACACTGTTATAGGAGAAATACTAACTGTAGCTGGCAATTGATATGTTAGTGAGAACACTCAAGAATGGGACATTGAGCTGATAGTATTTGAAAGATACCCCACTTCCTCTCAGGGGCATCCTAGAATCCTAAGGGGGAGATATAGCTAGCCTTGCTCTGGAGCACCTAACTCACCAGTGTGAGTTGGGATAGGGTCCCCACCCTCCTCCATAGTCTATATGGGTTATTCTCCCCTAAACTAGGGACATACTGTCATCTATACCACCTTGGTCCCTGGATTAAAAAGGTTTAATCTGTTTGGCTTTTTTTTTTGGAGGGGAGAAGGCCAGGCAACTGGGGTTAAGTGACTTGCCCAAGGTCACATAGCTAGTAAGTGTGTCAAGTGTCTGAGGCCGGATTTAAAGTCAGGTACTCCTGACTCCAGGGCCCGTGCTCTACTCACTCTGCCACCTAGTTGCCCCAGAAAGGCTTAATATGAAAGCGGTTCCTACAAAGCATTCTTCCCATCAAGTTCACTGAAGAATGTAGCATAGCTCCCTTGTTGAAGCAGGACACGGTATCTCAGAGTTGATCCATTGCTGGGTCAGGCAGGTCACTCCTCAAGGATGTCCTGATGCTTGACTCAGTGTAGCTGCTGGAAACCTTTCTGATCAGTCTCTTTTCCCACCTTTCACAAAGTCCACAGACAGAATAGACACAACAGAGACAGAAAACAGCCACAGCATCGTGTGCTCCAGGCTTCGTGGCAGCCCCAGGTGAGAGAAGGCTGGAGGCCCCTCCCTCACTCAGAGGTCCATAGCAGTTTGTCCTTCCTGCTCCATATCAAGGAAGGAAAGAAATTGAGTTGGCTCTGTGGAAGTCATCTGAAAAGCCATTCTTCACTTGACAATAAATGGACAGGAAATAGCCAAAGCATTATTCTGCCTGCTCTGAGAGCAAGACTCTGTTACACATGTCGCCAAACAGCCTGGGGCTGAACCCTCACTGGCCATTTCTCTTTGACATCGGAATTCTCTTTTGGTCACTTTACCAGACTTAAGACTTAAGGTCATGATTCATTCTGAGAGATACTGGGAAATTTATAGCATCCTGGTAAATATATTCATAAATATATATGCCATTCATATAATGCAAATTCACATAATGTGCAATGCATATATATTTCTAGAAATGATACCTTTGACATGTTATTTTTACACTCCTTTTCTAACTCTCCACCTCGCTCTCATTTTCTCTCTTTCCCTTCTCTTGTCCTCTTCCCTTCTTTCCTGCCTTAGTGAGTAGCCATTATACCTCCAAGCAAGGGAAGTAGGCTTCTTGGGGAAAAATAATGCAGAAACTTTTGGCAGGAAAGAACATCTGTCTTTGGACAATAGTTCTCACACTTGTTAAGAGATCAGAGGTGTGAGGCTGGGAACGATTGCTAATCTTTCCAGTGTTTAGTAAATGACCAATGCCCTGCCTGAATGCTGTGTCCAACCCTTCCTTAATGTTTCATTCCAGATCAAGGTGCCTTGAGGCACCCAAGAAACTAGTACAAGGGAAAGGAATTAACAGTAGCTGCTAGTTTCCTGTCAGAGAGCCAAATGAGCAAGACTGAACCTAACAGGCATTTCCCAGGGAAGACGAACCCAACTAAACAGCCTGGGACCAGTTTTCAAAGTCAGATTCTTCCTTCTATTTTTTTTCCTTTGGGTTTCAGCTCTGCATCTGCCTGGATGCCAGCCAAGGATCTGCGAACATTGAGGTGTTGGTATGCAAGGGCGAGGCTCACTGCCATAGCAACAGGCTGGATTCCTTGAGAAGTGAGCTCAGTGGGAGAAAACTTGGCTCCACCTGACCCTAGCATCAGGGCTGAGAAAAAGAAAAGGTGAAAATTCCATCTCCTTGTACAGTGTTATTGCTGCTATGCAACATAAATGCATCCTCTAACCCCTATGGGTCAGACTGAGGAGGTCAAGAAAATATCAAGAGTTTGGCTCCTTGACCAGGGAACCACAGCTTAGGTATTCTCCCTCCTCTGCTGAGCAGGTGTCTTGGATTTTAGTAGCGGGAACTATACTTAGCCCATTATCTTGTTTAGTTCACTTCAGTTTAATTCAATTTGATGAATATTTATTGAGAATCTACTAAGAGCTGAGGCCATAAGGCCTAGTTTACAGAGAACTGAACCCAAGGTCAGGAAGATCTGAGATTGACACACACCATCTTTGTGACTTGGCTCTGTCAAGTCATTTCAACCCTCATTGTCCCATACAGCTCTTCAGGTATTTAAGTCTCAGAGCAGGTGATGATTCACGTTGGTAGAGAGATTTTCCTTATAGGGAGTTTGCTACATCATATCATAGGTCTGGACTCTCTTCTTTTATTCTTTCTTCTCTCTCACAAATTCTCATTGTCTCTGCTTCTCTCTCTCTCTGCCTCTCTCTCTCCGTCTCTGTCTCTCTCTCTCCTCTGCTTTCTCTCTTCCTCTCTCATTTTCTCTTTCTCCCTCTCACACATTCTCTGTCTCTCTATTCTTTCATTTTCTCTCTCTCCTCCTCCTTTTCTTCTCTCATTCTCTGCTTTCTTTCTGTCTCTTCTCTCATCATCTCTCTTTCTCCCTTCCTCTCTCCACCTTCCCTTTACATATGTATATGTGTATAATATGTGTGTATGCATATATATAATAAATATAAATGTATATATATTCTACATATACTAAAAAGCAAAAATATCACCTTGCCTCCACAGGTCCACATAGTCAAAGTTATGGTTTTTCCAGTAGCAATGTATGGCTGTGAGAGTTGATCTGCAAGGAGAGCTGAGCACTGCAGAATAAACACTTTTGAGTTATGGTTCTGGAGAAGGCTTTTGAGAGTCTCTTGGACAGAAAGGAGGTCAAATTAGTCAAAACTTAAAAGAAATTAATTCAGGTTATTCACTGGAAGGTCAAATACTGAAGCTGAAGCTTAAATACTTTGGCTACATAGTGAGGAAGATGGGTCTTATTGGAAAAAAATCCTTATGTTGGGACAGATTGAAGGCCAAAGGAGAAGGGGATGGCAGAGGATGAGATGGATAGTGTCACGGAAACAATGAACATGAGCTTGGACAGACTTTAACAGATAGTGGAGGATATAGAGGGGCTTGGCGTGCTATGGTCCATGGGGTCACAAAGAGTTGGTCAGAGCCGAAGGACTGCACAACAATATACACATATATACATTCCATCATATAAATACATTTATCAGTTGCGTGTGTGTGTGTGTGTGTGTGTGTGTGTGTGTGTGTATGCTAGCACTTGTGGAAGCTCAAGCTATGTTTCCCCATTTCCTAGGCACGCTATACAACTAGATAAGAAAGGATGTTTTTTCCTGGTCTTGGGGGTTCCATTTGAATGCTGGAGTGAGGATACAAGTCCCATAGGCTTCCCATGTTACTACTTGGGATATGAATGGGATGTGACATTTGTTTTGGTTATCAAGAGAGAGCTGGGTTCTAATCTTACCTCTGCTGATAACTATTTATGTAATCTTTGGCAATATATATATATATTTTTCTTGGTCTCAGTTTCCTCATTGGTAGAATGAAGGGGTTGAATTGGTTTAAAGGCTCCTGGTTCTAAAATTCTATGATTTTGTGGCCTGTGATATAACCGAACCTAGTCAATCAATGAGCATTTAATAAATACTAGCTATGTACCACAAGCAGTGCTAAATGTAGGTGATACGAAGGCAAAAACAGCTCATACTCTTAAGGCCTATGGTGGGTTCTGCTGCACTGAGATATTTTTTGACCTTCTCTTTTATGGCTGTTCCCTGCCTATCCTATGGATCACCTGTTCTGAGTAGGGAGCCCAATTTCTCAGTGTTTCTCACTCTGGACAGTAAGTCATCTAACCCAACTGTTTCGTAGTTAGAATATGGAAAAAGGTCACAGACTAGATGAGGTTTGAACTTGAAGCAAATGACTGGTCTACAAGTACTGATCAAGGTAGTTGCAAAAGAATGATAGGAAACTGAAGACCCTGACTCCCCACTTTCTACTCAGATTCCTGTCCTCATGGACTTTGTCTTTCTGTCTGCAAAGCTTCCCCCTCAATGTTTCCTGGCAGCCTGTCTGTAAAAAAGTCCTGTTTCTGTATGAAAAAGTGAAAAGTTGCTTGATGAAAGTGGGGACAGTTGCTTCTGTATAATGCACAGAGAGTACCCCATGTCCCAACTCCATCAATCTACTGTTGACCTCTAGAGCTTCTTAGTCTGGGCAATTTTTCAAGTTGCAAAGGAAAAAAAAAACTAGCAATGGCTAGAGAGGTTCCAGGTCATACTCCACTATCCAGCTGGGGAATAGGGTGACTGTAAACAATTATTTTTTACTTCTAGCCATACCTACCACCCCGATAGCAGTGTGGCTACAGCTGATCCAGAGGGTGACTGAAGTATCCAAATGCTGTAAAACCTGTTATTAAGGAAGAGCTAAGCTGCTTTTGACAGGGAAATAAAGGGTGACATTCTTGGTACTAAACAGTAGCATCTCTCCCCACCCTCATTTGTACCTTTCTTATCTTACCCCGAAACTCTAGGATCAAGGGACCTGTGATTCATTCTGGGAGGTCTCTAAAAAGGTTTGTCGATGAGGGATAGGGGAGTGAAAGTGCTGTGAATTAGACGAATGCTGAAGGAAAGATATCGATAGAGATATTCGAGCCTTTCCTATTGCTTCAGTTCGGTGACGGCAAAGGAGCCTGGATGGAGGCACCCTTTGGCTTGCATGGTCCCACTCCTCCGTATAGTGTGTGTTTGAAAAACAAGGGCAAGAGGTAATCACATGAAATGGGAAGAGACTTGGATTTAAAAGAATAATTGAAAAAACAGATTATACTATATATGTCACTCAGCCTGGTGGGGGAGATAATTCAATATTTGCTTGCCGGACCTGAAGTCAGAAAGACCCGAGTTCAAATCTGTCCTTGGACACTTAGTAGCTGTGTGATCCTGGGCAAGTCACTTAACCCTGTTTGCCTCAGATTCCTCATCTGTACAATGAGCTGGAGAAGGAAATGGCAAACCACTCCAGTATCTTTGCCAAGAAAACCCCAAATGGAGCCATGAAAGGTTGGACATGACTAAACAATAACACCACATTAATAGTAACATTTAGAGTAGGAAATGCAGCTACCAGAAGCCCTTCAAAACACAACTGCTATCTTTCTGAAGGATTCAGAACCTGGCCCCAACCTAACCTTTTTAGTCTCATTATATATCCATCCCTTTATATTATAAATATAATTATTACATATAATAATATAATTAATAATATTACATATTATTTTAGCCTCATTATAGACCCACCTCATTATATATTCACCCCTTCTTACATTCTCTGGTCTAAGTCTTTTTATTGTTCCTCACACCCAACACTCCATCTCTCTATCTTTGCACTGGCTTGCCACATCCCATGCTTGGAACGTTCTCCATCCTCACCTCAAACTCTTAGAACCCCTTCTCTCCTTCTCCAAATTATATATATATATATATTTAAGTAACAGATTTTTAATGAATAACCATTAGGTGTATAAGATTGTGTTAAGCCTCCTGAAAGATCCAAAAAATATTTTAAGACTCAAAAGCCCAAGACAGGAGTTATCGAGTACTGAAGGTCTTGAAATAAGAAGCACATGAAGCCTTTCTTAATCTCCCACTTTCCCACTCTCCTCCTGACTGTATGTCCTCCCTCCTTTAACTAGTATTTGTATTTTATTCACACACATGTGTCCCTATATATGTATATATGTATGTGTGTGTATAATGTATGTGTATGTATATGCATACACATACCCATGCTGTTTCCCTCAACTTAGGCTCCTTGAGAACAGGGATTGTTTCAATTTTGCCTTTATATTCTTAGCACCTAGCACAGTGCCTGGCACATAATAGGCATTTAATAAAATGCTTAGTTGCCTGACATATGGATTCCTGGTCCTCTTCACTACAAGATTTCCTGTGCCTGTAAATACTATGACAAAAGTTTAAGACCATAAGTCTGTTGAGGACAGGAAATTTATCATCAGCCTCCTGCACTGGGGCTTTAAGCCAAGTAGGTGCTCATTAATTGTTTGGTGATGATGATAAATCTAAATTCTGGGTTCAAGGGCCCATAATTCAGTTTGTTGTTGTTGTTTAGTTGTTTTCAGTCATGTCTGATTCTTCATGACCCCATTTAGAGTTTTCTTGGCAAAGATACTGGAGTGGTTTGCCATTTCCTTCTCCAGCTTATTTTACAGATGAAGAAACTGAGGCAAACAGGGTTAAGTGATGTGTCCAGGGTCACTCAGCTCGGTTCTGAGATGAGTCCTCCTGATCTTTAGGCCTGGCACTCTATCTACTTCATCACCTAGCTAGAGTCTCGGGCTTCGAAAAACAATTCTTTTTTAAAGTTTCAAAATGTTTTGAAGACGAATCTTTGTCAGGCCAAAGCACCTTCCTTGTGTAAAGGAAACTTCCTGTTTAGAGCCACAGGCACTGTAGGGGCTCCTTAGGTGGTAGCTGAGCCTCAGTTTTTAGGTATTCTCTTGGGGGATTATTTCCCAACTCTAGTGAAACAAGTAAGAGAGGATGGGGAGGGGAGAAGCCGTAATAGTTATGTAAGGTGAAGGGAGGAAAATGGATATTGTATGTATGCCTACAAAAATAAAAAGGGGCTGTCGATGTGCACTGGGGATGGACACACAGAGGACAAGTGGAGTAGTTGGTTGACCTAGATGAGGTAGGACTAGGGCTTTCACTTTCCAGAACATCTCAGAAAGTGCAAAGGTTTTCTCTTGGGTAGATTGGGAACTATGGTGCTTAAAACTAATCGTACTAGAGAAGAATGTGGAGATGGGCAAAGGGAAATGCTCTTGCTCTCTTTCATCTCTTGCTTTCCTCTGCCCCTCCAAATCTCCATCCTATCCCTAAATCCTCAGCTACTAAGTCAGGCGTGTAGAGGGTGGTTCCAGATGGAATGGAGTTGGATTCTCCTCGTAGCAGCCTGCTTTGGGCTCTGATGTGCCTCATGCAAAATGGTCACAAGCTTTCCCAGCAGCTGTTGGTGTTACTTGTGGTATAAGGAGACTGGAAATATTTCCACGGACAATAAATCTCTCCAACCAATGTGGTATATTAATAGCTCTCCAGCCTGTCACGTATTTACAATGTCTGACAATGACAACATCTTACTTTTTTTTTGAGGGAGTAAAAGAGGAAATGGGTTCTAATAGCTCCTTTGCCCCCCATGTGGCCCATCCCCACCCCCATTTCCCACAGCCCTGTGCAATTTTCCATTTTAACCCTTTGTTGATTGCAAAAGTGATTCCTGGGGGTACTGCTTTCAGTCACATTGTTCCTTCCGTACTTTCTGAGCTTGAGGGCCTGTGTTTGCTCTTGGTTGCCCAAGAAATTGGACTACCTTGCTAGCCCTGTACCTTCATTCTTGGCCTTGCATCTCAACTGAAGAAATTTTATGTTACGCATGACATAATAATGTAGCTCATAAGTGACCACTGTATTCTTTTATGATTTCTGTTGTATGAAAATTTAGGATTGCATTTCAGGAGTCTATTTATTTCCTTTTCTCCTCCATTGATCCCTCCATGACAGCAACTTCCATTCTAAATGAACCAAAACGTTGATTTTTTTTCCTCCTCTCACACTCCTACTTTACTCTGCCTTGAAGTAGCATGTGGTAGGGGAGGACCAGGAGAAGTGTAAGAAGAGGCTCAACTAGTGATTTCCTGGTACTCAAGTCCTATATTAATACATGCTAGAAGCCTGTGGTTCCTCAGAATTTGAGAGTAAGGCCCAAGATCAAACTGAAAGAATCTCTCTCTCTCTCTTTGTAGGTGGTATAGTCCATAGAGTACTGGGCCTGGAGTCAGGAAGACCTGAGCTCATATCTGGCCTCAGACACTAGTTGTGTGACCCTGGGTGAGTCACTTAACTCTGCTTCATCTGTAAAATAAACTGGAGAAGGAAATGGCAAATAGCTCCAGTATCTTTGTCAAGAAAACTCTCAATAGGGTCATGAAGAGTTGGAAATGACTGAATGACAACAATAATAAGGTTATGAAGAGTGGAATCACAAAAAAATCATTGAGAACCCTACTGGATTTGGGTTGGTCCAGGGGTAAGGATGCGTCTTTATGCCAGCAGGTTCCACAAAAAGAATTTCATGCTTGGAGGTGTATAAAAGCTTAGGTTTTGTGTTTATAAACACAGACTGTCTTCTACTTTCATACAGCTGACTCATCCACGAGTCCCATATGCTAGCAGCCACCTTGGAACAGTGCCCTAGCTCAGTGGTCCAATGGCCACAGGAATTCTCTTCCCTTAACTTTCTCCTTGGCTTGCTGCTGTCTCCCTCCTCCCTTTTCCTGCTTCTTGACTTCTCCCAGGATGATCTGAGGGAGAATTGAGGGGAAAAGCAGGACAACTTCTCCAGAAGGTTTTTTTTTCTTTTTCCTGTACTGTTACTGCTTCTTCATTTTAGCATCACCCCTGGGGGCCATTTCATTACATTTCTCTTACCCCTTTAGCCCCAAAGTTCCCCTCACTCTCTGAGATGTACAGTCTGACTCTAGTCTGCTTTTCCTTTGAAATGTAGATGAATTTTCTATCCTTTGTATATACTAAAACCCACTAGTACCTGTGCGAGGCTTTCTCTATAGTGAAAAAGGAAAGGGCATGGGGTAAGTACAGAAGTGAGGCTTTCAGTCTTGTTTCTTATTGTTGGTGGCAGAAAATCTCCAAAGGGCTGTGTGCTTACTTTAGGGACAGGAGATCAGGAGAGATAAAACTGGAAGTCTGAGTTCTATTACACAATGGAGCTGGGAAGTAACAGGTGGTAAGCAATGAAAATGGAGGCCAGCAGTCTGGTCCCTAGGGACCGTGGAAGAAAAGAGAAAGTGGGTCATTCTGAGAAGCATATCTGGAGATTGTAAAGGCAAGATCTGATCTCCCCATGGTTTTGAAGAGATTTTATCAAAAGGACTGTTGGGATAGAAAGGAAGATTGGGAAGCATTTTATGGACATCACAATATAGTCCCTTACATGAGAAACCTGGTGAAAATGATTCGTGTGAAGACCAGAGAAGAAAGAAACAGGTGATTGAGAGATAGTGTGGTATAGTAGAAAGGGGGCTAGATTTAGAATCAAGATGACTGGAGTTCAGATCTCCATACTACTTGCTACCTGGTTAGCTTTGGGCAAGTCACCCTCTCTGTGACTTTGTGTCTTCTGTAAAATGATAAAGTTAGACTAGATGACCTCTAAAAAACTTTCTAGTTCTAAATCAGTGACCCTGTAACATTTTGGTGGAAACTGACTGCATATCACCTAGTCAAATGGAAGAATTGAATGATGCCCCTTTCCTTATATTTTGGAGCCTTTTGTCCTAGACCTTCACCTGCCTCCAGTTAATCTTTCTGCTTTTCACCATCTCTGGCTTCTGCCTTAGGCTATGGGTTATAGGCTAACACAGGTGGCTTGCAGTCAAGGGACTCCCTGCTTCCATTTCCCACAAGTGGAGAGAATGGGATATGAGGGAGTCCCATCCTGGGGTGTTCTCCCACACATCTCCCTACTGTTACTATTGGGGTTGAGGGGGGGGGGTTCTTGGTGGCCTAGGTTAGAACTCCTGAGTGTATTTTCCTATAAAAAATGTACTATACATATTACTTATGTTTCTATAGTACTATGACTCAGCTCCATTGAATTAAAGAGGCTTTTGTGGGCTGGTCTGGAAAATTACATACCATTTATATTCCTGATCCTATAGGAAAACACATTCTAGATTTCAGATAAAACCTAAGCTGCACACTGCATTTATTCATTTTTTAAAACTACTCTTGTGTTTACTCTAGCTAACCTGTTCATTTTTTTTAGTAGAATGACCAAAATTGATTTATTTTTCCTTCATTCTTCAAGAAAGCTTTGATGCAATCAATCCTGTTATATAGGCTCCTTTTGTTTCTTCTTTCAATACCTTAAAGGTTTGTGATCATATGCATGCGGCAACCTCCCCCACTGGTGCAGACTGAAACTGCTGAAACTGTTTCACGGCCTAATAGATGGTCTCCGAGAACATTTGTGGCTCCAAATGTCATCATCCCTCTGCTACCAACCTGGTGATGAATCTCTCCAAACGGTCCATTCCTGGGCCTGCACTCAAAGCCTTTCCCAGACTTGTCCTCTGCTGTTATAGGCTGCAAGAATTCAGGCTTCGGTGGAGGACTCTAGACTTTCTCTGACTGTTACCGACACAGATTATCAAAAGGAGCAGTGAGTAGGAACTGTAGATTGGCAGGTGTGGGTTCAGTATCAGGAAAAACCACCTAACAATTAGAATGACCAAATAGAAGACAAGGCTGCTCTGTGTGGTAGAAGATTCCCTCTTGCTGGATGTTTACAAGGTGAGGCTGCATAACCACTTGGGGATGGTATACAAGTGATGCTTGTTTAGGTGTGAGTCAGGGAAAATTAACTTTGAGATGATTTCCAAAGGATCATAGATCCAGAACTGTAATGGACCTCAGAGGTCACCTAGCTCCTCCTTTCCCTCCTCTGCACCTCCCCTGCCCATTTTATAGATGGGGAAGCTGAAGCCCAAGAAGGTTACAATACTTACTGAGAGTACACAGGTAGTGTATAACAGAACTACAATTCCAGCCCAGATTCTTTGATTCTAGAGCCAATGTTCCTTGCATTGAGCCATGCTGTCTGCCTCTCCTCCCTCTCCCTGCCCACCCAGCTACAAGATTCTTGGATTCTTTTGTACTCTCCGAGTTCATTTAGAGTTAGATCATTGTCCTGCTCTCAGTCATAATGAACTGTAAGCCAACCCAGACCAGTACATGCTTGTGATGGTTAAGAGAATCACAAGTGAAAGGAACAAGGTACTTAGAATGAGCCATAGTGTGGTGGGTTGGAAAAACAAAAAGCTCTGAAAGGAGAATTAGAGTTGAGTGTAGCTTGCAAAGGCCAAGATGAAAACCAAGGTACCAATTATCTTGGTGAAAGATGAGATCACATCTTCAAGTCTAGTAGGACAGGCCTACAACAAATGAATGGCTGTGCCAATCTTAGGGATCCTATAAAACATTTGAAATGAGAATATGTATTTGAGGAGGTTGTGGAAAGGGTGATGAAACCACCTGGAGTATTCTCCCACAGAAGATCCTCTGCAGTTGCTGTTGACCCCCTTTGCTTTCATTGCCCAAGGAATGGGGGTGGGGTCCTTCTTCAGACCAAAGCATTGGCGCTGTAGTTTAACACATGCCTAGTTGGTGGTTGAGAGAACAAAGCTGCTTTGTTACTGTATGAGGACATATTCGGTATAAACTATCATTGTTGCTTTTTCAGTTGTTCCAGTTACATCTGACTCTTTGGGACCCAATTTGGGGCTTTCTTGGTAAAGACACTGGAGTGGTTTGCCATTTCCTACTCCAGCTCATTTTACAAATGAGTAAACTGAGGCAAACAGGGTTAAATGACTTGCCCAGGGTCATACAGCTAAATAAATGTCTGAGGCTGGATTTGAACGCATGAAGATGAATCTTTCTGACTGCAGGCCCAGCACTCTATCCATTGCTCTACCTAGCTGCCCTACATACCACCAGGCTGACTTACTAGACAGGTCTTCCTGACTCCAGGTCTAGCATTCTTTCCACTGAGCCACCTGGCTGCTTCCAAAATTTAAATGGATGCTAATTTTAGAGGGAAGGCACTAGCAATACCTGGGGAGGAGGTATGTAGGGAGAGGGAGAAAGAGAGGGAAAGGGCCTCTTGCAGGAGATAGGGTTTGAGCTGAGTCTTAGAAGGAAGCTAGGGAAGCCAGGAGGCAGAGGCAAGGAGGGGAAGAATGCTAGGTCTGGAAGACAGCCAGTGAAAATGTTCAGTAAGGAGTTGGAATATTGTGTTTGAGGAATGACAAGGAGACCAGTACTGCAGGATTGTGGAGTACATGAAGGAGAGTGACCTATAAGAGATAAGAAAGGTCAGAAGGGGCCAGGTTGTGAAGGTCTTTAAAAGTCAAATAAGGGAGTCTAGATTTGATCCTGGGAGGTAATGTGGAGCCACAGGAGTGTATTGAGCAGGGAGGTGACACTTTCAGACTTGGGCTTTAGGAGGATCACTTTGGAAACTGAGTGGAAGATGGACCCAAGGGAGGAGAGACTGGGGTCAAAGAGCCCAACCAGAAGCCTATTGCAATAGTCCCATTGCAATGAAATGATAAGGGTCTACACCAGGGTGGGGGCTGTGTGAGTTAAGAGAAGGAAACATCTATGAAAGATACTGTGAAAGTAGAATCAACAGGATTTGGCAACAGATTGGATATGTGAGGTGAGGGAGGATGATGCTGAAATGTCAAGCCTGTGTGACTGGGAGGATGGTGGTACCTTGGGTGGGGTTCTGTTTTGGATTTGTTGAGTTTGAGATGTCTACAAGACAGGACCTATGGTGCTCCAGGGGGCTGGTATGTGATGAAACACAGTAACATCTAGTGCTGTTTCAGCAGCAGGAAATAACACCCCTCCCCCCGTCCCCCTTTCATATTTTCAGATTTGCTTTGGGAGATCAGGGAGGAGAAGACAAAATGGAGGGGCAGAGAATATTCAGAATCACTTCAAGTTGCCTCCTTTTGGCTTCAGGAAATCTCATCAATCATCGGGGCTTGTCATGGACTATTGAGACCAAAATGGAGTGTGAATGAAGTCAAACAGACTGGGATGTGGAAATTGGCCCAAATATGCAAGAAGCCAGACTATTGTACAGACAGTCCTCCCAATGTGGTAAAGAGATTTGAGATCAGACTAAGGTTGGGAATTTTTGAGACATCTCCAATGGACCACACTCAACAAGGCCAAGTTATAGACAAGATAAGCACATCTAAGCTGGATGCTTTCTTTCTCTCTCTCTCTCTTTCTGTTTTTTCGAGGCAATCAGGGTTAAGTGACTTGCCCAAGGTCACACAGCTAGTAAATGTCAAGTGTCTGAGGCCAGATTTGAACTCAGATCCTCCTGTCTCCAAGGCTGGTGCTCTATCCACTGCACCACCTAGCTGCCCTAGTGACCTCTGGGTCCTCTTTCTTAAGAGAGGCTTTTGGAATTGGTTGGTCAGAAGCAGATTCCTATTGCATCAACATCACGATTCATCTTCATGCTTTTAAATCCAGCCTCAGAGGTTTACTAGCTGTGCGACTCCGGACAAGTCACTTCACCCTGTTTGCCTCAGTTTCCTCATTTTTAAAATGAACTGAAGAAGGAAATGGCAAGCCAGTCTAGTATCTTTGCTAAGAAAACCTGAAATGGGGTCCTGAAGAGTCAGACATGACTGATACAACTGATCCTGACAGAAGCTGAATTCTTTCAGAGCAACATCAAGAAGCAGGCGTGTTATAGCAGGGAGACACACTCCGGTCCCTGAAGACCTGAACTCTTGCTCTAGGAGGCTTACCCGGATTCTTCACTGATGGATTCGTGGGACCCCACACAGCAATGACAATGAGGACTGAAGATACAATGTCCTGCTCTGCTGGGCAGTTGATCCCACATGACAATTAGGTTCCATTTATTTTATGACTCGGGCAGCTAGGTGGCACAGTAGATAGAGTACTGGTCCTGGAGTCAGAAAAACCTGAGTTCAAATCCAGCTTAAGTCATTAGGTTTGTGACCCTGGACAGGTCACTTAACCCGGTTTGCCTCAGTTTCCTCATCTGTAAAATGAGTCAGAGAAGGAAATGACGAACCACTCCGGTATCTTTGCCAAGAAAACTCCAAATGGCGTCAAGAAAAGTTAGACGTGACTGAAACAATTGAACGACATTTTATGTCAATAGCTTGCAACAGGAGTCTGTAGACTGAGCTTTACCTTGAATTTGGATTACGCCATAGAAATTGGCATTCCTTAGAGAAGTAGTATGTGCCAGCAAGGTGCATGCCGTGGTCCCGGTATGTCCACACCCAGCAAACTTTTGGGGGATTTTAGCATCGATTGGGAACAGTTCCAGCCTATTCAAAGTATCAACAGTGCCAAAGTATTAGGCTCATTGGTGACCATTCTGAAAATCTGTTCCTTTAGCGCGGAAGACAAAGGTAAAGACTTGCAGAGAGCATCAAGGAAGCACTAAACTCTTCAGCTCGGGGGTACATCCAGAGAAATTTTACTTTGTAGATTCTTTAGTGTCTTAGTCACAGAATAATTGCCTGAGAAAGAAGTTCAGTATAAAGGCTTTTGTGTTCTCATTGCAAAAGTGGGATGCGAGCGGTGCCCAAGGAGAGATGAATGCCATCTACTTCACTGACTCCTGATGTTTTAGATAGAAGTGTCAGAATAAAAAAAAAAATCTGTATCTATATATGCTCAGGAACATTTATGAAGAAGCTAATGGTGTCCAGTCCAGTAGTTTTTAGGCCACTCCCACAACTCTATAACACAGGTATAGAGAAGGCTGGAAAGATTAGGATGTATTTGCACTATTAGACTTTAAATAAAAGAATAAGATAGCAGTGTTCAGCCAAAGTCTACTGAATTTACCAGTAGGGAATTCACTGTCAGCAAGACTGGTTATCTCAAACCAGGAATTCTTAGCTCTGGAGAGAGCTGTCACCGACAAGCTCCAAGACTGTTTCTGGAGCTCGATTCTAAACATGGATGGACAACAATCCTCCGATATGTTCTCACAAAAGCTAAGCTAGTTGTTTCCAGCCAGAGATGGAGAGCAGTGCTAGCTAACCATGAACTAGTTGGCCATTCCTGGCCTAGGAAGATTAATACGGGTGCAAATGTCCCATCCAATGGATTCTGTATGTTCGAAGTCTTGGGAACCATCATGAAGGGGTGAAGATGACCTGTGAAGTGAAATGATACAAACAGCTACTGTAAGATACCATAACACAAGTGTCTGGGACATTCCCTCATGGACTATGCTATCAGTTGAAATAAGTGTTATGAAATGAGAACATAAAAGCATTGTTGATGCTTTGATCTGGAACTGGTCCCAATCAATGTTAAAATCCCCCAAAAGTTTGCTGGGTGTGGATATACCACGCCATGGCATACACCTTGCTGGCACATACTACTTCTCTAAGGAATGCCAATTTCTATGACATAATCCAAATATAAATGTTAGCTTTTATATAGCACCTACTGTGTGCCAGGTACTGTGTTAAGCACCTTACAAATATTATCTTATTTTATCATCACAACAACCTTGGGAGGTAGGTGCTACTATCATTGCCATTTTATGTTTGAAGAAACCGAGGCATATAGATAGAGGTCAAGTGATTTGCCCAGGGTCACCCAGGTAGTAATTATTTGAGGCCAGATTTGAATTCAGGTCTTCCTGACTCTAGGCCCAGCTTTCTATCCACTGTACCACCTGACAGCCTTTCAATATATTCTAATATTAAGAAACTGCTTGGCTGGATCCACAAGGGCTAGAGACCTGCATCGCTCTTTGTTCTCTATTCGGCCACTACGGTTTGTGGACTAGGCTTAGTTTTGGGGAAACATGACTTGTAATTAGGGGAATTACATTCCCTATTCTTATACCTTTCAGCTTATTAAGTTACTTGTGGTTTGAGTTATGGCTCCAAATAAGGGTGTGGTATAAAGATACCTATAATACAATATGAATCAAATGCAGGACAGGTAATTTATTCCTACGCAAAAAGAAATGCTAACTCTAGAAAGAATCACAGCGTGCATTGTCAGAATGATTTAAACAGGATTTAATAATTTATCACTAGTATTAACAATCTGCTGGGAGGCTGTTTTAGTTAAATCTTATAAGGGCATAAAACAATTTGAAAGGCTTCTAATTAGTCATTTTATATCAATCAATCAATCGATAAACATTTATTAAGTGTCTGCTATGTGCCAAGCTCTGTGCTAAGTGCCAGGAATACAAAAAGAGGCAAAATACAGTCTCTGCCCATAAGGAGCTTAAAATATTACGATTTACCATGACTTGGTATTATCCTGATCAAATAAGATAACATTCATAAAGCACTTATCACAGTGTCTTGCATGTATCAAGTCTTTAATTAATGCTTCCTTCCTTCCTTCCTTCCTTCCTTCCTTCCTTCCTTCCTTCCTTCCTTCCTTCCTTCCTTCCTTCCTTCCTTTCTTC
>CM053622.1:153039263-153086053 GCA_028646595.1 Phalanger gymnotis | reverse complement strand
TCTTCCTTCCTTCCTTCCTTCCTTCCTTCCTTCCTTCCTTCCTTCCTTCCTTCCTTCCTTCCTTCCTTCCTTCCTTCCTTCCTTCCTTCCTTCCTTCCTTCCTTCCTTCCTTCCTTCTCAAATGGCAAGATTTAGTCAATCTTTCTGGTGGCCACTCTCTCTGATGGAGAAGATGGAGTAGATAATGGTCATTCTTCCTTGCCACCAGTTCATTTCTGCCACTGCTGCCACTGGAACCAACTACTCTAGTGGAAGCTGTTTTAGATGTCAAACTGCTTGTATGCTTTCAGATGTTTCAGACTTACAAGGTCACCCACTCAAGTAAAGGAAACACGGAAAAGGTATTGCTGCTGTCATTGGTCAGGGAGACTATTGACGGATCACTCAGAGTCTACTTTGCCATATTAAAATGCCAACTCCTTTCAGTAATGGGTCATTACATGACTGTAAGTAGCCCCAAAGCTCCCTTGGAGTTGAACGGACCAGGCAGAGAAAATCTGTCCGTGCTCAGTATAACCCAAGTTACTGAATATTTGTTGAATAAGTGAAGAAATGCCCCTTGTGTATGGGAGACTAAGCAGGAAGGTTATGTAGACATGATGAGCTTTGCAAGGCTTAAGTGAATGGCTGCACTGTGGTGTTCCTATGTATTAATCACCATGCTGCTATTTTAGTAGTTTATACTTTTGATTTCTGGCTTCTTCCATTCTACAAGGTCACTGGTTCAAATGTGTCCTGAGTAGCTAGCCATTGGATTGTAAGCAACACCATAAAAGAGGGGGACCATTTTCTTTACTCTAATGTGTCTGCTTTTCCATTGTCCTCTACTTGTTAATTAACTCTTGGATCCTTTAAAAAGATCCCTAAAGCTTACCTTTTCCTTCTTTTCAGTAAAATATTTTTAAATAAGGAGTATGTGCTTAAGATTTATGTTTTGAGAGGGCATATATATGTATATACATATGGAGAGAGAGAGAGTATGTATATTTGTGTTTAGAGAGGACGTGGTTTTCTTAAAGTTTTATTTTGATTATTTTGGGGTTAATTTGGGCTGACACAGGGACCAAGTTTGTAGCTTGTTACAGAATAAAACTTCTTTGTATGGCGTACACACACCTGAGGAATTTGCCCAACAACGTATCAATAGGTTTGACAACTTCTCAGGTGTACTTGATTATACAACAGTTCTCCCTATGGAAATTTGCTGTAATGTAATTAGAAAAGTAGAGAAAAGATTCAGTTACAAATCCCATAAGAATCTCATTAAAGGAAACCTCCTGGGGAATTTCTACAAAATTTTTGCTGAGATGTTTACGTCTTTTCAAAGCAGTTGAGATGCGAACAGCTGATATAGCTCCTTTTCCCTTTCTGCTGATGACAGCTGGCTGCTAGATTACCTGAGTCTTTTTATAAAAGTCAAGTCAACAAATACTGGTTACACACCTACTATGTGGCAGACCTTGTACTAAAAGCTCTGAGGAGACAAAGAAAGGCACAAACAGCTTCTGCCTTTAAGGAGCTCACAGTTTAATAGGAAAGACAACAGGCAAACAACTATACACAAACAAGATACAGACAGGAAAAATTGGGGGGGGGTGGTGCTGATCTCAGAAGGAAGGCACTGACCTTGAGGAGGACTGGGAAAGAAAGGTTTCTTGCAGAAAGCGGAACTTTAGATGGGACTTGATAGAAGCCAGAGAAACCAGGAGGAGGGGTTAAGGAGGGAGAGAATTCCAGCTGTGAGGGACAGCCAGTGAAAATGCCTGGAGTTAAGAGGTGGAGGAACAGTCAGGAGGCCAGTGTCCCCAGATCACAGAGTGCATGGAAAGGCATGAGGTATAAGAAGACTGGAAGAGTAGGAAGGGGTCAGGTGATAAAAGACTTTAAAAGACAAGCAGAGGATTTTATATTTGATCCTGGAGGCAATAGGGAGCCACTGCAGTTTATTGAAGAGGGAAATGACACAGTCAGACCATTACTGAGATATCACCAGCCAAGGTGACGTCACTTGTCTGGATCTCAGCTGCATCATTTGTATAACAAGGGAGTTAGACTAAAATCGCTCCAAAGATTACCATCTGTATTTCACAGTGGAGAAAAGGGATGCCCAGGAAGTTCCTGTGTGACTTGCTATGCATTATACAGTTGGTACTTGGCATAATTAGGGTTTGAATCAAAGGCGCCCCTCCTCCCCAAGGGACAGCTAGGTGGCACAGTGGATAGAGTGGAGTCAGGAAGACCAGAGTTCAAATCTGGCCTCAGCTACTTACTAGCTGTGTGACCCTGGGCAAGTCACTTAATCCTGTTTGCCTTAATTTCCTCATCTGTAAAAGAAGCCGGAGAAGGAAATGGCAAACCACTCCAGCGTCCCTGCCAAGAAAACTCCAAACGGGGGCGCAAAGAGTTGGACACGACTGAAACGACTAAACAGTTTGCACCCCACAGCCACAGCCAAACAACAACAACCCAACAAACCAAAAGCAATTTAAAAAAGAATCTAAAACTGTTTCTGATGCTCAGATCCCATGATTCCACTGTTTCCGTCTGTGCTGCTATTGGAAGAAAAGATGGTATGTGTATGTATGTGTTGAAGGGAGGTAGGGAGCTGCTTCACCAGCTGGGCCTGTCCCTGCACATATGTTCCCTGCATTAGGTGTGCATAGGAGAATGGGAATCCAGCAGCTGGAATTTGCTTTAGAGCTAACTTCTCAGGAAGCCATAGGCAGTACTGCATTCCCTAAAGGAAGGTATACCCATATACCCAACTTTAAAGGCCTCACCTTTTCAAGGAATTCCTTTCTATTGTTCTTGGTACTGTGAAATGGTCTATTGGTGATATCGCTTTGTGTGTGTGTGTGTGTGTGTGCATGCACAAACTCCAGGAAATGGAATTTCACAACCTCCCTTGTAAATCCATTTATCAAGATTTCACCTGAGTCCTTTCTCATCCATTAATGCTCAGCTTCCAGGCATTGTGGATGCCTCAAAAAAAAAAAAAAAAAGCTGAAATGGCTGGTCCCTTGATTGGGGAAAGCCCATTTGTTCTCACAGATAAAAATCTGGTTTGGCTCTGCTTTTTCTAGGATGGCTTCAATCCATCCCATCCCCCAAATCTTCCATGGAAGTTTAAATCTGGATTCAGTTTTGGATGTGTCTGGAGGAGCACAAATGCTGGACTTCATGTTCAGTAGGAAGGGTGCAGCCTGGGGCTCTAGATCCTGCCTGTTAACCCCTCTCTTTCCATCTTGCTTGCTTATTCACTTTCAGGACACAAGCAGATAGTTCAGAAACAACATCTTGACCTGTTGTTAATTACAGAATAATCGGATCTTTAGGCGATGGAGTGTCTTCCTTATATAGTTTCTCTTGGGGCTGCTTGGACAGTATGAATTTAAAGGACCATGTGGGGAGGGAGAAGCCAGGCCACACCAGAAGCAGCCTCAGCTAGAGGATTCATCCACCAGAGAGTAGCACTCATTGTCCCACCCATTATTTAATTATCCATTATTTAAACAAACAGACAAACAAAGGCAACCCACAGTTTAGAAGCCTTTTCATTATTACATACCTGAAGTGGAAGGAATTCGCTATTACACAGGTGGGGGAATTGAAGCAGGTAGCTAAGGGGCTCAGGGTGATAGAGCCTGGAGTTAGGAAGACCTTGGTTCAATTCCAGCAGCAGACACTTACTAGATCTGTGAACCTGGGCAAGGCACTTAAACTCTGCCTGCCTCAGTTTTCTCATTTTTAAAATGGGGATAATAATAGTCCTTATTTCCAGGGCTGTTGTGAGTCTCAGATGAGGTAATAGGGTTACCTCTTTAGTAAAAGCTCTTAGCACGGTGACTGGCACATAGTAGTTGCTTAATAAATGTTCTCCCCGAGGCCACAGATGGATATTCTCAACTATGTTGGGAACTGGATTCTGCACTTCCTGCTTTCGGTGACTGAGCCTGGCCTCTTACTGGAAAAAACCCCAGGGGAGAAGGAGGTGCCCCGTTTGCTCACCTTCCTGGTGTGCAGGGGCTGTGCTTCTCTTGCAATGAGGAAGACCATTTCTTGTGAGGCAGAGACAGGAATACATTACAGCCTACATTCCAAGAGCAAGGGAGGGGATGGGGATGACTCCGAGGACGGCGCAACATCAAGGATCAGAGCTGTGTCATCTGTAGCAGCCTCTCCTTGACTGAACTTGCCAGGGAAGCCCCCGAGCGCTCAGAGTCCATCCACATCCAAAGGGTGGATCTCATTCATTTCTGCACAGATTCCAACTGCTCTAAAGTCCTATTCTGTTAAAAATGCTTTTAAAAATTGCCTTTTTCCCTCTTTGGTAGAGAACTGGGTAACTTAGCCAAAAATAACCCCAGAGTCTGGTTTTCACTTTTTGGGCGTGTGAAACCGATGCTATGTGAAAATATTTGATTTGCATGAATTTTGCCTGCACACAGAAATCTGGAGAATTAGGACAAGAGAACATGTTTCAACTCAGTGCCTTGCTTTTTCCCTGGGAAGCTCTGTTTCATTTGAAGTGGTAGAGGTGAAGCCTGAGGCGATCAATTCTTAGGGCTCTTAACCCCATCCTAGCCAACTTTCTACCATCCAGTCCATGACATCTGCCCAGCTCCGGGTTATCTTCTCCCGCTTCCCATTCCTGAGCATCCCAGGCCTGATGGAGAAAGAGGGGAAGTGGCTCTGATGTATTCCTCCAAACTGAAGCTATTGAAACTTTGCACCATAATCCTTTTGTTCATTTCTTATTGATACCATATCGAGAATACCAATCCAGAACCAATCTGGAACGATACCAATCTAGCACAACTTTTCTGAACTTTTTCTGTTGTCCTCCGTCTTCCAACATTGTGCTCAATCTCTTTGCTCTCAGAGGATGATCTAGTGTCCTACTTCACTGATATCAGGGGGAAGTCAGCATCTTTATTCCCCCTATTCCTCTTCCTCAGCACCTTTCTGGTTCTTCCCAAATCTTTTCTTCCTTCCCTCCTGTCTCAGCAGAAGAGGTGGCCCTGCTTTTTACCAAGGCCAATCTGGCTATCTGGGTACTTGACCCCCAACCTCTTCTACCTCTGTTGGGACATTCCTCCGTTGATCAACTCTTTTCCTATTTTCAGTCTTTCCCTGTCCATAGGTTTCTTCCCTTCTGCTTAGAAATATACCTCGGTCTGTTCTATTAAAACAGAATAAAATAAGAAATTGCTTCTACCCTGCTACCTTCTCAAGTTATCAAATTTTAAAATTCCTTCTCTGCCAAATTCCTAGCAAGGTATTCTACAATCTATCTTTACTTTCTCAGCACCCACTTACTCTTCACAAACTGGCTTCCACCTGTACTACTCTATAGAAATTATTCTATTAAAAGTCAGCAGTGACCTCATAGGTGTCAAATACTAAGGCCTGTCCTCAACCTACCTCTTCTTTAACTTTTCTGTAGCCCTTGGCACTAGTGTGCACCTTCTCTTTTCTTATATATCTCCTCTCTTGGTTCCCTAAGCTGGCACACTTTTCTAGTTCTCCTCTGACCTCTCTGATAGCTCCTCCACCTTCGCTTACTCTTTCTAAGTGTGAGAACCCCCAAGAATGAGACAGCTTCTTCCTCTTCTTCCTTCATTCTCTCCTATGGTGATCTCAACTACTCTCACTGATTCAATTACCATTTTATGTGAATCACCTTCAACTCCCTTTCTCAAGGCCTGACTTCTCCCTAGATCTCCAGGACTAGTTAGCTTGATGCTTAAAATTCATCATTTCTCCAAGAATATTATATACAGTAACAGCAATATTGTTTTAAGAATAACTTTGAGTGACCAAGTCATTCTAAGTGTTATGAATACTCAAAATAACTGAAAAGATCCTATGAAGATGTTGTTTGCATCCAGAGAAAGAACTTTTATATATATATGTATATACATATATATACACATACATACATACACGTACATACACACATACATACATATATACACATATATGTGTGTATATATATTTATACACATATAATATATACACACACACATATTTGGGTCTAATGCCATCCATCTTGAAGGGAGGAGGAAAAAAGAAACATGATAACTTTGTTGTATATTTAAAAGGAATAGCAAGTTATGCATAACTTGCTCCACCTAGCTGCCCTGGGTATAGCTTCCTAATTGGTCTCTCTGCCTTTAGATTTTCCCTTCAATTTATTCTATATATCACTATCAAAGAAATCTTCTAATAAACAACCCTGATTATATTACTTCACTTCTCAAAAGCTTGCAATGGTTCCCTATTGCCCACTGAATAAAGTCCAAACTTTTTATCTTAGCATTCAATCAGACTTCAACCTACTTTGCTAGCCTTATCGCTGATTATTCTCCTTCATGTGCTAAGGTTCTTGACAAATGGACAACTCCCCATTTTTCAAACTTATCCCATCCTTTTCTTGTCTCGGACTTTCTCATGTTGTTTCCTCATGCCTAGAATGACTCTCTTCCCTACACCCTTCCATCAGATCTACTGCTCATAGCCTCAAACTTCTTGAGAGATGCCTTCCAGGAAGGCACGATTGAGCTGGCTCTTTTAAAGTATCTCGTGGCTCTTTCTTTGTACCTCCTCTGTGCCATCATCACATGTTATTTGGATAACTATTATTTGGATCTCTGTCTCTTATTACATTGTAAACTCTTTGGGGACATTATTAATATTAAGATAACGATGAATCTCTTATTCATCTTTGTATTTTCTGCAGTGCATACTCAATAAATATTTGTTCATCCAAATTGGACTCCAATGTGTTATTGAGAAAAGAAAGAAGAGTTGGACTTGAGTATGAGCTCTGCTGTTCACTATCTATGTGGCCCAGGGAAAAGTTACTTAGCTTTTCTGAGGCTCCATTTACTTATCTGCAGAATGGAGACAATACTATTTGCACTATTTTGCAATGGTGTCATGAGGAATGTATTGTGCCTACCTTAAAGTTCTCTGTAAATGTGAATTGTTGCTCTTATAGCTTCCTTGCTAAATACTTACAGAGCTATTTTGGTTGTTAGTCCCTTGTTTTTTAAGAGGACAATGGCTTCATGGGGGGATATCCTGACTTGAGTGTGAATTGGATTTAAGTGAGGCAGAGTTGTGCAAAGTCACCAGACTCACTCTCTCTTCCAGAGTCATCCGAGTCCAGTGGCAGAACAAAAGTCAAGATGACAGGAGACGGCCCAGTGCAGCGGATGATGCTAGTGTCTTTGATGTCTGACCAAGCCGTAATGACTCCACAGCGCCTGCTTCAGCTGCCTTCGTAGCTTTTGGAATAAATTGTTCTTAACCTCCCATTCTGCTGGGGAAGTCTTCACATGCTTGGGGTGGACACTCCCCTAACTCATCGACAGGTCTGAGGCCTGTCGGTTACCATCAGCCTGGTTTAGCCTGACTGCTGAGACAGTTTTACTGGGGTGTAGCCCTGCACATGCTTCAGCTTCTTTGAGTCACAGGTGAGAACTGGGTGACAGGTGGACACCAAAGGTGGACTTGGTGAAAAGGTGAAAAGGTGAAAAGGACTTGGCAACCCTTACACCAGAGTTACCCCATACATCCCCAAGCTTGTAGCTTGAAGAGCTAGAGAGCTGATGATTCTCTGATGAACTGATTATTTTGTTACTTCCAAATCATGAGCTAGCCTTATTTTCATGGAACCATTTTTATCCCTTTTGTTTTGTTTTGAATATTATATGGACCATATTTGTCTCTATCATCCAAAGTCATCATCATTTAACCCAAATATTTAGACAGAGTCTAATGAGGGGAAAAAAAACACTTTGTGGATAAATCATCATGAGCTTATATTACATTTGGGTTGATTTTTCTCTATTAATATTTTAATCCTTCTAAGTCTGTTCCTAATATATTCATGGAAAAATGTGTGAACCATCTTGCAATGAAAATACTATTTATGAATTCCTGTGGAAGCCTGCCAACATTTTTGTAGCCTAGTTAAGAAAGGCTCAGCTTTTGAGAGGGGAGAGTTTTGATCTTGTCAAGGTTGTTTTCTGCGTATATTTTTGGTTAATTTTTGTTAATTTTGGCCTTTTCTGAGTGCATAAAAAAATCATCAAATGATAGTCGAGTGACAAAAATGTATCATGTGCTATGAAATGTACAAGCTGGAAATCCCATTCATCCATTCACTCATTCACCATTTATAGAGCACCTTCTCTATGCAAGTCACTATCCTAGACGCTAGAGGATAGACAAAGATAAAGTCACAGTCTTAGTACTCAAAGAATTTATAATCTAGCAAAGATGAGGGGACACATATAAAAACAAAAATAACACAACCTAGAATATAATTCACAAATAAAAACACAAAGGGTCAGGAGATCAGGTGATGGAGAGATTATTTGGAACTGGGGAGTTTAGGGAAGGATATTTGGGAGAAGCAGCGTTTGGGATGGGCCTTGAAGAATAGGTAATAATAACAGCTAGAATTTTTTTTTATATAGTGTTTTCAGGTTTACAAAGCACTTTGCAAACATTATCTCCTTTAACCCTCATGACTACTCTGGAAGATAGGTGCTGTCTTTATCCCCAAACAGAGGCAAACAGAGTTTAAGGGACTTGCCCAACAGTCACACAATTAGTAAATGTCTGAGGCTGGATCTGAGTTCAGGCCTTCCTAACTCCACGGCTAGTGAAGCCACCTACCTGGGTAGCATGCCATTTGGCAGAGATACTCATAAAGATGATATTACCTTTCTAAAAATGGTTTGCTCAAAAAAACCCCAAAACCCACTGATTTAAAGAGGCAAATTACAGTTAGGGTCCAGTAGGTATTGCCCTCCTCAATTTGGTGTCCTATGTTTTTATTTATTATATTTTCACATTTGTTTTAATTTAGAAATTTAATAGAAATTTTGCTGTTCCTCCTGATTAGAGTGTATTTATTTGCAGTGCTTCCAACAAAATCAAAACAACCACTATTCTACCATAAAGATTATTCAACTTCAAACGACTTCTCATAGGCATCAAACCCCATTCTTCTAATGCCCACAGTCTACTTTGGGACAGGGAATTGATATACTCTGTTTTAAAGTACAATAGACTTTGGCTTTGTGACTATTGGAAATAGCAAATGTCTTAGTTGAGATAGAGCCATTGACCCCGCTTTGTTTCAATCTTTTAATTTGGAAGCTATTTGTATGCACATTCTGTCAAGATCACCTCAGCTTCTGGGCAGTGGTGCTTATAAGAGACTAAATCCCTGAAAAAACAAGAGAGAGGCACCTCCTCTACCTCACCCACCCTACAAAGGGGTTGTAGTCCAAAGGTTTTTAAGGCAGTTATTTGGAATTCAGGACATATTTTCCCAGAGAAATAATGTTCTACATCATGGCTAGGTTCTCTGGCCAGCCCACAAATGTCTACTTAGTCCATAATTATATAAAATATAAGACTATAGAACCTAACCATGGCAAGAACCTAGTTCCTATGTGAGAATGCTTTCCAAGTTGTAACTTGGTAAACCCCTAACATATCTCTTCTTAGCCAGAAAATGGGGGTAGGAACTCATCCAGCTGTAGGAACGGAAGTTTATCTAGGGGCTCTAGCAGGAGGAGGGTAGGGATTTCAGAAGAAGGTGAGGACAAAAAAGAAGAGTGTGTGCATCAGTGATGGCACTGGAAGTGGGGAAGTAATTGTAATTAGAGTTATAGACCTTGACGTGGGAGGGAACTCGGGGCCATCTTCATTTACAGATTAGGAAACTGGAGTATGAGGAATTTGGTCATACAAATCATACAAATAAGCATCAGAAGTGGGATTTAAACTCAGGTTTTTTGGTACCAGAGACAGTGTTCTTTCAACTATATTATACTGCCCAGGAACAGGAGTTAAGATCGTATCTCTAGACTGTAAGGAACCTTAAAGGTCATCTAGCCCAAGACCCTCATTTTACAGATACGGAAATTGAGAGCCAGAGAGATGAAATTATTTGTCCGAAGTCACACAAGTATTAAGTAGCAGAGCTCTTATCCTGTGACTCAAACTTCATCACTCCTTTCACTGGTTTCAGGGATGCGCTGGTAAATGTTTAACAACCAGCTCTCTGAAAAAAAAGTGGGGAAGTACACAACAAACTTTGAAGTTTAGTCTTTTAGTCTTCTAAATGTTCATTAAACTTGTAAAAGTTGAACATTTCATCCATCACTTTCTTTAGTCTAGACAACAAAATGATAAATGAAGTCCTGATTTATAGCGTTTGCTGATTTTCAAGGTATAAAGGCTCATACTGAAAATTGAACGACCAGCTTTCCCGAGATAGTGTGAGCTGGCTCCTGAGCCTCCTGACTACCCCTCCCTGCCCAAGTTGTTGAGTAATGACGGTAGATAGAGGATTTGAGGTGGTAACTAGGGGCATGGGGTAAGACTACACCTCGTTCTTTCAGGTCCTATATGTAGAAGTCGCAAGAATAAGAACAGCGAGTACCCGAGAAAGTGATGAGGGATAAAGCATCATTCTGAGGGGACTGGGTTTCTCTGAGAGCAATGAATTTTGTTGCCAATAGTGCTGGGTTCTAGAGAGCACAAGAGAAAGGGCATTGACTTGGGAGGAATAGGGTTCAAGTGGATGGAGATGAGAGGTCAGGGTTTTGTGGTCAGGAAAGAGGCTTTTTTTTTTGCCTTAGTAGGTTGAAACTGAATCACCGGGATCAGGGGAGGAAAAGGTGGCAGCTTTATTGATAGCCATAGTTTGGGCTATTCGCCAAATGACTAGGGAACCAATTTTCTAGAATCTTATGGTGGCAAAGGATAGCATCAAACTAGACTCTCACACACAAAGGAAGAAGAGATTGAACCAGGAGGGAGCTCAGGTAAGGTGTTGTATCAGTAAATACCTAGGAATTGGGTCCCTTCAGGGGCCAGACTGAACTCACACCTGGCTACAGAATTCTTTTGTTTATCCCAAATGATACATGCTCACACAGAGGAAATCTTGTATGTCCTTCCTGGTGGGGCCTTAATAGTAATGATAGCAACTAACATTAAATAGTACTTTAAGGTTTGCATAGTTCTTTATATATTTTATCACATTTGATCCTCACAACAGCCCATGAAGTAAGTGCTATTGTCAGTCCCATTTTACAGATGAGGAAAATAAGGCCAAGATAGGTTAAATGACTTGTGCAGGATCTCATAGTTATTCATATCTGAGGCAGGATTTGATCTCAGGTCTTCCTGACTTCAAGTTTAGAGATCTGTACCACGCAGCTACTCCTAGTGTCTGAGGCTCTGCTTCTGGATGTTATCCTCATTTCGAGAGAACCAGAGCCTGGGAGTTTGATGATTATAGAGGTCTGGTAGGTTGATGCTTTTTTCAGATGGTGTGTTGAAGCAGGGGGAAGAGAAGAGAGAAGAGAACAAGCATTTATTAGTCACCTACTATATGCCAGGCACTGTGCTAAGGGCTCTACAAATACCTTTTTTGAGAGTAGGTGGTATTTGCAAATGTGCCAGAAGTTTCCTATGTGAGGAGGTTTCCAAACCCAGTACCTGACATGATCTAGGGCTAGCATCTCACTCTCCTATTCAGACAGGATAGTCAATGTAAGAGGCAGCTCCCACATGCTGGGATGGTCAATACTCTCAAACATTCAAATGCACTTAGAATCTTATTAGTGAGATATTCTATCTATGAGTGTCCATCCTATGTGACTCTTGCCCATGTCTTCCTACCAGTGTTCCAAAAGGAGTTCACTCAATGTCCTGAGGGCCTTCCTCACTTTCTCCTAAAATCATGAGAATCCTAGTGGAACACTCAGCCTGTCTACTTTGTCCTTACTGTGTGACTAGTACATCTTTTTTTTTCCTTCCATCAGACATTTTGCTGATTACCTCCCTTACTTCTATTCCTTTTAGAAGTTCCTTGTTATATGTTACATGCTGCTTATACCCACCACACACCTTTCCATTGCTTTGTGTTTGATGAGCATTTTTCATTCTTTGGAGACTGTTGTAGTCCCTGTCTCATAGATATCTAATGATATTGGAAGAATATTGATATTGAAAAGATAGACTTTTATTTTGGGGAGAAGTTTGGGATCATTAAAAGAACTGTGTAATTTCTTAAAGATAATCCAGCTTGCTCTTCTGCTTCTGCTTAATTCTAAGTCCGAAGCATTGTTCATTTAGAATAACAGGCCAAGATAAATTAAATCTGGTCAATTGGTATTCTTCATCCACTTAGTTTTTCCCAAGTGCATAGATAGTTAAACCCCCTTTTTGAATAATTATGGATCTCTTCCAAGAGGTCCTTCAGTGATACAGGGCTTGATGTGTATTGCAAGCAGACAATTTGGAGGACTATTCACAGGGAATCCTGCTTCAGCTCATACTTCATGCTAGATTGCCAGTAAAATAGTGAACACCTTTGTTTTATGCTTCACCTACTGTTTAAGGTCATTCAGGACTGTGGGTTGCCTCCATGCCATGATGAAGCATCAGAATAAGACTTTGTGGAGGCTCAGCACTAATGGAAATCTGGTGTATATATTTGTTTTCCATCACACAACATATATCTAACCACCACGTGGTGTTGCTAGCCACTAACCTGATCCTATCCACTACAGAGGACCCTGGCCCTGGAAAGTCCCACATTCACCACGAATGTAAGCACTCCATCCATTCTTTGGGAGTATTCTAAACTCTTTATGGTTCTCAGAGAGTAGGTAAACTTATATTCCTCAACTTCATATCTCTCTGCGTGGCTGTACTTTTCTTATTAGTCAAAGGGATGTGATTAGTGTGGATTTATCCAATTATTATCCATTATTATCCAAATATTATCAATTATTATCCAATTAACTCTTGAGTCTCCATCTAACGGAAACCCTGCCTCTTCCCTTAATCTATTATATTTTACTCAAACTTAATTACATGACAATGCTGGTATTATGGAGTCAGCCACCAATGGAAAAAGACATGCTTGCTGCATATAGCAGTTTTTTTGGGGGTGGGGTGGGGTAAGGGATATACAGAGTTAATTAGAAGAATAAGACAATATACAATAAAAATATCTACCATATAGCTGCATACCTGTAGCTTTTTGAAATCTAGGCAGCCCTAACTTTGTATGAGGACTGGTTCAAAATCTAGGAGTTTTAGGATAAATTTGAGGTATTCAGTTTCAGCCTTGAAAATTCCCAGTGGCAGGTATCTCAAATTTGAAAGTCATTAAAATCTACCCAATGCAGAAATTAACACACATCTCCAGTACCACCACCAAACCTCTGTACCCCATAGTACAGCCTACTTGGGCACAATCTAGGTCTGGAGGGTTTATGTAGCTAGTGTTTTTCCATTTGATGTTCTGCAGCTGGCAGGGATCCTTGACTATTTCTCACTATGGCTAGTTTATTGCTTATGGAGCAGGGGGAATGAACTCAAAGGCAGGCCCTGGCACAAAGGACTGCTCTTTCAGCTGTCATTCATCTTTCTCCCATCCCTGACCCTGAAACTTCCCCACAACACATTCCCTTTGGCTTCTGTGTCTTGTCACTTCCCTCTCTGTCTCTTTGAATCAGCATCCAGACTTGTCTAATCCTCAGTCAGAGAAGTGAGGATGCTACATATATATATATATAGATGACTTAGAAATGTCCCGTACACTAACTGAACCCTAATTAGGGACCCATCTTTTCACTGTAGCTGTTAGAATCCTTACCCCTACTCACCCATGCGCAACAATCCCTAGTATCAAGGAGCTGTAATGGGTGAGACAAAAGGCTGGAGAAATAGAAGATAATCTCAGAGGGAAGGTAGTATTAATAGAGGAGACTGGGAAAGGCTTCCTAGAGAAGATGAGATTTTAGCTGGGACTTACAAGAAGCCAGAAGGTAGAGATGAGAAGAGAATTACAGGTATAGCTGGTGAATACCAAACAAAACCTATATCTTTCCTATCGGGGCTGATTAAAATTGGGATCATTCTCTACTCCTTATTGCTACTGAAGATTCTTGGGATCCTCCCTCATCCCCATCCCCTCTCTGATAAAGAAAGAGGAGAAGGGGTAGATTGTGCTTCTACCTTTAAGATTTAATAGGGAGAAGGATGGGGAAGATGTAGTGGTGGGGAAAAAAGTTTCTGGCATCGAGAATTGGGAAATGGGAATGAGTTTTCTCATAGAAGTAATGTTATAAGTGAAATTTAGGTTTTTCTAGTACTATAATAATACTATTCAGTTATATCATAGATTAAATAGGCTTTTGTGGGTTACCTAACCACTTTTCTGGGAACCTAACCAGTCTTATTTATATGGAAAAACAATAATTTCACGAATGAACTTCTGGGACCCAATTTGTAAGTTTGTGACTAACTCAGTAGGCCTTAGTAAGTGAGCTATGCCTGGTATACAGTAGGCACTTAATAAATGCTTGTTGAATGGAGAAGCAGTATGGCATAGTGAATAGAGTGCAGGCCTTGGAGTCAAGAAAACCTGGGTATGTGTCATCTGTGACACATACCAGCCTCATTTAGCCTGGGCGAATCACTTCCTCTCTTAAAGTTTCAAACATTTCTGTAAGACTGTTAAACTGTGGAGAAGGTGCTGATCTGTGCTGGTAGAGGAGTTTCCTCTTCTGGGACGGCCATGAAAAACATAGGTCTAGTCCCTATTCTCATGAACTGAAATAAATTCCATTAAATTAGTTTGACTGAGTTGGCAGCTAAACCTCTTATTTTTGTAGGGCCCCTTTTATAGCTTTGGAAGTTCCCACGTGGAAGGTTGAATCATTCTATTCCTCACTTGACTTATTTGGATGTGAAGTCATTTGGAATAGGTTCAGGCAAAAGCTGATGCCACTGGCTTGGTGCTCGTATAAAATGGTCTAAGTTCTCATGAGAGTGCCTGGAGAACAAGGTCAACATAACATATTTCCATGACTCAAAACAATAGACAAATGGCGTACCTAGTTAGTTCATTTATAAAGAACACCTGGTCCTGCTTGGAAGCTGATTCACAGAAGGTAATAGGTGTGAAATTGATATGTACTGGCTCTCCTTTTTGGCTCTATTACTTCTGTTTATCCCAAACCACTTCTAATATAATGAGGCTGTCTTGCTTTGGCATAATATTAAGATGCATTTATGCTTATGTTAAGGGTTACTAGTGCCCATGTAAGGAAACATTTTACAGGATGAGTTTTAATGCTGAGGATAGCAGTTGAATGGAGATTTTCGTCTGGTTGCAGGGTAACCTACTGATTTCAGCTAAGTAAAGGAATGGAACCGAGGGGTGCTGGGTCTGGGACAAATCACACCCTGTGCCAGCCCAAACAATTTTGTACAGGTGAAATCAAGTTAGAGCCAGATGGGGTAAGGAAGTCACATAATAGGAGAGCCTTAAGGGAGTGTATGTGGAAAAGGGAGGGGCTGAGCTTTGGAGATTGGAGGGTGGGGTGAGGGTGGGGAGGTCTTAGGGTTGATTGCATGTAATAAGCCTCAAGGTTTTTTTTTTTTTTAAGATACTAGTTGGCTAGAGCTACCTACATCCTTCTTCCCTGACCTGCTATCTTCTTGCCCTACTACCTAGGGAGAATGTGCCCTTCCCTGGCCACTCTACAGTAGTACCAGGCTTGAGGCAATACCCTTCTTCATAAAATAACAGAATCTCAGAATCAGAAAGGACATAAGAGGCCATCTAATCCAACCTGTACGTGAACAAGAACCTCATTTACACTATGCCCAATGCATCCTGCTTTTGCTTAGAAACCTCGAGTGAGGGAGAACCCACCACCTAAGTGTGTTGCATTTGGAGCCAGAGATGATGAGTGCAAATTCCTCGAACCTCACTTAGTAGCTGTGTGAGCTTGGGCAAGTCAATCAATCCTTCTGGGTTTCCATTTCCTCATTTGTAAGATGAAGAGGCCTCTGGAGTGTCTCTAAGGTCCTTTCCAGCTCTAACTAAGTCTATGATATTGTGACTTCAGGTTATCAGTCCACATTTGCACAACTCTAGAGCTTAGACAGGCAGGTGATAAAGTGGTTAGATTGCCTGGCCTGGGGTCAAGATAACTCAAAGTTTGAACTCAAATAGTTTAAATCTGGCCTCAGACACTTAACAGCTGTGTGACCCCTAGATAAGTCACTTAACTTTGTTTGCCTCAGTTTCTTCATCTGTAAAATGAACTGGAGACAGAAATGGCAACCCCCTCCAGCGTCTCTGTCAAGAAAACCCCAAATGGGGTCACAAAGAATCAGAGGACTGAACAACATCAAAGAGTTTAAGAAATTTTGTCAAACTTACTTTTGCGTCTTTGCCACTTTCATAATTTGGTTCTTCCCTCTGAGTCTAGACAAAACAAATTGAATCCCTCTCTTATACCACAGTCTTTCATGCCCATCCTTTTCCTTCACCCAGTATTCTCCAAGTTAAACCTCCCCAGTGTCTTCAATTTTCAGATCTCTCTCAATCAACATATTCATCATTCCTACCACAATCCTGTCATCACCACCACCACCACCACCATCATCATCTTCATCCATAAAACATTTGAAGGTTGGCAAAGCACTTTACATGCATTATCTGCTTTGAGTCTGTGAGGTAGGAGCTACTATTGGGACCATTTTATAGATGAGGAAACCGAGACTCAGAGAAGTTAAATTAATTCCCCATGTTCTCACAGCTAGTCCAGGCCCATCAGCATCTTTATTGTGCTCTTTTGAATACTCTCCAGCTTATCAGCGTCCTTCTTAAAAGAGGCTCTCAGACTAGAACAGCAGGATTCTGACCCTTATCTAGCTACCCCGCCGAGTTCACCCAGAAGCAAAAAATGGTCTCACTAAACCCAGAAATCTCCAGCCTGTTTGATGGCAGTGGGGGGGGGGGGGGGCGCGGAGGGGAAAGAAACACAGTGCTAGCAAAAAGTGTTGTGGTTTCCTCTGCTCTCCTTTTACAATATCATCAGGTCAGAAATAAAATTAAAATAGATGCAGCTGAATGCTGAGCCTCTGGCAGAGACCTGGTTCAATCTGGCAGGGTCCAGTTAGTGACAGTTGCTTCGGGGAGAGAGAGCTCCGATACTTGGATGGGAGTGACAGCTTGGAAAAGGGTTTGGATTCAATGACTCAGGAGTTGCCCCACAGCGAGGGAAGTGCTGGGGGAGGGGTGTCCTAGTAGAGCCTTAATCGGTCCTTCAGAGTCATTCAAAACCATCACTAGCACTACAAACCGGGCAGTGGGATTCATCTGTTCACTCTTAATGATAATGTCTGTCCCTTCTGCACAACCAGAGCCTGAGCTGGTGATGAAGGGTGATAGGTCTCTGCCCAGGAAACCATTTTACAGGGAAGCCCTCAAATCTTAGCTGCCTGGTGAAATACAACATGGAGGGTGGCCTGGGGACAGAAAGGTTCAGAGTCTTGTCAGTTCTGGCTTCTCTTCAGCTGCAGGATGGAGTTAGTTTCTGTTTGTTTGGGGCTGGTGTTTTTGAAAGGACGAAAACTGCTTTCACAATCATCAGATCAGAGAACCAGGAAACATCACACACACAATGCAAAACTGGACGGCTTCACAATGGCAAGACATTGTCTTCGGGTCACTCCTGCCACCTACTGGATCCTATCTGAACTGCAGAATAGATTGCAAAATTCAGTTCAATTCAATTCAATCAGCTTTTGCTAAGCATCTACAGTGAATCTCATGCTAGACAGTGGGAGGAAATAAAATTTTTAGCCTACTTTTCTATGTTTCCAGGTAATGAGAAGGGAATGTTGAAAACAGTTCAAGTGTACATTGAGGATTGCAGATTTAGAAATGCGTGAGGGGTAATATGGTCCAATCTCTTCAACTGAGACCTAGAGATGTTAAATAACTTGTCTTAAGTTTTACAGGTATGTGTATATATATATATACACATATATATGCTTATATATGTGTATATATATGCATATATACACATATGTATATATACATGTGTATGTATATATATATGTGTGTATATATGTATATTTATGTGTATATATATATGTGCGTTGAAGATAAAAAGACAAAAATAAAAGCCTGAAGATGGGTAGAAGGAGATGGTTGGGATATAATTTATAATCTATATACAAATAAGTAAATATAGAATAGTTTTAGTGGGGAAAAAGGCTTAGCGGGGGGAAGGGGGGAGTAGGATACTGGATTCATGGAGAAAATGGTGTCTGAATCGAGCCTTGAAGGAGGATAACAATTCTTAGAGGCAGAGATGAGGAGCGAGTGAATCTTGGGCACCTGGATAGCTTGCTAATGTCATGTTCCATGAACATTTAGTCAGTCTAGGTTGGTAGTGCAGAGTATTTGAAAGAGTAATGTGAATGAATGAAGCTAGACAGGTAGATTAGCTATAGCATGTGGAAGCTCTTAAATGTCAATTTGGTAAATGCAAAGCCTTACACCTGTATTTAAAAGAATAGGAACACTGCCAGTATGAGAGAGCAGGTATGGCTAGATAGCAATTCACCTGAAAAAGATGTGAGAGATTGGAAGCTCTGTGTGATTCAAAAATATGATATAGCCAGGGGTGTCATGAGGCTCCATGCAATAATGGAAGCAAAACATTTTGCAAATTATAAAGAGCTATGTAAGTGCTGATTATTATTACTATTATTGGCATTAGTCTGCAATCACTTCTACAGGCATCTAGTGGGGTGGTAATTTCATTCCCCGAGACTTCTATTGCACTCCTGCTGAGCTCAAGCAGTGTTTATAGAGCAATAGAGGGATGCTGGTAAATGCTGGTAACTGAGCTCTAAAAAAAAAAAGTATCTATATTTTAAAGTTTAATCTACATTATTAACATCTTCTAAAAGCCTAGATAATCAACAAAACAATAATTCAAGTCCTGATTGGTAGAGATGGCCAATTTCTGAGGTACAAATGCTCACACTGAAAATTTAACATCTCCAAGATGTGCTAGCTGTCTCCATCGTACCTCTGGAAATAATCATCAGCGAAATGATGTGATCATACGGTGCATAAACAAAGCATAGTGTCCAGAACACCTAGGTGACAGATAGTCTTGCAGGACTCTGCCCTCATCAGACCACATCTAGGGTATTTTGGTCAGTTTAGTCCATCAGATTTTAGGAAGGACATTGATAAGCAGCCAGAGCGTGGTGACAAGAGTGGGGAAGCGATCATACTATATAAAATTGATTAAATAAAATTAGTTTGCTTAGTTCTGAGAAGATAAGACTTGGGGGAGAGGGGATAGAAACATGTGAGAGTTGGCTTCAAATGCTGGAAGGACTGCCCCTACGAAGAAGATCAGCTCAGCTTGGCTTCAGAGGGGAGAACCAGGGGCAATGCATAGAGGTTACAAAGAAATAAGGAAAAACTCTGTAATAATTAGAGCTATCTCAAAAATAAAATTGTATGCCTTAGGAGATAGTAGATTCCTCCTCACTAGAAGTCTTTGTAGGAAGACTGCATGATCGCTCATCTGTAATGGTGGGAGTCAATCCAGTCAATCAGTCATCCCATTTTGCTTAAAAAACAAGATGCTTTGGTCCTGATACCTTTATCAGTTGAGAACACCTCTATTGATTCACTCACTCAATCAAAGACATCAGATTGTTGTTGTTATGGGTTGGTCCTGTCCAACTCTTTGTGACTCCGTGGACCATAGCACTCCAGGCCCTCCTATTCTCCACTATCTCTCAAAGTCTCTCCAAGTTCATGTTTGTTGTTTCCATGATACTCTACCATCTTCCTCTCCTTCTGCCTTCAATCTTTCCCAACATTGAGGTCTTTTCCAGTGAGTCCCATCTTTTCATTATGTGGTAAAAGTATTTAAACTTCAGTTTTAGTATTTGGCCTTCCAGTGAACAGCCTGAATTAATCTCAATAAGTGATGATTGATTTGATATTCTGGCTGTCCAAGGGACTTGTGAAAGTCTCTTTTCTCCAGCACCATGATTCAAAAGCTTTGATTCCACAGTACATAGCTTTCCTTATAGTCCAATTTTCATAGCCATATATTGTTACCGGAAAAAAAAAAAACATACTTTTTATGGACCTTTGTTTTTAAGTATGCTATCCAGATTTGCCATAGCTTTCTTTCCAAGGGGCAAGCATCTTTTAATTTCATGGTTGCAGTTGCTGTCTGCAGTAATCCTTGAGCCCAAGAATATAAAATCTGACACTACTTCCATTTCTGCTCTCTCTATTTGCCAGGAAGTGATGGGAACAGTTGCCAAGATCTTAGTTTTTTTTTTTTTAATGTTAAACTTCAAGCCAGCTTTTACACTCCCCTCTTTCACCTTCATCAAGAGGCTTCTTAATTCCTCTTCACTTTCTGCCATCAGGGTGGTATTGTCTGCATATCTGAGATTGTTGATATTTTCCCCAGCAATGTTAGTTCCAGCTCTTGATTCATCCAGCCTGGCATTTCACATGACATACTCTGTATATATGTTGAACAAATAAGGTGACGATATAAAGCCTTGTGATACTCCTTTCTCAATCTTAAACCGATCAGTTGTTCCATATTCAGTTCTAACTGCTGCTTCTTGGCCTGTATATGTGTTCCTCAGGAGACAAGTAAGATGATCTGGTACTCCCATCTATTTGAGGACTTGCCACAATTTGTTGTGTTCCACACAGTCAAAAGCTTTAGTGTAGTCAATGAAACAAAAACAGATGTTTTTCTGGAACTCCTTTGTTTTCTTCATAACTCAGTGAGTGTTGGCAATTTGGTCTCTGGTTCCTCTGCCTCTTCAAAAGCCAGCCTGCTCTTCTGATAATTCTCATTTTACCTATTGCTGAAGCCTCGCTTGCAGAATCTTAAGCGTAACCTTGCTGACATGTGAAATGAGCAAAATTGTTCAAATTGTTGAACATTCCTTGCTGGAAGTTCATCAAACTAAATCCTTAATCAATTTGGAAGAAGCAAAAAATATCGAATGGAAAGAAATGATTCTATATAGATAGTACATCGGGATTGGCTGGGGAGATTCATTCATGCCATGTGGAGCTTATGTGAAAACAACAAGCTAGTTTGGAACTGCTTATTTCTAGCATCCAACATATTGGTGGAAAGCAGTTCTAAGCTATGCTTTTGAGAGGGAGTGCCTAGGGGGAAAAGGCAGAAAGAGAACTTTTGTTTCTTTTCTTACACCCTCAACCAGAGCATGACCTTATGAACTTCAAAGTGCTGGAAGATTTGGAACTTCCCAGAAGGTGTCCTAGTAGTATTCTGGACGCAGCTGTGGCTGATGGCATCATCTCCATGGGGAGGTGAGGATAAACTCAATCAGGCAGAGGCAAACTGCAAATGTAAAGACCAACTTGAACTTGTGGGCTACACAGAAACAGATGGCAGGCCATAGCTGACCCACAGGACAAAACTAGGTTGCTGATGCTCAACTAAACACATTGAAGAAGCGCAGGTTCAGGATTCTATTAGAACCCAACAGAACACTATACAATGCTTAAGGGGAACTTAATGAGAAGCATATATGGAGAGAAAAGAACTTTCAGCAACTGGGACCTTTTTGATACATTTGGTCTCTGGCTTTGGGCCCACTTTCCCATGGACTCTGTATATTTGTGAAACACTATGCCTCCAGTTTGGAAGGATGTTTTGTACTGCCTCTTCCTAGTATGTGACTTTAGTAAATGCCCATTTCTAAATGCTAATTGTTGGTCTGGCTAATTAATGTCAACTGATAATTAACAGGTAAGCATGGGGTTCAAGTACAACCCCAACTCCTCAGGGTTAATGCTAGAATTCTGAGGGGAGTAGGGGCACCTAGCCTGCCAGTTTGAGTTGGCATTCAGAGAGTGAACTTGGAACCTGCGCTATATGTCAGTTATATTATAGAAGGGATTCTTGATCAGGTATGGGTGGGCCTAGGTGATCTTAAAGATTCTATCCTATTATAGGATTCCATGATTCTTTGATTCCGAGTTTGTGTTTTGATCTAGGAGGAATAGGGAGCCACTGATGATATTTTTTTAACAGTTGAATGATATGCTAATAAGCTAGGTAGAGAATTGTTTGTCTTACTTTAACCCCAATAAAATAAATTAGGTCATGAATGCTGAATAAAATGGTCATTAGGGACTGTCCTCATTCCAGATAACTAGGGACTTCTAAGTGGTCATTTTAATAGTTATCATTTCAGCATTTGCTTGGACACCAACCAAATCTCAGAAGAAACGTACTTGTAGTTGACATTAAGAGTAATGGAAAGATGAATAGTGGGTACAAGTAATTCTTTGACCTATTACCAACAATGAATTTTTGGGGAAAAATATCTTAAAGTACATTTTCTTTTCTTTCTTTCTTTCTTTTTTATTTTTTTTGAAGGCGGTGGTAATCAGGGTTAAGTGACTTGTCCAGGGTCATATAGCTAGAAAGTATCTGAAGCTGAATTTGAACTCAGGTCCTCTTAACTCCAGGATTGGTGTAAAATATATTTTCAAGCATTTGTATTTCCAGAAAAGGATGTGGTTTAGTCATATAGCAAGAGTTAACAATAAGATACGGGCAGAGAGAATGCTGCATTACTACCCCTGAAATATAAAAATAATCAGAAGGCCTTAGGGGTGTTGAATGGACCTTTAATGGAATCCTGATGGCAAGACTCAGACAAGAATCTAACAAGGTCGTGGGATCTTGTAGGATCATAGACTTCAAGTTGGGAGGGACCTTAGCACTAGAAGGGGAACGCAAAATCCAGAGAGGTTACTGACCTGCTCAGGAAAATTGAAGTGGAAGAGCTAGAATTTGAACCCAGGTCCTCTGACTTTAAATCTAATACTTTCTGGCATAGGCTGATGATAAGAAAGTGGGGAAAAGTTTTCATCTGCGCTGCTGGAAGGAAAACCACCAGTGAGGCTTTAGCTAGATGTGCAAATGTGGGGACAACACTCCATAGGTTTGACATGGAGTATGAATGCCTTTGAGGAGGAAGTGTTAAGTACACTGATGTTTCTGTGAGGACTGTTGGCTTTCCTGGGCCAGTCATGTAGAAAACTGTGATATTGCCAAAAGCTTCAGTAATTGTTTCCTCTTTTACAACTTGGTATAGCAGGCCATGAAATGGATTTGGAGTCGGAGGATGTGAATTTAAATCCTGGCTTTGACATTTAGTGCCTTTGTGACCTTGAGCAGGTCACTTGACTTCCTCTGTTTCCTCATCTATAAGATGACAGTGTTGGACTCAGGGACTCTTAAGGATCCTTCCAGGTCTAAATCTGTGACGCAACGAATTATGTGGTAGGATGATCACACTGGAAAAATGTTTATTGTATTATACTATCACTTTTAATTTTTATTTTATTTTGTGACTTTGTGAATAGGGTTGAGGTCTTTCTAATTGAGGTCTTTCATGAATCCTCACCCTTCCCCAAAGTTATTAGTGCCTTCTCTTCTAAGATTTCCTTAAATTAGATTCGTATAGGTCTTGCATATTTCTATGTATCATTTGCTGTTTTTGTTGTTGTTGTTGAATCGTTTCAGTGGCGTCTGAATCTTTGTGACCTCATTTGGGGTTTTCTTGGCAAAGATACTGGAGAGGTTTGCCATTTCCTTCTCCAGCTTATTTTACAGATGAGGAAACTGAGGAAAACAAGGTTAAGTGACTTGCCCAGGGTCACGCAGCTAGTAAGTGTCTGAGGCCAAATTTGAACTCAAGTCCTCCTGACTCCAGGGCCAGTGATCTACCTACTCTGTGATCCAGTTGTCCCTTATCTCTCATAGAGACACTTATTGACTCAGACTAGCAGGGGCAGACAACCTGCATCACTCCCTACCCTGTTTCCATCCTGTAGCCATTGAGGTTTTTGTGGGTTTAGCTCTGGAGAAGCCTGGCCTCTAATTAGGGAGATTAGGCTCCCATTCTCACTCTCCTTGACTAACACCTCCTCCTCCTCCCTAGTATCCCAAGGTTAATTATAGTTTGAATTATGGCTCATGTCTAGGTCTCACCGAAGGGGAAAATAAAAGCGATTTTCAATGTGCAGTAAGAATCAAGTATAGGACAGGTAATTTGTTCCTATAGAGAGAGCAAACAGTAAATCTAGATAAATAACAACACGCATTAAACAGAACAGTTTAAAAAGGATCCAGTGACTTTACATATCTATGGGAATCTGGTAGATTCATTAAGACATAAAATAATTTGAAAGGCTGCTAATTAACCATTTCACTTCCACATCAGCACCAGGCACTGTCCAATCCAATAGTAAAGCTCGATAGGCTTTCAGGTAGCAGTGAGTGGCCTTTCTCTCCATACACCAGAGTTCATGCTTCTTGAAGTTACTTCCTTTGTCAGTTAACTGACTTTCTGAATTCTTCTATCCTTGCTGTGTCTCCCTGCTCCCCGTATAGATGCTTCCCAAAGGAACTCCTTCTACCACCAGAGCCCACAATCTCCAGACTTTTGAAACATAAGATTGCTGCCTATCTTGAACATCTCCCCCACAGGATGTGAGTTCAACTAAGATTGTTGTTGTTGAGTCATTTTCAGTTGTATCCAACTTTTTGTGATGTTGTTTGGGAGTTTTCTTGGCAAAGATACTAGAATGGCTTGCCATTTTCTTCTCCAGCTCATTTTACAGATGAAGAAACTGAGGCAAACAGGGTCATACAGCTAGTGTCTGAGGCCAGATTTGAACTCACAAAGATGAGACTTCCTGACTCCAGGCCTGCCATTCTATCTGCTCTGCCACCTGGATGCCCAATTAAGATTAAGAAAGAGCAAAGAGTCGGAGGGAAGAGACAGCCCAGTTGCAGGAAGGCAAGAGAGAGTGACAGAGATGTAGTTTGCAGTCAGTAGCCAATTAGGGTACTCTTCATCTTTTTCCCATGGCAAGTCCTTAAGTCATAGCCAGAAGAAAGATTACTCTAAGTTTCTATGTAATCTCCAGGGATGGCAACTGAGTATGCTCCAAAGAGAGCATATGTATTGTCTTCTCTACTAGAACTCTTTGAAGGCAGGGATTGTTTCACTTTTGTCTTTGTAAACCCAGTATTCACAGTTTGCCTGGCACATAGTAAGAGCTTAATAAATGTTTATTGACTGATTGATATGTATATATGTATATTCCTTTATTGTGTACTTCCTGAATTGGGGATGGAATTCTAGGAACAGGGTCACTGTATGCCGCAGATGACAGAAATATTTCCTGAGCAGACACCATTCACATAAAACTTGTATTAAGTTATGAAATGTTATTAGTTGGGACAACTAGGTGGTGCCGTGAATAGAGCACTGACCCTGGAGTCAGGAGGACCTGAGTTCAAATGTGACCCCAGACACTTACTAGCCATGTGACAGTGGGCAAGTCACTTAACTCCTGATTGCCTCCGAGGAAAAAAAAATATTATTAATCAACTACTTTTCATTACTCTCAATAAGTCAGCCAACAAGCACCTACTATATATATCAGGCACTGTACTAAGCCCTGGGGATGCAAAAAAAGGCAAAATACAGTCAATCCCTGCTCTCAAGGACTAGACAAATGGGGGAAACAACATGCAAATAACTATGTACAAACAGTCTTGTTAAATGGGAGATGATTGATAAATTGGAGATAATCAACAGAGGGAAGGCAGTAGCATTATGTAGAATTAAGAAAGGCTTCTTGCAGAAGGTGGGACTTAAATGGAGAGCTGAGAGAACCCAGGGAAACCAGAAGGCAGAGATAAGGAGGGAGAGAGTTCCAGGCATGAAGAATAGCAGCCAAAATGCCCAGAGTCAAGAGATGGAGTGTCCTGGGCAAGGAACATTGGGGAAGCCAGTGTCACTGGATCATAGAATAGGTGGAGTGGGGCGGTATCAGGGCAGGAAGACTAGAAAGATAGGAAAAGGTCAGATTATGGAGGGCCTTATAAGCTAAAGGATTTTATGCTAGATTTTGAAGGCAGTAGAGAGTGCTGGAGTTTATTGAATAGGGGGGATGACATGGTTAGACTTGCACTTTAGGAAGATCATTTTGACAGCTGAGTAGAGGATGGACTGGAGTGGGGAGAGACTTACGGCAGAGAGAGCAACCAGCAAGTTATTGAAATTGTCTAGGTATGAAGTGATAGGGGCCTGCATCAAGGTGCTGGCAAGGTCAGAGGAGCAAAGGGAGTATGCATAAGAGATGTTAGAAAGGTAAAATCGATAGGACTTGGCAATAGATTAGAAATAAGGAGTGAGGGAGCGAGGAGTCAAAGATAATAGCTAGTTTGTAAGCTTAAATAACTGGAGGATAAATGATAACTTCTACAATAATAGGGATGTTAGGAAGAGGGGAGGATTTGGGGGAAAAGATCAGTTCAAATTGAACTTAAAAAGTAAGTTCAATTTTGGACTTAGGATGTTTATGATACACCCAGGCATGAAGATAGATGAAGATGTAGCAAAGGAGAATGAGGAGAGGTCAGAAGGGTAGAAGGAGAACCAGGATTACAAAAACCTAGGGAGAAGAGAGTAATAAAGATAAGTGGGTGATAGTGTCGAAGGCTGAAAAGAGGTGAAGAAGGATGAGGACTGGGAAAGACCATTAGATTGGGCAATTAAGAGATCATTGGTTATTTTGGAGAGAGCACTGTCAGTGGAATGATGAGGTCAGAAACCAGATTTCAAAGAGTTAGAAAGAGAGTGAGAAGAAAGGAAATGGAGTCAGCTTTCTCAAGTTTAGCCACCAAAGGGAGAAAAGATATGGGACAGTGGCTAGAGGGGATAGATGGATCAAATAAGGGCCATTTTAAAAAAAGGATGGGTGAGATATGGGCATGTTTTTGCAGATAGTAGGGAAGTGACCAATACACACACACACACACACACACACACACACACACACACACACACAGAGTGGAGATATCACCAAACATCTATCATTAATCTCAATGATTAATCTTTAAACATAAAACTTGAAGATATCCCTCACTTAACATCATTTTGAACTTAAGGAAAATGATTAAGTCCCACATATATTATAGAAACCAGATTCAATGGCTTCCTCTTGTTGTGTTTGCCATTTTCTCCTCTGTTGCTGCCAGCAGAACTGCTTGACTTGATTACCTCCCATGACATGTACTTTGACACGAGCAGTTAGCAAAGATATGACAAATAGCAAGTAATTATCAGGTTCCAGATTCCTGGCTCCAAAGACCCTAAGAGGATAATAGCTCTCAGTCAAAGAAACCATTGAGTTGGGAAAGAAATTTGTCTGACATCAGAACAAGTTACTAATTTGTAAATCATTGTTGGGTATTCCCAGGTAGCTAGGTCACCAACAAACAATTGGAGTGAGGTTCCATTGGCAATCAACAGACATCTCAATTTTTGGCTTTATATTGTTCCCATTCTTCCTGTTCAAAGTTCCTATAACATATTCTGTAAATTGGCCATTATGTTTAAATGATGGCAAAACCACAAAAGCAAAAAACATCAGCAACAAATTGTAAATGAATTAACTTGGATGTCCACATTCCAAATTTCAAGATCAGAGCCAGCTGGGGCTCCTGGATGGCAAAAGCAGTTGCCTGTTTATACTATAAAATTTACAGGCTACTTCAAGACCCCTATGGTATGAGGGCCTCCCAGACACTGAGCTAGCTCTGGCAATGAGTGTACCTCATCCTCTATGTGTACATTCCTGGAAAGTATACTGCCAAGGTAAGCGAACTTATCCACAGCATTCTAAATTTCTCCATTTGCTGTAACCAATCGTTACACATATGAATTATGTGGTGCTGGCTGATGGGGCAACTGTGTTTTCTTAGTGTTAATTGTTAGGCCAAAATTGGCACAAGTGTCAGAGAATTGATCCATACTCTGCTACGTTTCACCCTCAGAGGCTGCATTGAGTTCACAATCATCTACGAACAAAAAATCGTGCACCAACTCTCCTTCCTCTTTAGTGTTGGCTTATAGCCTTTTCAAGTTAAACAATTTATAGTCAGCGTAGTAGCTGTTCAATCCTTGTTGAAGGTATCTGACAACATCACTGAAAAATTATGCTAAAAACCAAGGGAGCGAGCACACAGCCCTTTTTCACTCCACTGGTGCCTGGGAAGGTGCAAGAACATTGTCCATTATCCAGAACCCAGGCAAGCACACTGTCATGAAACTGACACACAATTTTGATGGATTTCTTGGAGCACCCAAATTTTGCCATGATCTTCCACAAGCCCTCAGGACTCACAGTATCAAAGGCCCTGGTCAGGTCGATGAACATTGTAGACAGACCTCTGTTTTGCTCCTGGCATTTCTCCCAGAACTGTCAAGCAGCAAACACCATATCAACTCTTCTTTGGCCCTTTCTGAAGCAACAGGGGCTCTCAGGTAGATGGCATCTTCCAGGTAAAGGATCAGTCTATTAAGGAGGACTCTGGCAAGAATCTTGTCCACAATGACTAAGAGAGAGACCTCTCTATTATTGTTATAGGACAGTCACACAGTTAGGGTCACACAGCTAATAAGAATCCGAAGCCTGATTTGAACCTAAGTCTTTCTGACTCAAGGCCTGGCACCCTATCCACTGTATTACCTACCTGCTCCTGATAATATTTGGGTAGTGTTCACACTATTAGAGTTTAATTTTTCCATTAAATATATAGTTTAAAAATATAACCAAAATGAAATCGGCTGCCTTATGGGGTAGTGCCTGGTATTTAATAAATGCTTGTTGACTGGTTTGCTAAATTTAAGTGTGATTTATCAAACCAGGGGCCAACATTTTTTTTTTGATACCCACAATATGAGTCACTTTATGACTGAAATCAGTAGGGAATGAAGAAATGGGAGATGGGGATTCATTGAATAGGAATTACATGTGATTAGAATTTTATTAAGGTAAGGGTTGCCTATGGTCATCATTAAGTTTGTGTGGTTGTTTTTATTTTTAAGTAGCCAGTTGAAGTTAAGTGACTTGCCCAAGGTCACACAACTAATAAGTGTCTGAAGCCACATTTGAACTTAGTCCTTCTGCTCCAGGCCCTGTGTTCTATATGCTATGCTACTTAGCTGCCCCTTGTTTGGGTTCTTACGCAAAATAATGCAAGGAACTACACCAGAAAAAAAGTTCTATCTATCTATCTATCTATCATCTATTTTGGTTATTTATTTTTTGGAGGCAGTATGCAGAATGGATAGATCATTGGGCTTGGAGTAAGGAATCAGGTAGATTTGGATTCAAATCCTATGTCAGATATTAACTATCTATGTGACCCTGGACAGTTCCTTTAATGTCCTTGTGACTCAGTTTCCTTATCTGTAGGATGAGGGCGTTGGAGTCAAAGATCCTATGACTTCTACTATTGCTTTTATGATCATATATATATACATATACATATACATATATATATATATGTGGAGAGAGAAAGAGAGGGAGAGAGGAAGGGAGGGAGGGAGAGAGAGAGAGAGAGAGAGAGAGAGAGAGAGAGAGAGAGAGAGAGAGCGCACAAAAGGTAGGGCAGAAAAGGAATCACAACTGTCGCTCCTGAGGGTCTTGAAAACTTCATCATAACAGCCTGAAACAGAAAGCCATTAAAATACCCCATTGGGTATGACAACAGGGAAATGAGTTCCAGGAGCAAACTGGGTTTGCTGAACTGGGAGGTGAAGAATGTTGTTTAGAAAGAGCTTTTTATAAGTATCTTCAGTTTGGTTCTATCAAGCCTACAAGAAATGCCTCTAAGGGTGAGACCAGTTATCCCTCTGTGGACCTTTTAAAACATCAAAGAAAACTTTGTGGAGGGCTTCTTTCATGTTTTCTCTAAACCAAGGCATAATGAAATCCTTAGTAGGTCTGAGACACTTTTGTTTCATAATTACTTTAGTGGAGCTATTTTTATAAGTATATCTGACTTGGGCAGTTGGGTGGTACAGAGGGTTGGTAAACAGCATTGGGCCTGCAGTCAGGAGGACCTGAGTTCAAATCCAGTCTCAGATACTTAATAGCTGTGTGACCCAGGGCAAGTCATTTAACCTTGATTGCTACACACACTAAAAGATAATAAATATATCTGACTTTACAGGACAGGATGGGAACTGAACTTGTGATTTCCTTAATACAGGGAACTTCTTGATGTGTAAACCTCCAGTACCAATGAAAGTCAGTATCTTTTCTGCAACTTCTAGTCTTTAGAGAGTGGCCTAGAGAGGTGGTGTCAAACTTAACCAGGAACAGAGGGTAACTATTCCATACATAAGAATATGTATAGGTCACATATTGATTTAGTCTTAAAATGTAATGGTATCTATGCTTTATTGTATTTTTATTTATTTTGTTAAATATTTCCCAATTACCTTTTATTCTGATGTGGCTACACTGGGGAGTGTTGAGTGACAGTTCATTGAATGTTTGACTTCTCTGGCCTAGGGGATGGGAGAGGGTAAGTGACTTACCCCAGGACACACAGCCAAGGCAAGACTGTACTTGAGTCTTCCTAGTTTCAAAGCTTTCTCTCCATCTACTCTAGCACGCTGCCTTTTATCTGATTTTATAATAAAAATGAATCTGAAAAGTTTATCTGTATTATAGTTTTCATCATACTAAACTGTCCTGGGGTCATTTTCAGAGGCTTTTAGACACAGTCCCTATAGAATAATAGATAGGTCTTGCCCCTGACATCCAAATTTCCCTTAATAAGCAGTTATGGTTATATAATCTCTAAATGTACTTAATCTGGTCCAGCTCATCTACTCTTTGGGATAGACCTTAATCTTCTTGTCTCACAGCCTCTACTACTGTTTGTTGACTTCCAATGGCCTACATTCTTCTTTCCAACAAAAAGAAGAAAGCCAGGGATTCAAAAATTGGAAATATTTAAAAGAAATTTAATCTTCTAGAGGCGTAGAAACAGCACAGAGAATGGCATGTAACTGATCTGAATTTATTGTCTAAACTGCAAAGACATGGAAAGCTGTGGCTATCTCTTCAGAGGCCTGAATGGCGGACAGTTAGCCTTGTACTGCACAGGGAAGATTGGGAAGAGGAGGTAATTTAATATTGAGAAAAACTGTAGCAATAGACATGGAGGAGTGGAGGGATCTAGGGGTCTATGGAGAAACTAACTGAAATGGGGAAAAAAAGAAAAGAAAATCAGGTTTATCAGACCACAGGGCAATGGATGACCTCTTGGGTGAAAAGCTCCTTGTGAAGAAACAGCAATGCTTAAGTAACATTAATCTATCCTTAGCAAAAAAGGTGGCATTTTAGACCAATTTCAAGTACAATTCTACTCACTTATTCTTGACTTTTCCTTTAGGAATTCTCCCTGGATTTTAGGTTGCAATCAAAATCCCTACTTGGTAGTTTTGCCTCATTTTTTCAAAGACTGGTTTGTAGTAAAAACAAACAAACAAATAAATAAATGAATAAACAAATGAAACATCCTAGGATGCTTATTTGTGTTAGACTAGGAAGGATGGTATAGTGGAAAGGGGTCCGGAAGTCTTGGGTTTAAATTCTGCCTCTGATACTTTCTAGGTGTATGATGGGTAATTAATTGCTTTAACTTCTGATCCTCATCTGTAAAAATGAGGCTGATAGTAGTGATAATAATGATTCAAAGTTTGCAATAACCAATATCTCAGTTCATCCTGACAAAAATCCTGGGAGGCAGGTACTGTTATTATTCCCATTTGATAGATAAGGAAACTGAGGCAGAAAGAGATTAAGTGACTTTCCCAGGATCACACAGCTAGTAAGGTTGGATTTGAATTCCGGTCTTCTTGAAGCCAAGTCAAGCATTCTATCAACTGTACCACCTAGATGCCAGCATAATACCTGTATAAGACCTACCTCACAGGGGTCAAATAAGATTAAGCGCCATGTAAATGTCAGTCATGATGATGATGATGATGGTGGTGGTGGTGGTGATGTGGAGGCCATCCTGTGAAGCTAAATGACAGGGCCCTTGGCCCCCTTCTGGTTGACTCAGTGCTGAAGGACTCGGCACCTTGAGACAATGGAGTCATCTTACTGGCCACTGAGCAGGAAGAGCTGCTCCTCAGTTCTGTAGACTTAAAAGAAGAACAATTCCTACTATTGCTTTTTCTCCACTTCTACTGTCCTCAATGTGTGGACTGAAACTCTCCCTGGCACATCCTGTGAGGGGTAAGTGAGCTCTCTCTCGTCCTCGAAGAAACGGAGACCACTCGCACACAGGACCGATAGCATGTGCTTATTCAGGTGAGCTCTGCCGGAGATCAGGTATGTTATAGCGGGGATGTAGAAGTTGGATTAGATGACAACCGAAGACCCTTTCCAAGTCTCAGATTCTGTGATTTTTTTTGTGTTGTTTTTTGTTTTTACCTGAGTCTAGGTGACCAAACATTCATCCCTAGGTGGATGTTCTTAGCTTTGGTTTTATTCCATTAAAGGAATATTTCTAAGACTTCTGAAGCATAGACCAAAAGTTGAAAGAGACCTTAGATGTCACTTATTCCTCTCCTTTTATTTGAAAAATGAAAAGTGTGGGGCCCAAAGGGGAGAAGTGGCTTACCTGAAAGTCATGCAGCCAGTAAATATCAGAAGCAGGATTCAAACCTAGGTCCTCTGATTCCAAATCCAGTGCTCCTTACCCTCCGTCAGGCTGCCTGCAATCCAATCCGGTGACGGAAGTCTGAAAAGGTTTGTATGCTGTTTTATGTGTCAATGTCGATCACAAGAATACTGGGAAGAACAAGCCAAAATATTAAATAGTCATGGCTCTATTCTCTTCTCCTTGATAAGTAAGAAAGTTGGGGCAGCTAGGTGGTGTGGTGGATAGAGCACTGGCTGTGGAGTCAGGAGGACCTGAGTTCAAATCCGGCCTCAGATGCTTACTAGCTTTGTGACCCTGGGCAAGTCACTTAATCCTGATTGCCTACAAAAAAGGTCAGTTTTAAAAGTCAGCTTTTCTGCCATTTTCCAGGCATACATCTCCAAAATGATTAGAAAGTAAATGTAAGCTCTTTTTGCTTACGTTTGAAGATAGCTCTAAATTTCTTCTGTAGATTTCGTGTCCTCATTTTAATGCAAGTAATCACAACTAATTTAGTTTGCTTAAGGTAAGAAATTAAAAATAGGAAGGATTTCAATTAGATACCAAGAAGATTCTGACTCTAAGTGTTGCTAGAAATTCACATTGTCCTTTTCAGAAGAACTTAAAGATTTCTTTGTTTGGTACAGTTTGGTATAGTATCATCCTATCTAGCTAGATCTGTGTGTGTCTATATACACATATATATATATACACATACATATACATGCATGTATACATATGTATATTAACATGATATAAACACATGTACATGTAGACAATATATATTCCTGTCTACATTATTAAATTTGTATCTATCTATATGCACACACATAGGATTATATGTATATATAAATAAATATATATACATACATGAATATTTACATGGTATAAACACAGGTATATAGATAGATACATTTATTTCTGTTTATATTATTGTACCTGTATCTATCTATATACGTATACATATAGTGTTATATATAAATCAATATATGCCTATATATTATTTTAGAAATCTTAACATGCTATATAAATGTCAGTTACTTTCAAGGATTCCAAGTTATAAGCCCCTTTATTTGCCTGCCATTTTTTTTTAATGGGGAAAGTTAACTTTAGTTTGGACAAACAGCAAGTTAAGTCTTTGTAGATAATCTTACTGTTTCCTCTTCACCCTTCGTTTCTTACTCTAGTCCTGTGGGAGTAGAGTTCTGATTTCACCAGCACAATGAATGGACCACTTGTATGAAACTCATGCCAACAGTTGACACTATTGTGAGGAGAAGAGGGATATCCAATGGGGGCAGTCTGCTCTTAAATGTACTTGGTCATATCACAGGATCACCTTGAAGCACATAGAGATTGAAAAGGTAACAGATGGTTCCCTAGTGAATGTGTGGACAGGAGGACAGTGTAGCCAGAATTGTGAGAAAAGCCTTATCTGTCATCCTTGATAGAAAAGACCAAATCTCTGACTGTTCTGGCTCATTTTTAACTGAATTCTGATAATAACCCCATGTAACTAATGTTTTCTGGAACCAGTTGGTTACGTCGTTGGGTCTAGTCCAAAAGAAGAACAAGGAAGGAAGTCAAGTCAGAAAATGGGGAAAAACATCATGGGTAAGAACAGGGATCATCACACAGAGCAAGGAAGTTAAAGTTAGATACTTCTTAGGTTTACAAGATGGGCCATTTCTCAGGGGATGTGGATTATGACAAACTAGGAGGTGGGTGGCTTCAGGCCAGTAGAACTACTGCATATTCGTTTCTCTAGAGTCAGTTTTCAGACAGATTCTCAGCTGTGGCACTGTCACATTAGGCATTTTGCCAGGAAAAAGACTTACTCAGGGAAAGGAACATCCTAAACATGGTAAGTGTCCTTTGCATAGCTCTCTTTACCCTTGGCAGATGGAATGTGGCAGGAGAGGAATCCCAAGCATTGGCACATTGGGTCCTGGTTTCATCACATCGGAGAGTTCACACTCTTTGGAACAAAGCCAGCTGGACACCAGGGGAATACTGCACAAGAAGCACATATTATCACGTTGCAGCCTAGAATGGTGACAAAGCTTCTTGATGTCACAGCCAGCTTATTTACATATTCCCATCTGATTGGCTTAAATATGCTAATCCTAGTGTGCTGGTCTGATTCTCTGCTGCATGACTTTGGTCTCATCTGTCTAAAGCTGAAAATATTCTTGAGGGTGTGACACTGGATGGATGGCCAGGAATAAGTGTGTTTCCACAGAGTGGGTTTGAAGATGAAAGGACAGAGAGAGAGTTGAGAGTGAAAGTACACAAAATGGGCCCCCGGTTAATATTTGCGAATCTATGAAGTCCCAAGGAGGAAATTTGGGCTGAAAAGTTAAGAAACTTGTGTTGTGGCTGGCAGTCCATCCCTAAGTCTAATGGATTAATCCAGTGTTAGGTAAATCTTCAAGAGAAAATGGACAAGGCCATCCATGTGCTTAGGGCAAGTTTTCCATGTTGTAGTGTACAAGTAGTAGTGAAGATTCAATAGTTTGCCAATGATGGGTGAGAATACTAATAGAAAAAAAAATACTAATTATATTGTATTTACATGAAGTACGAGAGAAATATTGTAAAGGATATCATCAGAGAGACGTATGACTGGAGAAGTAGATGAGTTAGTCATATGTCAAGAATAAGGGATAAGGGATGGATATCCATGTGCACCATCGGTACCCACATAACAATCAAGAGAACCATAGGACTTTAGAGTTGGAAGGAATTCAGAGCCATATAGTCCAACTTATGCCTCCCCTAAGAATCCTTGCTACAACATACTTCATATGTGGTCAACCAACCTTTTCTTAGACTTGGATCTCCCAAGGAAGTTCCTTCCATTTTTAGACAGCTTTAATTGTGAGGAAGTTTTTCCTTACATCAAGTTTAAAATTTGCCTCTTTGGAACTCCTCCTCATTGATCTTTGTTTCTGTCCTCTGAGGATAAACAGAACAAATCTAATCTGACAGTCCTCTGAATACCTGAAGACGTGTCCCACCTCCCTCCTCCACCCCAATCTTCTTTTATTTTTCCAGGATCAACATCCTCAGTTCTTTCATTTGAACCTCATGTAACATGAACTCAAGGCCCTTCACTATCCTGATAATGATACTCCAGCATTGAAATACTATTGAGGCAACCAGATGGTGCAATAGCTCTTGAAACAGGAAGGTCTGTTCAGGAAGACCAAATTTGGCCTCAGACCAACGTGGGACCCTGGGCAAGTCCCCTAACTTCTGCCTGTCTCAGTTTCTTCAACTGTAAAATGGAGCTCATAATAGCATGTACCTCCCAGGGGAGTCTTAAATGAGATAATATTTGCAAAGCAGTTAGTGCAGTGCCTGCTGTATAATGGGCACTTAACAGATGCTTTTTTCCTTCTTAAACTAGGACAACCAGAACTGAATATTATACTTATGTTGTCTCCTCCATTAGAATGGGAGCTCTTTGGCAGGAACTGTTTGGGGTTTTGTTTGTATCCCTAGAGCTTAGCACATTCCCTGGAACTTAGTAATAGATTAATAAATGCTAGCTGACTGATTGATTCTCCTGATTTAAAGTTTAGTTACTTTGTAAAAAAAGGGAAAACAAGGTTAGTCTGGTATGACTTGTTCCTTTGTTCCTTTTTTCCTTTCTATTCTTTTTCTTAAGGTTCTGACTTGTTTTTTCACTGATATATAAAACTCCCTATGAGTTTGGGCCTGGTTTGCAACTTAAAATCTTCAAGACTTGCCTAGAGTACTAAGAGGTTACGTGATTTGTCCTCGCTCATGTAGTCAGCGTGCATCAGACGTGGGGCTTGAACCTTGGTCTTCTGGACTCCAAGACCAGATCACTATCTGACATGCCAATGGGCTTCTCACATGACTTTTTTCTGAAGAAGGCATGCTTGGATCTCCGTGATCAGTGTGCTTTCTTCTCCAGAGAAACAGAAACTTCACTAACCACCTCTTTAATGATCTATTCCATTAATTTGCCAGGAATCACAGCCAAGTTTACTGGCCTATATTTTGCAGACTCTATTCTCTTTTCTTTGTTTTTGAAAATAAGGGTATTTGCGCTTCTCCGGCCCTGTAGCATTTCTTTCTTTCTCCACTGTCTTTCAAATATCACGTATAGTGGTGGTTTAGCAATTACCTCTTCCAAATCTTTTAGTATCAGAGATTGTAGCAAACCTGGTCCATCAAAGGCGGTTATCTCCTAATATTTTAGGAAGTTATTAGTCCAAAGGTCACTCTCCTTGGCAGAGAAAACAAGCAAAACAAAAACTGAACAATCCTACCTCTCTCTGTTGCCTTCCACCCACCCCGAGCAGCAACCTTTTTCCTTCTTTGATCTTCTTTCCCCTAACATTGCTTATTAAAAACTCCCCAAATCCTTCTTGTTGTCCTAAGCTTTTCTTGCCAACCTAAACTCATTCTGAGTTCTAGCCCTCCCTATTTACATACATTTTAATACTCATTGGTTATATGCTGCAGCCTGCTCATGTCTACCATGCACCTCTTCATTGACGCCTGTGCAATATTCATTTACAATTCTTTGGAGACTGTTGTATTCCTTGTCTTTTTGCCATATAGCACTATTGGCATAAAATTCATTTAACACCTTTATTTTCCCAGGAAGCTGCATCACTGACTTTACACAGTTGGGCTTAGAGCCCAAGGCATTGCACTATGCTTTGGGGGCATAATTGCAACATAAAACTTGAGTTTTTTTAAAGGCAAACAATGAAAATATGCAATGAATGCACAGGGAGCTCTTTCTCCACAACTGTAGGGTGAACAAGACGAGGGAAGCAACTAGTAGGATGTCGGCTCTTTCACAAACTTGTGCCCATCAGGCCTCTATTTTTTTCTCTACTGTACATAGCCATGAATGTGTACAGTTGTCAATATGAAAGTGAAAATGAATTTGCTAATAAAATCACGTCAATGCCCACAAGTTAAATGCACAAACGTTGAGGATTTTCTGTACTTTCTGCCCTTGTGTACTTTCCTTCTGACAGGATGGTTCCTCCCAGAATCTCCTTGTGAGGAGGGTGCCTGGACCACCCATGGCTTCATTCCTCTCCAGGTTGTACTCCAGACTTTCTCTACCATGCCCCCATGTAATGTACTTTCACGTCCTTCTCTCCCTCCCTTTTCAATATTGTCTTCTTTATTAGAATGTAAACTCTTTGAGAGCAGGTACTCTTTCCTTCTTTCCTTCCTTCCTTCCTTCCTTCCTTCCTTCCTTCCTTCCTTCCTTCCTTCCTTCCTTCCTTCCTTCCTTCCTTCCTTCCTTCCTTCCTTCCTTCCTTCCTTCCTTCTTCCCTTCCTTCCCTCCCACTTTCTTTCTTTCTTTAAAATATTTTTATAGATGTCTTCAGTTTTTTACATCATCATAGTTTTCCCCAGTATTCTTCCGCCTCCCAAAGAACCATCTCATATAACAAATAGTATTTTTAAAAGATATAAAAAAAGAAAAAAGGAAAGAAAAACCCAGCAAAATCAATCAGTATATTGAAAAAAGTCCAAATATATGTGTAACATACACCTGTGGAGCTCCCACCTACTCAAAGGTGATGTCGTCTTATATATCTTCATTTGAGTCCTGTTTGATCTTTGTCATTTTGTTACATTCACTTTTGATGCTTGTGTGTCTTTCCACTTCCATTGCTGTGGTCATTTTGTATAATGTTTTGGTGGGTTTCTTTTTATTCTGCTTGCTTTACTCTGCATCAGTTCATGCAGATCTTTCTATGCTTCTGTTTTCATCACACCTGTCATTTAGCACAGTAATATTCCATTACATTCATGTAACAAAATTTGTTGCTCTTCTTCAGTTGTTCAGTCATGTCTGACTCTTTACGACCCCATAGCATGCTAGTCCCACTGTTCATAGGGTTTTCTTGGCAAAGTTGTTTAGAAGACCTGAGTTCAAATCTAGCTTCAAATACTGCTTTATCCTGTGCAAGTCAAATAACTTCTCTTTGCCTTAGTTTCCTCAATTGTAAAATGGGAATAATAATAATACCCCCCCCAAGGATTGTTATGAGGATCAGATGGAATATTTGTAAAGTGCTAGCACATAGTAGGCACTATACAAATGTCCATTCTCTTCCTTTCTTCCTTTTCCTTCCCATTCCCCAATAGGTGGGCATCTATTTTGTTTCCAATTCTTTGCTGACACAAAAAGTGCTGCTGTACATATATGGTGTATATAGGAACTTTCTTTTTGCCAATGGCTTCCTTGGGGCATAAGCCCAGTAATGGAATCTTTCGTTCAAAGGGCATAGCCATTTTGGTTACTTTATTTGCATAATTCCAAATTACTTTCCAAAATAGTTGCAAGTAATAATTTCTCAACTCCACCAACCTTGTGTTAGTGTGCCTATTATGTTATAATTATTTCAACGTTGACTATTGCCATTTTTGTCATCTTTACAATAAGCTGGGTGTAAGGTAAAACCTCAGAGTTGTTTTGATTTGTGTTTCTTTTATCATTATTGGTTTAAAGCAGTCATTCATGTGGTTGCAAATATTTTGAAATTCTTCTTTTGAGAACCTATTTGATCCTATCCTTTGACCACTATTTTTATTGAGGAATGACTATTAATCATATATATTCATCTCTTTAATAAGGATCATATATAGATATGTAGTGATCTTATATAAAGATAAAAATTATAAAGATTTATGTATATACATAATACACATATATATGTATATATGATTTATGTGGCTTGGATACCAAACCCGTATCAGAGAAATTTGATGTGAGATTTTTTTCTCACTTGATAACTTCCCTTCTTATTTTAGGTGCATTAATTTTATCTGTGCAGAAGCTTTTCACTTTCATGTAACTAAAATGATCTATTTTATCTTTTGTAATTGCCTCTGTCTCTTGTCTGGCTAAGGATACATCTCCCGCCTATAGTTTTGAGTGGCATATGACCAATTTCTCTTCTATTTGTTTTATATTATGATCTTTAATATAAAAGCTACATTTCTATTTAGATTCTATTGTGGAATGTGGTATAAATTGTTGATCTAAGCCTAATTTCTGACAGACTGCATCACTGTCTTTCTTCTTGAATGAATTTGTATTTCTGGCACTTAGCATAATCCCTGGCACATGGTGATTGTGTAATAAATGCTTGTTGACTGACTGAGTGTCTAAGGCGGGGCGAGAAAGGAGGGACCATCATTAAAAGAGATGTACAATTTCTTAAAGGCAATCTTGACTTTTCTTTTCCTACTGTTCAACTCAGGGCATGGACTATTGTTCATCTACACTGTCTATTCAAGATTTACATATTGGCATGCAAGCTATATAGGCTTTCCATGCCCATTCATGTCATAATCTGAACAATCCACTTGGTATTTCCTGTGTGGATGGCTAGGTAAAACTTTCTGGATCTCTTTTTGGAGGCTGTGCAGTGTTCCAGGTTTGATTCAATTAGTACAAAGCCATCTTCAAACAGGAGCATAAAGTGGACCGCAGCATCCTTAGAGAAACCCTCTTCAACTTGGACTCTGCTCTGGATCTTCTTTATCACAGTTGTAAACAGTTGTTGGTGAGCATACATCTCACTACTTCATGCCCCTCCTGATAGTTACACTCAGAAGACAATTGAATAGGCTTATTTCTGTTGCTATTACTTGCAGGAAATCTTAAATGGTTCTGATGGATAGATGTATAACCCTTGACCAAAATAGTTTTGCATGGGATTCTCTCCTCATTGGGAGAGGTTGATTATTCAATGTTCTATGCTTTTGTGTGGGGTGGAATTAGTGAGAGTTAGAGGGAAGAGATATTCTGGTCTTTTGGGCTTCCAGCTGCAAGAGAAAAGATGCACTATTATAACCTCTCTTGAGGTCCCTGAAGGGAGAAATATTCTGGGATGAAACTGACAAGTAGAGAAGCTGGAACTTCAATCATGTCCCTATTCCCGGCTTACTAGGTTTGAGACTTTGGGGAATTTCCCCTTGGGTGAGATTTGAGACTCTTGAGTTATCTTATTCCCAATGGGATAGCTCATTCATTGTGTTGTTGGATATATATTCTCCTTTGTATACTTTCTTTGATTTCAGTTTGTTATCTTTTTGGATAAATTAATATATTTGCTATTTGCTGTGTGTGTTCATTGTGGAAATGGTATCTACTGGGAAGGGAGTCAAGCTTTGGATGTATAAGTTAGGGTGATTCTTTCCTGTTAAGAAATAGCAACCAAGAGTGTGGTTTGAGCCTAAAATACAATTTTCCCAAGAATATTTAAGAGAGCCTATATAATTCTAGCCTGGTATCCCCTCTCCCTGAGGAGAGCAGTGTGGCCACCCTTTGGCCCCAGCTTCTTGCTTCCTCTCCTGCAATGAATCAGAGTTTCTCTTGGAGGAGGGTGAAGGGAGATGCTAGAGATATATATTCTTGCTTCCCTGTGAACCACATCTACACACACCCATGTGGACACACACCTACATGGACTAAGCAACAACAATCTCACATATATTCTCATATAGATAGAAGAATTTTATTTGCAAAAAAGTCATTAAGGTAATGTTTTGCTCTACCTAATTAAACGCTCTTTCATAAGCAACAAACTATTGTTTGTTGTGCTAGTTAGTACAATGGCAGCTAGGTAGCACAGAAGTTAGACTGGGGGGGAGTGCCTGGAGTCAGGAAGACCTGAGTTCAAATACAGCCTCAGATACTTACTAGCAGCGTGACCTTGGGCAAGGCACTTAGCCTCTGTTTGCTTCAGTTTCCTCAACTGTGAAATGGGGCTAATAATAACACCTACCTGGTGGGGCTGTTGTGAGGATCAAATGAGTTAATATTTGTAAAGTGCTTAGCACAGTGCCTGGAACATAGTAGGTGCTATATCAATGCTATGTGCTGTTATTATTCTTACAATGGGACCTTACATTCTCTACATGGTCCAGTCAATTATTAAATTGGTAAAGATATGGTCCATTGTTGAATAATGCTTGAGAAATCCTTTAAGATGTTCTCCATCCATTGATGTATCATTTAACAATGACTTCTGATCTTGAATTTTTTAAACAAGTAATTAGAGATAAGAAATGGGAAATGGATATCAGAAACAGCATTGACACTGATTTTTGTTGTTATTTAGTTGTGACCCATTTGAGGTTTTCTTGGAAAACATACTGGAACAATTTGCCATTTCTTTCTCCAGCTCATTTTACAGACGAGGAAACTGAGGCAAATAGGGTTAAGTGACTTGCCCAGGGTCACAAAACTAATAAGTGTCTGAGGTCAGATTTGAACTCAGATCCTCCAGACTTTAGGGCAGGCACTATATCCAATATGACACTGATTATAATACCTGTATACAGAAATTTAAACACTATAGATTTATTGCTACAACAAGAATAATCAAATACACCCAGAAAGTCCTTTAATAAATATTCGATGTACTTGCTAAAGCAGATAGTAGGCAAAGGCGATACTAATTTAGACTATGAAGGGTGATACGTAATGATGAATATTATTGTCTCACAAAATCTAGAGAAGCAGCGCAGGGTGAAAACAGTTTAAAGAAAGCTTGGCAAGAAGTCCAATTAAGTGCAGTTATCCTAAGGGTGAAAATGGAAGGAGAAATAGAAGGAAATAGAAGGAAAATGGAAAAGATCCATAATGCTGATTGCGAGAAATTGTTTTTACCATCAAGTTGTGGCGATTAAACAGGTTCAAGAGACATAATTTCTGGGTAATTTAATCATTTTATTAATAATGCCAGCATTTTAATAAAACGATGGTCATTTGGTTGTCTCTCTTAGACCAAAGACCGTCATGGGTGGGCTCACAGTATATACATACCCTTTCAAGAGTAGGTGCTCCCCAGGGTAGGAATCAACCCTGATTGGTTAATGATCAATGAGAGAATGAATATTATAATGAGGGACCAAGAGTGACATCATGTCACCCTTGGATAGAGAGACCATCTTTATACCCAGACCACCCCCAGCCTAGGGTAATTTAGACAAAGGGTCTATCTCCACCCAAGCTTGATTGAATGGAATTCACCTTAGATTAGAGATTCCTTGTAAGGTTGGGTGGGATTGGATATAGAAGAAGGTTGACTAAATGTTCAGAATCTGAGATCTTGAAAATTGAAAAAAAGGGAGAACTCAGAATCTCCCTAAATCATTAGTTATTAATAATTGTTTCTCTCAAAGATCAGTGCAGTACTTGAACCTTAAAAGTCCCAGATATGCCTTTAGGAGAGGTAGAGATAGTTCTAAAGAAAACAAAGATGGGAAAAGCAGCTGGATTGTAAGAAGTATATGTAGAAGAAGTCAGTGCTAGGAGAGAAACAATTCTGATATGCAAGGTGTCTGAGGGAGTGGAAGATTCCAAAAGCATGGAAAAGACAGTGGACAGCTATTAAGTGTCACTTCTGAGCTTTGAACCCGTGTCTATCCAACTCTGAGCCAAGTGCCCCTGCCAATACAAAATAACTAACATTTATTTATATACAGTACTTTGCAAAGTACTTTGTGCACATTGCCTCATTTGATCTTCACAAAAATCCCATCCTATTATAAATGGTAAATGGTAGAAGGACTAATAACAAAGTCATGTTGCAGAAAGACATACATCTAAATGGAAGGCTAGATTCTGTAGGTGAAAGCATAGGTGAAGATTTGAATGATGATCAAAGGAGAAAGAAAAAGGGGGTAATGTCATGGGTCTATATTACATGTAGCCTGGCCAGACAAAAGATATGGATAATGTTTTCCTTTGAGGTGTATGAATAAAGTTTTTGGAAGACATGAATGATGCTTTACAAATCACTGCCCTATACACATATATCTATGTTTATGTCTATATTCATTTCTATCCATATCCATATCCATATCCATATCCATATCCATATCCATATCCATATCCATATCCATCTATACATATACCTAGCTACTCCATACATATATATATGTATATATGTGTATGTTTACATATATACAAACATATATGCACACAGCTATATGTACATATATGTATACACAAGCACACAGATAGGGTTATATATGCATGCATGTTTGTATCTATGTATATGTGTATGAATGTTCATATGTACATGCAAACATAGCTATACCTTCCTTCTTTATGTGAGGCACCCCTGAAAGTACTGAAGCTATGACCATTCTGGGGAAGGTCAATAAGAACAGGAGTGACAGGTTCCTAGCACAGGGTGAGAGATTACAGTTGGGGTGCTCCCATTGCCAGGAGTCCGGTATAGGTTTCAGATGGGATGGGAAGATGCAAAGCTCAAATACATAAAATATTAGTGAAATGCAATTTAAAAAAACCCTTTTTTTTGCCAATGAAAAACAAACTACAGAGGTAGAGAGAATTTGGGTAGTCTTGAGAAGGAAAACAGGGCAACCAAATTGGATGATTCCATTGGAAGAGACAATGAGTAAATCCAGGATGAAAAATGAAAATTTATAGCCCAGTAAACCAGCCAGAGGTAATAAGGACTAGACATTTAATTGGCTCTGGTGTAATTTGCTTCCCCAAATCTGTGACTAAAGGAGAAAACTCTACTTGTAGAAGAGGTGCTCAACTGAGGTTTGGATTTCCAATGAAAACACCATTACAATCAATATCTCTTGAACTAAGAGTCCTTCATGCTTTTATTCTTTTTCCTTCCTAGGATGTTGTACTGTGTTGCTTCCACCTACCAAGAAAGAAGTTATAGGGAAAGGAAGGAAAAGTAGGCAGTGAACAAATTTTTTGTGTGTGCAGAGGACCATTATTGTTGATTGTTTCTTGCTAATGACTTTATGGTGTGTCCATGGCACTTTTAAAATACAGGAAGTGGAAGTTCAGCTGTCAAATCTGGACGACAGATTAAACACAGGATGAGGTGAGACTGCTTGGGGGAGAAAAGAACACAAAAGAAACAGTTTAAATAGGTTCCCAAAGTGGGTGATACCACCTCCTGGGGAGCACTGGAATGATGGGTGGGGGTGCCATAGTAGCCTCAGGTGTAATTGGGGATGTTGAATTAAAAAAAGGGGCTGTGGAAGCATAAGAAAAGAAGAGAAGAAAAATTTGAAAAACCATTCATACATGTTTCATCTCTTGTATAAGAGAATTAAAGTTAGTGATTACATTCTTTTTCAAATAAACACACAAAATGCAAGTTATAACCAATCAGTGGTCAAGTCAGCCAACAGGTCTTAATAAGCAAATGTTGGCAGGCGAGTGTGTCTTGCATTGTTGTGGAGTCCAGTTTGCATCATCAGGAATATGAGCATGTAATGACTTGTTTACAATACAATACTATGTGGTTACGTGATGTAATATTGCATCATCGAAATTTCAATGCAGGAAAATCTCCACAAATTTACAATAAATTATTAAATTTGAGATGTGTCATTTAAAAAAAATTGACATTTTTTTGAACTGATGCAAATTAAAAAAAATTAAATGGTTAAAGAAAGTAGATTTCTAGGGGGGCATTGAATAATTTCTTTTTTGAAAAGGGGGTGGTAGGCCAAATAAGTTTGGGAACCTCTAGTTTAGAACCATGAAATGGAAAGCTCACAGAATCTCCCGGTTAGAAAGGCTATCTTTGGCCTTGTGGTCCAATCACCTCATTGAAAAGATGAGGAAACTAAGAGGTTAAACAACTTACCCAAGGTCCCATTTGGAAGAGAGGAAGCAGCAGGAGTAGGATTTGAATTCAGGTTAACTCCAGAATCCATGCTCTTTCCTTTGTGCCACACTGGCTTCAACCCTGACCTCCAAGAGAGTCCCCACAGCAACATGTACTTGATAAATGGTCATCCAGCCTCTCTGCTTGAAAAACTTCAAATAGGAGGAACTCACTACTTCCTGAGGCAACCTACTCCATTTTTAGATAACTCTAGGCTTTAACAAGAGTTTTTTTTTTTCTTACCTCAAGCCTAAATTTGCCTTTTTGTAACTTAAATTAATTGTTCTTCCTTCCAGGGAAGCAGTTTTCAGTTTCTGTACTCCTTGAGCTTCAACAAATCTTCCTATGTTCATTATCCAACATGAAAGCAAGTAAATTCAAGTGTACATAAGTAATAAAATAGATGAATTCATTTTTCATAAGTAAAACTTAATTAACTTCATAAAAACCCCTTCAGGATCACAAAGTCCTTAAAATGTTCATAAGAGTAGTCAAAAAAATGAATAAAGCTCCTGATTCTGTTTCTTGTCAGTTTCATTCTCAGGGAAGTCTTTGAAAGAGATACCCATTTATCGAGTTCAACCCCGTCAGTCTGTTTCTCGTTTTGAATTTGGATTGAGAATGGGACTGAGAATCTTGATTCATAGAGCTGTTTGGCCCCAGAGTTACAGCTCTGTGAGCACATTTAGTAAAGGATGGCTTCTCCAAGTGTATGCCAACGATTTGGAAACTTCATTGATAGGGAATCAATGAGGAGTTTCTGGTTATTGGGAAGACCAATTTTTTACTGAGTTCCTCTAGTTCTATATGGAAACCTCCTTCCTTAATGCTTTAAGTCAGTATTATCCTTTTACCTATCATTTTCAAATTTTCCAGATTTACTATAAAGTTCCCTTCCTTTCCTTCCCCTTCCTCCAACCTTCTCACCTTTCTCTCTATGATCCCCATTTTCTCATGAACATTACTATTTTTGGAATATTTCAATAGCATTACTCACTAAATATTAGCCCCACTCCCTTCGCAAGCTTTTTGTACCCTCATGGGTTACTCCTACCCCAGGCTGAGAACCCTTGTCCTACGGCCAAGTGTGTTGCAATAGATAGAATTTTGAATCGAGTCAAAGATCTTGGTTTAAAGCTGGACCCTGACACTTACTGACTAGGCCTTGGTCTCTCAGATGTAAAATGAGCGGGTTGGACTAGGTGCCCTGGAAGTTCTCTTTCTGCTCTAAGTCTTTGAATCTTTATATGTCTAATCCTTTTTTTCTCATCACAGACCTTAAAATACTAGAAAATCTTTAATACCCACCCTGCTCCTTAGAAAAGAGAGGGTAACCCAGAATGGCAACAATAGCAACAGGGCATGTAATGATTATCATAGTAATACTGTGCATTTCTTTTTTCTTTTTTTATAAATTTTATTTAATATATTTAGTTTTTAGCATTGATTTTCACAGGAATTTTAATTACAAATTTTCTCCCCATTTCTACCCTCCCCCCCACTCCAAGATGGCGTATATTCTGGTTGCCCTGTTCCCCAGCCTGCCCTCCCATTTGTCACCCCACTACCCTCCCATCCCCTTTTCCCTTCCTTTCTTGTA
>CM053622.1:152994901-153038763 GCA_028646595.1 Phalanger gymnotis | reverse complement strand
CCCTTTCTCCCCTTCCCTCCCTCACTCTCCCCCTCTTTCTTTCTCTCTCTCCCTCCCTTTCTTCCTTTCTTCCTTCCTTCCTCTCTTCCTTTCTTCTTTCCTTTCCTCTTTCCTTCCTTCCAAATAATATTTTTTCCTCAATTAAATGTGAAAACAAAATTTAACATTTGTTTTTTTTTAAGTTTTGAGCTCCAAATTCTACTCTCCCTGAGACCATAAGCAATCTGATATAGGTTATACATGTGCAATCATGTAAAACATATTTCCAAATTAGTCATTTTGTGGAAGAAAACTTGAACCCCCCCCCCAAAAAAAAAAAACGAAAAAAGAAACAGAGAAAAATAGTATGCTTCAGTCTGTATTCAGATGCCGTCAGTTCTTTCTCTGGAGGCAGGGAGCATTTTCATCATGAGTCCTTTGTGACTATCTTGAGTCGAAGCTCTGGTTTCTTGGTGTTCATAATGCCTGTGCCACCAGAGTGGTGAGGATGGGAGTGGAACAGTTTACTTGCGTTCTCCTGAGCAGGGCACTGGTCTTAGGAGCTGGGAGTCTGGTTCCTTTCTTGGCAATTGCATGGCTGAGGTCTTTATTCACACTGGATAAAATATTGGCCTTGGAGTCAGGAAGTCCTGAGTTTGAATACTGTCTCAGTCACTTACTATCTGTGTGAATCTGGACATCATTTAACCTTACTCTGCCTCGGTTTGTCCATCTGCACAATGAGGATGACAATGTCATCTCACAGTGTTGTTGTGAAGATCAAATGAGATAATTTACACGACTAGAAACTTTTAAAGAACTGTTATGGAGGAAATAAGCATTTGTGAGGCACACATTTATTTTGTGTCAGGCACTTTACAAATGATTATCTGATTTAATCTTCACAACAACTCTACAAGGTAGGTGATATTATCATCTCCATTTCACAGTTGAGGAAACTGAGGCAAATGGAAGTTAAGTGACTTGCTGAGATCATACAACTAGGAAATGTCTGAGGCCAGATTTGAATTTAGGTTTTCTTGGCTTTAGGACCAGTGCTCTATCCACTGTGCCACCTACCTGCCTTGTTATCACTGCTGCTGATATGATCAGATGACAGACAGATGATGATGATTTTTTTTTGTTGCCCATGTGCAATATGGGACCTTACGGGACATCTAGCCCTGATTAAGAGAAAGAGGATTAGAAGGAGGCCCTGGCTCTGTTTTTCTCTCTCTACAACCAGATGGAGATGAAGAAGTCTCTGGCTGGGCCATGGATCTTAGGTTTCTATCTGATAGTCTGGGATCTTATCTGAATCTCTGGAGATAGGGGGAAATTTGGGGATTCCTCTTCAGTTTTGTGAGTAAGGGAGCTTTAAAGACCCAAAATCTCCAGGTCTTGTATCTTTACCACATTCTTGAGCTTAATCTTGGTCAAAATCACTTCAAGCATATCTTTATTGATTAAAGGTCTGCCTATAAACATATACACATATATGTATATATTTAAAAATAGCTCTCTGACTCTCAGTTTTTTTCATTAGGAGAAACTAGCCATTATTGCAGAAAACACTGTATACCAGATGGTAGTAGTCAGTGGTGTCTTCTCAGAAAGGAAAAACATTCCCTTAATAAAAGAAAAACAAAAGTAGAAAACTCCCCTGTGATCAGGGGATGTTTTTTATAGGCTTATGCACACTTAGGGGTGAAGAGACTCTTTTCCTTGCTCATGGCTCTATAAGATTTGACTGAGGGACAAAGAGAGGAAAAATCTGGAGAAGAGACCTAGAGGGGAAGAAATCAGAAACTGCTGGCCAAGAAAGAAAATGAAAACTGAGGGGCCCTCAGTGAGATGATTCCCTAAGGAAAAGGAACTCCGAGCTGGAAAATGAAAAGAAGATATATACATAAAAGAAAGATTTGAGGCTAAATGAAGGATGGGAGTTTTTATAAGAGAAGATGTTTCCCTGGAGTCAGGTACAGGTTTGAGAGGGATGAAGTGGTCATGTGAACAATAGGTTCGTTGTTGTGGTTTGTTTGTTGTAGATTATGATGTGTATACATATTTTGTTCTCTGTTCATCTAAGGACTACCCAAATCCAACCCATGGTTTTTCAACTTGGGCAATTCTCATCCGTCCCCTGATGGATTCATCCAACACACTAGAGTGTATGGTGATCCTCTCACTCTCTGCTCTCACTCCCAGCCCAGCCCATATTTTTAATGGTCATACAGGTCCCAAATGATGTCTTACGCCTCATATACAAGTTATCGTTAGGAATAACTTGTGTATGGGTTGTACTCACTATGACTCTTTCTGTTGCGCTCTAGGCCACTAGCATTTTTTCGTCTTTTGAGATCTCGATGTTCCTAACCATAAAGAACATATGGCCATGGTGACACATGAAACAGATAAAATACCAAAAGATACCCAGTCCTTTTCTAAGGAGCATCATCTTTAAAATGTGGTGCTTAGAGATAGGACAACCTGACCTTAGTTCAAATCCAAACTCAGACACTTTCTATCTGTGCGATCTTGGGAAAGTCACTTAACCCTCTGTCTCCCTCAGTTTCTTCAACTGTAAAATGGGGCTAAACATGGGGGTTCATCAAATGAAATGTTACTTGTAAGTGCTTAGCATAATGCCTGGAATATGGTTAAGTGCTTATTTAAATGGTTTGGGGCAGCTAGGTGAAGCAATGGACAGAGTGCCAGGCTTGGAGTAAGGAACACTCATCTTCTTAAGTTCAAATCTAATCTCAGACACTTACTAACTGTGTGACCCTGGGCAAGTCATTTAACCTGGTTTGCCTCAGTTTCCTCATCTGTAAAATGAGCTGGAGAAGGAAATGGCAAAGCACTCCAATATCTTTGCCAAGAAAACCCTAGATGGGGTCACAAGAAGTCAGACCCAACTGAACAACAACAGCAACAACAAAACAAATGGTTATTCTTTTCCCTTCTCCCTGAGCCCCTGAAAGCTTGGTAGAATTCTCCAAAGCTAGAGCTTCATTGGCAAAGCCTTCAAGAATCCAAATTCGTTTTCATCTCACAAAGGGGCATTGGGAAAGAACTTCTATGGGAGAAGAGAATGCAGGCAAGATAAAAACAGGTGAAATATTGAACAGCAATGAAAGATAGATATATATGTGTATATATACGTATGAAGGCACAGCTGACTCAAGGTAGGCATTTGTGTGCTTGGGAGAACTTTAAGCTCCTAGGAAATAACTTACCTTGCCAATTGGAAAGGCAGGGGTCTTGATGTCTCCAGCATAGTAGATCTTCTCTGGAAAACAGGTAAAAGACAGAGAGGTGTTATTCAACATAATGAAAGAAAAACAAGCCATTTGAATCTCTTATGATCACAGTGTGCCATTTTTCTGAATAATAGTAATGATAAATATGAGGTCAATATAAGAATGGGGCAAGGACAGCATATGAGTGTGGAGGTGACCTGTGTTTGTTCCTACCATCGCTACCCCTTGCCTGTATCATGTAGGGCCAAGGGCCAGAGACTGAATTGCTTCAGTTTAAGGAGTAGTATTGTGTGTCTATGCATAGTGGTGGGGTGGAGGGGACTGGAATTATGGAAGCTTCTCCTGTTTAGCAGAGTAGGGAGTTTGGAATGGTATTACATAAGAATAGGAAAGTCTAGTCCTGGGTAAGCAGGTCAATAAATGCAAATTAATGGTGCTGAGTAATCTTTTTAAGAGATTGATTAATCCAAGATCTTGTGTGTAGTAGGTGCCCAATATACAGTATGATCATGTCCCAAAAGTCTTAGTGCAGTTTTAAGCTTTAATAACTTCAGAAGTATAAATGCCATAAACTTACAAACATCATTTGAAAGTTTAATTATTTATATTTCTTTTACACTTATTTAGTTTTATGAATTTTGGACAATAAATTTGTTTGCAGGTATAAAAATTTCTGGATTACACTTTCTCAGGCTGGTAAATCTACTAATCAGTAGAGGAGATCCTCTTTTTTGCTTCTCTCAGTCACCTCGTATCTCCATTTGACTTCTTTTTGGTGAAGTCATGTCAGAACTGTACTGTATGCATCCAAAGAGGAGACAGAAGGGAAGGGAAGGGAATAAGCATTTTTTAATATAGCATCTACTATGTGCCAGGCATTGTCCTAAGCATTCTTTACAAATGTTATCTTACTTGAGCATTCTTTGGATGACCTTAAGGCTAGCATTACAAGTCCAATTAGTGACACTTTCAGTGGCAGCAGTTTTTACAAAGTTCAAACATTAACTAGAGCCAACATTTATAGCATAAGATGGTAGTTTTATTGAACTTTTATAAGAAATATAATTTTTTAAAAATATAAGTAATTAAGCTTTCAAATGTTGTTTTTTTCTGTTTGCTTCAGAAGTCATTAATACTTAAAATTGGATTTGGACACCTTATTTATCTATTGATTAATTAGAGGATTGTCTGACAGAATATCAATTCCTTGGAAGAAGTTACCTGTGTATTCCCAGCACCTAGTATATACAGTGACTGGCATATGGTAGGAACTTAATAAATATTTATTGTTTGATTGGATTAGGGCTGCTGAAGTATCTTTCAGTGTCAGGAATCAGGAGGGACAGCTTTTTTCTTCCTTTTTAAATATTTCATTTTTTCCAATTATATGTAAAGACAATTTTTAACATTCATTTAAAAAAAGGTTTTAAGTTCCAAATTTTCTCCTCTCTCTCTCACCTCCCTCTTCCCTAAGACAATACACAATTTGATATAAGTTATGTATATGTAATCATGCAAAACATATCCCCATATTAGTCATGTTGTGAAAAAACAAGCAGGCTAAATGAAAAAAACACAAAAAAATTAAGAAAGTGAACAGTATGCTTCCGCCTGCATTTAGACTCCATTAGTTCTTTCTCTGGATGTGGATAACATTTTCCATCATGAGTCCTTTGGAGTTATTTTGGATCATTGTATTTCTGAGAAGATCTAAGTTATTCATAGTTGATCATCACACAATGTTTTTGATACTGTGTACAATGTTCTCCTGGTTCTGCTCACTTCACTTTGCATCCGTTCATGTAAGTCTTTCCACATTTTTCTGAAATCTACTTGCTTGCCATTTCTTATAGCACAATAGTATGCCATTACATTCCTGTATCACAACTTGCTCAGCCCTTCCTCAATTAATGGGCATCCCCTCAATTTCCAATTCTTTGCTACCACAAAAGAACTGCCATAAATATTTTTGTACATGTAGGTCTTTTCTCCTTTTTTAACTATTTCTTTGGGATATAGACCCAATAGAGGTATTGCTGGATCAAAGGGGTGAGAAACCTGTGACTTCAAGGCCACATGTAGCCTTCTAGGTCCTCAAGTGTGATCCTTTCACTGAATCCAAACTTCACAGAACAAATCTTCATAAAAATATTTGTTCTATAAAACTTGGTCCCAGTCAAAAGGCCATATCTAAGGACCTAGAAGGCCACATGTGGACTTAAGGCTGTGGGTTCCCCACCCCTGTACAGTTTGATTGTCCTTTGGGTATAGCTTCAAATTATTTTCCAGAATGGTTGGATCACTTCACAACTCCACTAAGAGTGCATTTGTGTCCCATTTTTCCCACATCCTCTTCAACATTAATCATTTTCCTTTTCTGTTACAGGAGCCAAAGGGAATACCTTTTTGAGCAGATGACTGACATCATGCTATGCATGCTATGGTTTCAGGGGCACTCTCCTTGTAAAATCACTTTCCCCAATGCCTTACTGATGGTTGAAATTCCCAGTCTATTCTTTGGGTATAAGACTCTCTCTTTGGTTAAAGGTCATCAGGGCAAGCCTTAGCGTAAAGTACTCTTCCAAGTGAAAGGTTGTCTGATCTTTTCCTTAAGTTAGATTTTGATAAGAGGAAAGGCTGAAGGACTAGGAAGGCTGTGAGCTCCTTGTAAAGAAGGACTCTTGCAAGGAGAAACCATACCATGGAATGTCAGATTTTGAACAAATTACGGAGATTATTTAATCCAATTCTCCAATTTTATAGGCGATTGCCCAAGGTCATTCAGCAGATCAGGCACAGAGCTGGAGGCAGAACTTATGGCTCTAGATTTCAAGGTCAGTGTCTTTTCCCACTTCACATGATACCTCCGGGCAACAAAGGGAGCCTGAGTTGCTAAAGACAACACTGACTTCCTTCACAGTTTTGTCTAAGGCTGACCCTATGTGGAACAACATTTACTTCTGGAGTTCTTTTGCCTTCTGATGTAGTCAGACCCAAGAGATAGGAGAAACTGAGGGACCATAAACCCAGGGAACCTCTAGAAGTTGTTGGCCGAATAGCCTCTAAACTGAGGCAGATTGATTGTGGTTTGGCAGTTGTAATTAAGCAGGGAGCCATTTGGAATTTTCAACTCAGAGTGAGGCTTCTGACAAAGATGATGCCTTGATGTCCAGGAAGTCAAGATGTAAAAAAAAAAAATGTAAGCCTGGAGGCCCTAGTTAGCTGAAACAGCTCTATATTCTAAAAAAGAAACTTGGCACTTAGGGAGAGGAATGTGCTTCTAGAGAGGGAATGCCCATTCTATTCAAGGTTCATAAAGATGGACGAGACTTACCCCATCCCCCTCTTTACTGGAAGAAAAGCCACTGGTTTTTTTTTTTATATCCCTTCCCCACCCCCTATGCTTCCCCCATCTGATTACTGGGTATGTGTGGTTTCTAGTGGCTTTTCTAAAAAAGATCTACACCAAACAGAATATTAAGTTAACTAAATGAAGGTAGGGACCCCTCTTCCTCTCGTGAGCAATAAGAACCGCCTTATTTTAAGACTCTAGGCTTTGTTTTTGTATCCACAGTGCCTAGCATTGTAGGTATTTAATAAAGGTTTATTAATTGATTGATTGATATACCAAGGTACTTCTCTATTGAAGACAGCTATCATTTCATATATCAACTTTGTACCTATCTCCTCCAGGGACCTATTGTATATTGCTTTGTAAACAATAAGCACTTAATAAATGTTTGTGGTTGTTTTAACACATTGAGACACATTGAAAGTCAGTAACTCCTACTTCACATAAGAGAAAGAGGTCTATTGAGTCATTGCAAACTGACTGTGACCCCAGTAATTGCACAATGGGGATCTTAGCTGTTACTTTCTCTTGTTCTTGAGGAATCCAAGGGCTTTTATCTTACATCTGTCATCTCTGCCAAGGGAGAAAGGATAATAAGTGTGGCATGAACCACTGCTGAGAATCTACCATGGTCACAGTGTCTTATTGTCCTATGGTATGTGTCCTGCCCCCTTCCTTAATATTTCTCTTTTTCCTCACGGCCTCTACACCTCACCTTGCCCTGTAAAGGGAACGTGAAAACCCTGAGAAGGCCTAATTTGTGAAAATGCCATTTCATTTATTCATTCAATAAATACTTACCGAGAATCTACTATGTGCAAAGCACCACAGAGAAAGCAATGGAGTATAAACACATGGTTCTACTCTCAATGATCTTGCAGTCTAGAGGAAATATTATACATGTAAAATACATTTAACTCTAAATACCAATATAAGATAATAACATTAATTCTGTGTGAGTAGGGAAACAACATAGTACTGTGGAAAGAATGCTAGATGTGGAGTCAAAGGACCTGGAAAAGAATCAGACTCCTCTGCTCTGTATGACCTTGGGTAAGTCACTTAATCTCTATGGACTACAATCTCTCATTTGGGAAAAGAGAAAGATAGATTAGCTAACTTTACCTAGACCGGTGGTCCTATGTTCCTGGTGTAGACAATAATGTTTTATTCAGAAGAGTGTTAGTGAATGATAAGGGTTCAGAAGGCTTAACAGAAGGGGTAGAATCTGAGCGCACCCTTGATACTCAATGGAAGACCTAATTATTGCTAATTCACTTCCCACAGTATTTCATTTGCACCTGGCAAGTAGGTTCCCCCAAGGGTCTGACAAATCCCTCTGAGATAAACATTAGACTGGCAAGGCTGCTGTAGGCATCCCCACATTTCAGGCCCTTGAGAGCTGGGTATGGGAGTCAGGAGGGGTGCAAAAACTGAGCTGAAAGACCCAGATGGAGAATTGTACTCCAGCTCTGGCTGCTCAGGCTTCGATCTCTTAGACAAGTTCCATGATCTATGCTATGCCCTCTAAGATAGAGATGTCTTCTCCCCTCTGGGTGTCGTGGAAAGAAACTCAACTAACCCAAAGCCACAGCCATTTAGTCAATACAGAATCCTAATCATTGATTCCAACTTTCTTTTGTGGGTCTCTTCCAGACCACCATTCAGTTGCCTTGTGTACCTTTCATTGTTTGCTCCCTCCCAACCGTGCAGGATCCAGCCCTGACAAACGTCACAGACAGCTAACATGTCTATTATCCTTCAGTGATCACTTGGGGTCCCCACATCAGCTAGTCTGTGCTCCTCACTATTGACACGTTTTTAACTGAGGTGAGATATTTTCATTAAGTAGGTCTCTGGCAGTTTCTAATTTTAAATTGAGCTTTTTTTGGGGGAGCCTGAGAATTGCTACAAGTAACTTAAGAAGCTTCCTCACCTCCTTCCTGTGACCCATCTTCCCCCATGAAGCAACACCTAAAATTAACTTTTCACTCCTTTCCTTCTCAGATCTTCTCTTGTGGCAAAATTTTTTTAATTAACATTCTCACACTACTATAAAAAGCCCCCCTAGTACATCTGCACCCACTTCTTCCTTTCCTTCATTGGAAACCTTTATTAATTTTTAATTAATTTTTAATGTTTTGCTGGATTTGGGGTTTTTGGTGGTGACGTTTCATTTTTTTTTTACCCTAGTCAGTTTCTTGTGCTCTGGTTCTTTTCTGGAGATTTCACTGGGGTGGGCATAGCATCACTTAAAGGGAAATTGCTGAATTAGGAGTTCCTAAAGGCTTTTCATCTTAGACCAACATGATAACATTATGGGATATTTTTAAATGCTGCTTAATATTGCTTTGTATTCCAGTGTAATGGACCCTAGGATAGCCTCAGGAATTTTCATTTTGAGTGGGGGAAGGGGGGATGGTTGTTCAGATCTGCATTTTTCTCTTCCATGGAGACTCTTTCCCTGATTCAAAGAAGCATACATAGTCTTAGATTGTAAGTTCCTTGAAAGCAAAGACTGTCTTGCTTCTTTTTGTATCCCCAGTGTTTAACACAGTGCCTGACACATAGTAGGTACTTAGTAAATGTGTGTTGATTAATTGATTGAGAATTGCCTAGAACCAATGAGAGGTTAAGTGACCTACCTACGAAGGTAAGTTCTGGGAAAGAGACCTAGCACTTACCTCTCCTTTGCAGGCCCTATTTCTGGTGCCCTTGAGGGGTCACTTTCTCTCCTTTCTTCTCTCCAGAAAAGACTGACACTCCCTTCCTAGCTTCCTTCAGCCTCGTCCTAGGCCTTTTCCAGGGTTACTTACCTCCATCTTCTGTGACCTCCTGGGTCTTTTCCTATATCTGCCCCAGGAAAACAACCTCCTCCACATATACCCTTTAGGGTTTCTCCAGCAATGGCTTCTCCAGCCCCTGACAGGGCTCCTCTACCTGCTCTTGTTCCTGTCTCCAATGAAACAGGCTTCCTTAGGACTCACAGGATGCAACGTTACCCACTGCCTGTCACGATTTCGAACCTCAAAGGATGACCTCTAACAATCTTATTATATGCCTCTTTCAACAGAACTCTCTCCAGCGCTGATAATCTTCCTGAACTCACTCCTCAATGCTTAAAACACCACCTTATCTCTCTCCCTCTCGGCGATTCTGAACCTCAGGCTACTGATGTACAGATTCCCAACTACCAGATCCCTTATTCCTAAACACCTCCCTCCTCCCCCACTCCACCAATGATGCCTTATTCTAGATCTTCCTGCCTTTTCTCCTGTGCTTTCTCCTCTTCCATAATTAACAAATTTTCCTTTCATCTTACATCTTTCTATTTCTCTCTCCATTCATCTTATAGTTCTCACTATGATCTGACTTCCTTCTTATAACACTATTTTTAATAAACATTTATTAAAGGCCTAATTTATTGCAGTGTTAAACACTTTACAAATATTATTTCATTTGATCCTCACAACAACCCTGGGAAGTAGGTGCTATTATTTTCCCTATTTTATGGCTGAGGAAACTGAGGCAGATGGAAGTTATGTGACTTGTCCAGGGTCACACAGCTAGTAAATGTTCTAAGGCCATATTGGAGCTCAAGTCTTCCTTACTCCAGGCGCAGTGTTCTATCCACGGTGCCATCAAGTTGCCAACACTCTTTACGTTGCTGGCTATATTTTCTCTCATGCCTCCCCTTCTTCCCCAACTCACTCAATTCCAGTGGCTGTGGTGGGGAAGTTGGAATACTGCTTATTCCACAACCATCACTCTTTTGAAGTTCACTCTAACAAAATTTATTACTTTTAGATTCTGGTGGTGGCTATCTATCCACTCGGGACATTCTCCTTCCTTCTTCAGTGAGTTCAGTGCCTCACTCACACACAATCTTTCTTAACCAATATTTCCCTTTTCAATAGAGGACTTCAATTCACATACTGATGCTCCCTCAAATACCCTAATTTTCCATTTTTTCAATAGACTCGGTTTTCATGAATCCATCTAATTAACACACAAAGATGGTTATACCCTTGATCTTGTCATCACCCACAAGTATCCCACTTCTATGTTCACAAACTCCAAAATTCCTCTATCAGATCATAATCTTTTGTCCTTCCATCTTTCCCTACTAACTGCCTTTCTGGATTCTTCAACTTCACCTTGACTCCCATTACTTCATTGTTCAGTTCTTTTCTCAGGCCCTTGGTCTTGTACTCTTCTCCATCCTCTGTTTCTACACCTTGGTCAACCAGTTCAATTTAATGCCATCTTTGACTCTTGGATACTTTGCCCACCCCCAAACCCGGATCACTCCCACTTCCTGCCTTCTTAACTCCTGCTCTGTTGAATGGAGCTAGAGGAAATGACAAAACTAAGTCTACTGGATTCAATATAAATTTCTGTTATCTAAGCTCAACTTGGCCATCCCAGCAGCAAGGCAATCATTCTCTACCTACTGAATCAATTTGCTAACCCACTTTTCACAGAAGTTGTTTCAAGCCTTCTCCTTTCTATTCAAGCTTCCTTCCCATGGTGCTCCCTTTCCCATCCCTCATAATTACTTCACTGCCCTCATTAGAATACAGTGTCTTGGAGAGTGGGGCCCACCAAATTTGCTTGTTTTTGTATTGTGTTGCTCAGCACGTGATCCATAGTAAACACTTAATAAATGCTCTGTCTATTTCTTTATCTTCCTGACTTTCAACTCATCTCTTTCTGCATTATGTTGTGGCTGCTTCTCAAATCACACAAATACTCTTCATATTTATATAGTACTCTTCTTATTTATATTTATATATTGACTGAAATGATCTCTGAGGTCCCTTCCAGTTTAAAATACCATAATCTATTTAAATAGATTTTTAAAAATATAACATTTAATATATATACTTAATATATAATATATTTAATACTTCACTAATATTTAATATGTAATATTTAAAGACAGCCCATTTAAATCTATTTAAATAGTATGATCTATTTAAAACTGGAAGGAACCTCAGAGATCATTCAGTCTAATCTCCTTGTTTTATGGAAGAAAAAATTGAGGTTCAGAGGGATAAAGATGTTTCCTACTGGTAAATATCACAGTTCTTAAACATCAGAACATGAACTAGAACATGGTCTTATGACTGACTTCATGCTCAAGGATCTTTCCTCTATATCACAACTTTCCTTACTTTCTCTGGCTCTTATCATGTTTCTTTTGAGATACATGAACCAGAGCTGCACATAGTTTTCTGGGTACAGATGTACCCTGGTTTTGTGTATGATAGGGTAATGTCTTATATTTTGTTTATAAAACCTTCCCCTAGATGTCAGCAGTTTGTTGGCACTTCTCGCCAACGCTCTTGTTGGAGTGCTGTCTTTTGGGAAGAGTTATTTTACATTGACTATGAGATCTATTTCTTGCATCATAATTTCTATCTCAGAGTCTTTAATCTTATTAGTATAGTTTGGCTCATTTTTCCCTTAATGTACTACTTTACACTCTCCCTGAACTGTATTGGCTGCTTTTCCACCCCCTTATGCAGACACATAAGCTCTTCCTTATCTGTCTTTCAGCTCGATATTTTACTATCTGGGGTGGGGGGGGGAGGGGGAATAAAATGGATCTGGAGATTTTGCTGTTCACTCTTTCAGATTGTTTATAAAATTGATATATAAACCCAACATCAGGACTGATGCCTGGGTGATCATGCTGTTTACTTTTCTCCATTCATTGACGTGCCCATTTATTTATACTCCGTTTGAACTAAGCAACTTCCCTGTATATGAGAAAACAATTCCTCCCTGATGAGGTGTGCCTATAGTTGGTGTTGTGGAAAAGAATATTGGTTTCGAAGTTGGAGGATTTGTGTCCAGATAGTAGCTTAGCCATTCACTACTTCTATCACTTAATCTTTCAGCATCAACTTTTTTAATCTGAAAAATTAAAAGATAGAACTCAGTGACTTCTAAGGATATTATACAAGGCACCACTTTCCATGAATACCAATTTCCCTGTATCTACTTTTTCTATTGAGCCTGGTGCTCAACACACAATGACACTGACCCTGCCAAATATACCTTCTCCTCTTAGTAAGTGATAATCTCTAATGTGAGTGTCTTGGTGGAAAATAAAACCATTGTATCGACCTAATCAGCTTCATATATATACCACTGTATGGGTATACAGGTATCCCTTCCACATCACGGCTGTCCCCATCACAGTTTTGATATATCATGGGTTGGCATAAGAAATTAGATGGGAATTTTTTGGGAGCTTTGTGGAAGCTGCAGATGACACATGGAGGCCGGCAGATGACAGAAAATGTTTAGAAACTCAGAAATACATAAGAAATATGTATAGTATTGTATAATATCAAATATTTTATACTTAAATACCATAATAATTCAGACTTCTTCTCTGGTACGAAGGGAGGGCCAAAAATTTTTACACAGATTTTCCAGATCACAGGGGTGCTGCACCCTTAACTCCCATGATGTGGAAGGAATAACCTCAGGCTACTTACATTCCACCTATGACACATTATAGAATGTATCAGATGAGAGGATTTTTCAGGGATTTGAATCCTCTGGCATTTCAATTAAAAAAAAACAAAACAGAGTTTATGGTTTTTGAGTTTTCATTACATGATGCTCAAATTTGAACAATTCATATTTGAGTGATTATGCTTAGAAGACCAGGCAAAGAATGGTCCTTTTATACTCAGGGATGCCAGCCAAAGAATGGTCCTTTTCTACATAAGGGTGTTGGGAGAGAATCTACTCTTTTAAAATGTAATGCCCAACATAATGTATAATCTGGGCAAGAAGTATTCTTCAGTTTAGTGTAACTACTCTGACCTTCTTATTAATTTAGATTTTCAGTCCCTACAGGAGAGATCCAGTGGCAAGTATAAGAGTGGAAGACAGGAGATCTGGATTTTAGTCCTGCTTCTATTAGTTGAGTGACTTTAGAAGACTGTGGTTTTGGGAAAGAACATTGGACAAGAAGGCAGGAGGCTGGACTTTTATTCTTGCATCTGAATCTGTATTACCTTGGGCAAATCACTCAAACTTTCTGAGATCTTATTTTCTCATCTCTAAAATGAGGGAGGTAGACTCTATGAACTCCAAAGTTTTTAGCGGTTATATTGTATGGCTCTATACCAGATCATACACATAGTGTAGGACTTATATAGAAAAGAAAGGCCTACTGAGAGCCTTTTTGTATGTGTAATTTCCAAAGCCCAAAATTCCAACAGATACTTCTAGTGGCAGCCTATTGCCTTGAAGATAACATGCAAACTCCTCAATCTGGAATTTAAACCTCACCACAGCCTGGCTCAATCTAAACTTGCCAGTCTGATCTCACCCTGTTCTCTTTCACCACTCTATGCCCCAACCACCCATCTCATTCTGAACTCTCTCACCTATCTTCGTGATTCCTAGAAAGCCCTCCTTCCTCATTGCTTCCCATTGAATCCCTTCTATTCCTTTAAGACCCAGCCCAGCTGCTACTTCCTCCACAAAGCCTCCCTGATCCCCCCACCTGAAAGATTTTCTTAGAATTCTTTGTTTGAATCTCTCCTTTGCTCCGATGAGACGTTAGCTTCTATCACATTTTCTGTGTGCGGTTTTCTCATCAGCATTTAACATTACCCAAGACTTAACCTGATATCACAGCTTCAGTAAAATCACACACAAACCCAATGAGATGGATAGATAGTATCATAGAAATAATGAATATAACTTGGACAGACTGAGAGATAGTGGACAATAGAAGGACCTTGTGCCATGGTTCATGGGGTCACAAAGAATGGGGCACAACTCAATGAACCACAATAACAAAAGGATGTAAACCTCCTGAGGGATCATTTCATTTTTGCCTTTCTTTCCCTAGCAGTGCCTAGTTCTGTGCCTGACACATGGTAGATGCTTAAGAAATGCTTATGGATTGACTTGGTTTCTTTTCATTTTGCTTTGGAAAGAAAAGCTTTCCCTTAACAGGCTAGCCATTCTTATTCTCTGCTCCAGGCCCACCATATTTTCCTAGTTCCGAACAATTTCAGGGAAGGTGCAAGAGATTTCTGCTACTACAATGATTACATCACTGTCATCTCTGGTTCTGAGTGAATTTTTGAAGTAGTTCCTAAGCTATGTACACTCAAGGGAGTGAAACTTATATGACAGAGAATAAAACATGAAGGAAATAAAGGGGCAGAAGTCCTAGGAAATGGAGTCTGTCATTTGGGTATTTGAATCTTTGCCTCTATAAGAATGATAACAACGTTCTCTCTGCTGAAGGAAGTCCAAGAATAACAGTCTTTGTCAGCCATTAGAAAAGGACTGTTTGGGGCCCAGGCCCTTCTCCCACCAGCCTAAGAAATAAAATATCATGACCTTCTAAACCTGCCAAGGCTTTAGTACTGCCCCAGGGACCTTGTTAATATAGGCTTATATTTCTAAGATGGATCACCCCAGGAGCTTGGAGTTCATTTTTCAGAAATCCCTAATCAGCTTTATTTACCAGGTTGCATGTAGGCAGTGTAAACTTCATAGGCGTAAGCTGGCAAGTAATGGAAGCACCACAGCTGTGATAAGAATTATAAGGGAGAACCGTTCTGTAGTGTTATTTTTTTTCTCCCTTAGCAGGTCTCCCATAGCTACCAGGTAAGGTCATGAATGATTATGGTGGCATGGCATGTACCCTTACCAGCCAATCAGTCCATAAACATTCAATAAGTACTTCTTATGTTCTGGGTACTGCTGGGGATATGACAAAAGACCAAACAAAACAAAAAACAACCCTTGCGCTGTAGGAGTTTCTATTACACAGGGAAGATGGTAAATGCCTAGGTAAATATAGCTAGGTGGTTCAGTAGGTAAAGCTCTGGGCCTGGAGTTAGGAAGAGCTGAGTTCAAATGCATCCTCAGAGACTTACTAGTTGCGTGACCGTTGGCAAATTACCAGACCTCTATCTGCCTCTGTTTCATTAACTGTAAAAGGTGGATAATAATAGCATCTACCTCCCAGCGCCGTGAGATTCAAATGTTTGTAAAGCACTTAGCACCATGCCTCGCACATAGTTGGTGCCATATAAATACTTGTTACTTTCCCTTTCTCATACAAGAGGTATAAAGAACAGATGGTGGTAATCTGAAAGGGGAAGGCATTAGCAGGTGGGAGGACCAGAAAAAAGTCTCTTTCGGAAGGTGGGATTTGAACTGAGTCTTGAAGGAAGTCAGGGGAGCTAGGAGGTAAAAGTGAAAGAATACAGTATTTCAGACATAAGGGACGTCCAGGGCCCAGGGATGGAGATTGGAGATAGAGAGATGTGTTCAAGGGACTATAAGTAAGCCAACTGTAAGCTAGCTTGGAGGGGAGAAAGGGGGAAAAAGGCTGGAAAAGTAGGATCAGGTCATGAAGAGTTCCAATACCAAAAGGAGGACTTTATATTAGATCTTGGACATAAAAGGAGTTACTGGTGTTTACTGAGTGACCGTGTAGGAGGATGGTCAGGTCTACTTTTTGGGAAAATCCTTTTGGTAGTTGAGGGGAGGGAGGGAGTGGAGGAAGGAGAGACTTGAAGCGGGGAGATTAGAAGGCTAATGGAGTCATCTAGGAGACAGGAGATGAGGACTTTTACCAGGGGGGTGGTTGTGTGAGGGTAGAAAAGGGGTGTGCATGAGAACTGTTGTGAGAGTAGAAAGAGACAACAAGATTTGGCAATGGATTTGATACATGGAAAGAACATGAGTGGGAAGTCAAAGAAGACACCAAGCTGTGGAGTCTGGGTGATTGGGAGGATGGGGCTGCCCTTGACAGTAATAGAGACATTAGGAAGACAGAAACATTTTTGGAGAAAGATAATGAGTTCTCTTTTGGACATATTGAGTTGAAGATGCCTGTGATGTATTGAGTTTGCAATATCCAAAAGGCATTTGGTGATAAGGTGCTCAAAATTAGGAGAGAGACTATGACTGGTGATCGTTTATATAAAAATCACCATTGAACTCATGAGAGCTGATGAGAGCACCAAGTGAAATAGCATAGAGGAAGAAGAGAAGAGAGCACGGGACAGAGCCTCCAGGGATACACAGGAGTGTGGCTAGAGCCGGCTTGGTCCAGGTTCCTGAGAGCTTATTGTTAAATTTTCAATGTGGGCTTTTATGCCTCAGAAATGAACAAACTTGAGGCTTAATTTGTTGTTTTGTTGATTGTCTAGACTTGAGAAAGTTATGGAGGAAATATTAATGCAGATTAAACTTAAAATCATGTTGTCTGTACATTTCTTTCTTTGTGAGGGAGTTCATTGTTAAACATTTACCAGTACAACACTGGGGATACCCATGGTTAGTGGCTATGACTTAGATGAAGAGACAAATAAGGAGAAAGAAAAATATCAGTCAGACAGGTAGTAGGAGAAACAAAAGAGAGTGATGATGAGAACCTAAAAAGGAGGGATTATCTAGGAGAAAAAGTCCTTTAACCCAACTGAACTTAATAAATAAATTCTGAGCTGCTTTGGAAATTACTGGACCAACAACATTGGAAGCAATATGCCACGGTGAATAGGGAGCTAACTGGCCTTGGATCAAGAAAAACCTGAGTTAAAGTCCTGCCTTTGACACATACTGATTGTGTGACCCTAGGCAAGTCACTTAGTGTTTCCATTAAGACAACTGCATAAGTTGAAGGTAAGGTGCCAATCTTCATTGGTCAAGATCCTTATCAGAAGTCCCCTACATCAACAAAATCAAAAGTGTAATAATAATCAACAACAATAAACAATAATAATTAAGATAAAGATAGGAAAGAATATTTCAATCCTCTGTTCCTACCACAGTGCTGGGGACATAACAAATCCTTAATAAATGTTTTTGAGTTCAATCAAATTAAATTGAACCCCAATAACTAACCAAGTTTTTTCCATTGTCTTAGTTGAACTGGTTGGTAAACTCATGGGGTTTGTGTATGATATTACTGAAACCAAGGATGTGGTATCAGATGAAGTCTTGGGCTTAAGTGGAGTGCCAGGATAGGTCTGGAACCAGAACCAATTGACCACAGCGGAGGATTAGAGAAGGAGGTGTAGGATCAAGCCAAGAAGATGGTTCAAGATCCAGGAAGTTAAAAAATTAGTGGTGATCAAAGATGGAGCAGAAGGTCAAAGACAGGACAGCACCAGTAGCGCTGGTTTACAAAGACTCTCTGACTACAGGCTTGATGTAAAGAAAAACTTGTTAACAGGACATAGTGGGCTTCCTTCCCTGGAGGTCTTTGAGTGAAGACTATTTTGCCAGTCATCTTGACTTTGTGCTGCTGAAAGTACCTCGATTACTCTGGAGGAAAGAGAGAGGCTAAGGATTTTGTACAGCTCTGCCTTACTTAAACCCAGTTAATGAGTTTAAGTTAATGCATCTCTTTGAGAGCAAAGGATGAAGAAAGAGAAGGAGAAGTAAAGCAACAGCGGCAACAACAACAGATAACCATTTGTTGGGTATATTGTAGAGCAAATGGTGTCTCTATCCCTGCAGATCACATATTGACTTAGAAAACCACAAATTAACATCACATATTGTATTTTTATTTTGTTAAACATTTTAAATTACATTTTTATTTGGTCAGGGCTGTGGGACCTTAGGCACAAGTCTGATACCTCTGGTCTAGACAATCAACAAAACAATGAAACAAGTTCTCATTTGTAGTGTTTGCCAAATTCTAAAGTGTAAATGCTCACACTGAAAATTTAACAATTGGCTGTCCTGATCTAGTTAGAGCTGACCCCAGCACATCACTGGACCACCCCATCCTGCAGAGATGCTGCACACTGTTAAGATAACAGTGATTGAGCAACTGGCCTGATCCATTCCAGAAGCATCTGAGTCTAGTGAGGAGCCAGCCCAATCACTGAGTAATCTGCTTAGCTCAGCCCAGTAGCAGATCAACCTCTTCAGCTAAAATGTCACACCCTCTGAAGAGCAAGGCCAGATGAGCTGCCTGTCTAGCAGATACACTGTGTTCCATGAGGAGCCAGTTCATCCTATCAACAGAATCATTCATTCATGGACTCTGGTGCTCTGTCTCTCAGTAAAACTCTGGAAGACTCTTTGCATAAAAAAGTGGGCATTGATGCTGTTCCATAGTTAGCTGTCTTGGCTACATATGCTCCCTGCAATTCTGCCTCACTTCCATTGTATTTTGAGGTCGTGCTTACTCTCCTTCCAATGGATCCCCCCAGGTTATTAGGGGAAATGCACCGTAATTATTATTCTTGCTATTTGAGTAAATACTTTTTCTAAAAACTAATTGTCTATTGGCTGATTGTTACTGGGAGGTACATCGGTGAGGGCTCATGAAGTAAGAAGCATAGTGGATAGAATACTAGGCCTGGAGTCAGAGAGACCTGAGTTCAGATCTGCCCTCAGATACTTCCTAGCTGTGCGACCTCTGGCAAATTGCTTAGCCTTAGTTTCCCCAACTGTAAAATAGGGATGATGACAGTGCTTATGTCCAAGGGTTATTGTAAGGATCAAATGAGATATTTATAATGTATTAAGCACAGTGCCAGGCTAGTAGCAGGTACATAATAAGTGGTGGATTTTCTTATTGTTTTTATTAGTTAAAATATTAAGGGGGTAGCCACACACAGGTATCCCTAGAACTCCAGGTTGCAATTGCTCCTCTGAGGCATCAACCAGTCAATGTCAGTGTGATTTGAGGGAATGAGCCCAGAGGGGATGTTACATTTGCATTTAAATTCAACAAAAAAATATTAAGTGGTGATAGAAGTGGTGAGAGAACACTGGGGACACCAAGAGGAAAAATTACATAGTCCTTAAATCTGGGAAATTTACAATATGGTGTGTGGGAGTGGGGTGGGGAAGGGGGACAAAGAGCCATAATATTTGTTGTTCAGTTGTGTCTGACTCTTCATGACCTCATGGCCATACCACGCCAATGTGGTCCATGGGGTTTTCTTGGCAAAGTTACTGAAGTTGTTTGCCATTTACTTTGCCAGTGGATAAAGGCAAACAGTGTTAAGTGACTTGCCCAGGGTCACACAGCTAGTAAGTGTCTTAGGCCAGATTTGAACTCAGATTTTCCTGATTCCAGGCCCAGCACTCTATCCACTGAGGCGCATAGCTGCCTCCAACCATAACACTGGAATATGATAAATCAATTCAATGCGGTAAGCTTTGTGGGATCTCCCATGGGTGGGGCAATCAGGGGAAGTTTTCTGAAGGAGATAGTGAGTTATTCCTTGAAGGTTTTCAAAAATGCTGAAGTTAGAGGACCAAGGGAATTTGTCCCAGGCAAGAGAAATGTTCTAAACAAATACATAGAATTGAGAGATTACATGGTGAACTAGGGGAACAGTTTGACTCAGTTTGGTTAGCGTACAGAATGTGTGAAGGGGAACACGGCATATGGGCTATTTGAAAAGAGAATGGAAAAATAGTGATATGCTAGATTCTGTAGGACCTTGGATGCCAGCCTAAGGAATCTGTGTTTTATTTAGTAAGCAATAGGGAGTCATTGACATTTTTTTGAGTAACAAAGCAGAATAGTGTAATCAAATACATACATTAGGAAGATTACTTTGACAGTATTGTGAAAGATGGATTGAAAGGGGGAGCGACATAAAGGATATATACAGCATGTTCCAAAAGCCTTAGTGCCATTTTAAGATTTTAAATTTTAATGTCTTAAAATGGCACTCAGACTTTTGGAACTCTCTATATGGTTGATTCTCAACATTCATAGTTGTTATGTTTTATGTAGTCATGGGTGAGCACTAAATTAACGAATACTAAGGTATTGCTCTTAGGGGAAATAAAGGGTTAGGTTCCTGTGAGCCTCTGTTCACATCATTTACTTTAGCACTTTTCAGAATGGTCTTATACACAGATCAGTGAATTTCCTCTTCTTTTTTCTCGGTATACCATATCGTTGATTCATTAACATTGAACTCATGGCCAATAGCACTATACCTCATGCCTGAATGAAGCTTATCTAACACACGTATTTTCTCTGTAAGAAACATCACAGCCTTCTTGCGCTTAGACACTCTAGACAGTACTTCAGCAGTAGGCTTGGGGGCCATCTTAAATAGCTGAATCACAAACAAAAAGCATAAAAAATGCAAAAAATGTGACACCAAATAGACCATGAAAAGAACGCCTGTTTACAGTATGAGTTGCAACAAGAAGGCAAAGCCTCACTTTGTTTGACCTCAGCTGGGAAGGTGCACATTGGGTGACTCAAGTTTTACACAACACTTCTCAGGTCAAAGAATGATGGTGAAAGTTCTGTGAGCATGGATTTTGGGATTATGAATAAATTTTAGTGAGTAGGTGAATCTGCAAATATAAAATCTGTACATAATGAGGATTGAGTATATAGAGATATATGTACACATATGTATACACACATAGATATATATATATCCATATATTTACAAATATACAGTAAATTTCATTGAGTCATAGAATATCAGAGTTAGAAGAGACTCTGGAGATCGTAGAAGAGATTGCAAGAGAAATTGGAGGGACCTCTACTTTCTCATTCTACAGTGGCAAATTTAGACCCAGGTCCTCTGCTCCTAGTATTAATATTTTTCCTATCATACTACACTGCCTTTATCTACTCTCTATGTGGCCTGAGTAATTTCCCTCAGTGGGCCTCAGTCTCTCCATCTGTAAGACGAGGAGTAGATGAATTTGGTCTCATTTGAGCATCTCTTGGTCTCATTTTCCTCATCTGTAAAATGAAAGAGGTGGATTTGATCTTTCTCGGGCAAGACACATCACATCTCTTGGTCTCTGTTTCCTTGTCAGTAAAATGAGGGAGGTAGACTGGTATTATCTTCAACTCCTATATCCTTGGCAATGGTCATTCAACTTCTGCTTGACTTTTTTGGAAGGGAATTAATTATATCATACCTTTCTACTCAGGCTGGTCTGTAAATCCTTTAATCTCGTGGATAGGATTTTTTTTTTAAATATGAGAGTAATTGCATTCTATTCCACACTATGAAGCTCTGGTCAACATAACCATTGGAGGCAATAAACAACAAGGCTCTCAGCTCACTTTTTGGGGCAGCGTATCAATGACAACTGACAAAGTACTGATCCAGATCTTCTTGTCCTTTTAATGCAGGACCGTTAGTGTGCTAGCTTCCATTTGACTTTCATATGGCTCTGACAGCAGTCTGGGTGTGAATAACCACACTGTCACCAATCAATCAACAAGGATTTTTTGAGTCCTTAGGTGGCCAAAAATGAAAAGCCAAAGTCACTTTAACTTGGATGAGGTTCTGTTCTGAATAATACAAACGGAGACATAACCAGAGCCATTTTGGCAAGTTGAATGTCCAAGATAAATATTTTTCTCTAGGACCTTCAGTGTTGATTTTATATCCTGTTTATTTTCTGGCCTCAATCTGTCCCTCTGTTCAAATCTTCTCTGAGTCTATTCCCAATTAGAAATTTTGTTCCATCTGTGCAGTCCTACCCAATGATATTCTTTCTAGTTTCAGACACTGATCATTTCAATTTGACAATTTTACCCCATTGCCTTTATTTCTACCTCACTTTATTCTTATCCAACTTCTTACCTAGTTCCCAGATTAGGCATCATCTAATTTCATTCCTGCTAGACAGATGGCCAATTAATTTGTGCCTCTGGCAAATTCTTCTCCAAATCATTTTCTTTCTCAGATGAGATAGTTTAGGAAACACCCAGATTCTTCTGTAATAAAGAACTAGACCTCCATGAAGCATCTTCATTCAGAAGAGTCAGGAGCCCATCAGTACTGGTGGTGTTATAGATCCACTCCCAGTAGAATTACTGTCTGGCCAAAATTGCCTCCTTTTCTCAAGGTTGTTTGGTGGACTAAGTCTAGACATTGTGAAAGGCAAGAAAAAAATTACCTCTCTGTGATGTGGAGCATTTTTTTTCTTGTGTTTTGGCTCTGTACAGTTAGATAAATGAACTCAATAGGTCTTGCTGATAGAATGATGAGGAGTAAAGATTTGTCTAAGGATTCTTTGAGCTGATAGAACTTATGGTCTCTAGAGCCGTGAGTGATTTCCTCCCTACTCCCTCTGCTCTCTTGACATTTATGTAGTATTTTAAGATATGCAAAGCTCTTTACATGTCTCCTCATTTGCTCTTCATAGCAATCCTGTCAATATGTGCTGCGGCTCATTCCAACACTAACTAGCAGTGTGATGTTGAGCAAGTCACTAGATTGCTCTGTGCCTCAGTTTCCTCATCTGCTTCTAAGATCCCTTCCAACTCCAAATCTATAGTCCGTTGGTCCCTGATTTTACAGATAAAGACAGTGAAGCTGAGAGAAAGTGACTTGTTCAAAGTTACTTGGTAGTGGCAGAACCAGGGTCTTCTGAATCAAAGTCCATTGTTTTTCCCATTTCCCCTTTTTCCTTCTGCTTCCTTTTTCTCTACCCCTTACCATGGGGAGAAAGAAGAGTTTTCCCTAAAAAGAGGCTGTTTTGCTAGTGTAGGCTGAATGGGCAATTTTATCACTAAAACGATATTCTAGTTGACCAATTTCAGAAATTTGTCTGTTATTTCATAGAGACATAGACGTTGGAAAGCTACTGCCAGGTAGTTTAAGAAACCATCTGGCTTAGCCTCCTGCCTTCAATACAACCAACCAGTCAACATTTATAAAGTGCCTACTATGTTCCAGGCATGGTGCTAAGTGCAGGGGATACAAAAAGAGGCAAAAGACAGTCCCTGCCCTCAAGAGCTAGTAATCTAATGGGGCAAACGACAGAGACATATATACAAATAAGCTATAAGCAGGATAAATAGGAAATAATTAACAGAAGGAAGGCAATAGAATTAAGAGGGGTTGAGATTTTAGTTGAGACACAAAGGAAGCCAGGGAGGTACCGTATTTCTCCACGTATAAGACGCACCTTAATTTTGGGGCCCGAAATTTGAAAAAAAATGTGTTACATAAAGTTATTGAACTTGATTTATTTATCACAAAATTCATACAATAATACGATGAAATTCAAGGACCTTCTGCTTATCGCTTTCAGGCATCTTTCAGGCAAGTCTGGTGCTTAGTCCATTCTGTTTGATGAACTTGAAGCACCAATTGTGTCCTCCTTTGAAATCAGTAACTTCTTTTTCATCAGCAATTCTTCTTGCCTCATGCTGAACCATTTTTGTGGATACGGGAATTCCAGTAGCCCTTTGCTCTTCAATACATATCTTCAATTGCCTCTCTAAATCAGGCCATTTTGCTGACTTGCCTCTCATGGCCTTCTTTTGCTGTGGTGTTTTCAGTAGGGTTTCTTCTTCCCGTAGCCAGTCTTGGATTGTTTTCTCAGTTGGAGGAGGACCAAACTTACGTTCAGCAGCATGATTTCCATTCACTTTTGCAAACTGGATCACTTTTAACTTGAACCGAGCATTGTATGAAAATCTTTTCTGAGCCATTTCTGGGCAGAACGTGGCAAAACATAACCTAATATACCATTAACAAATGTGAAGCGATGAGCACAAAGATAGCAAGCGTGAAAAAGCAGGAAATTCAAGTAAAAAAAAAATCTACAACCACTGTATAAGACGCACCTAGTTTTTAGACCCCAAATTTTTCGGAAAAAAGGGTGCATCTTATACATGGGGAGATATGATAAGAAGGAAGAGATGAGGAAGAAGAGTGTTCCAGGCATCAGGGTCAGCCAGAAAAAAATGCCCAAAGCTGAGAGATGGAGTGTTCTGTTTGAGGAACAGCCAAGAGGCCGGTGTCATTGGATCAAAGAGCACATGTCAGAGAGTAAGATGTAGGAAGACTGGAAAGGTAGGAGGGGGCTGGGTTAGGAAGGACTTTGAATGATCAACAGAGCATTTTGTATTTGCTACTAGAGGCAATAGAGAGCCACTGGAGTCCAGGGGGTGAGTGTGTGTGTGTGTGTGTGTGTGTGTGTGTGTGTGTGTGTGTGTGTGTGTGGACATGATCAGACCTTGTTTTAGGAAAGTTGCTTTAGTGGTTGAATGGAGGATGGATAGGAGTGGGGAGTGACTGGAGGCACGTAGACCCACCAGTAGGCTATTGCAATAACCCAGGCATGAGGTAATGTAGGTCTGCATCAGAGTGATGGTCATGTCGGAAAAGGGGTCATATTCGAGAAATGTCACAGAGGTGAAATTGACAGGGCTTGGCAACAGAAGAAAGGTGGATCTGTAGAGGGATCCCCCTAGGGCAGGCATCAAAAATGACCACTGTACAAGCAACTTGAGAGAACCAGAGAAGATCCACACAAAGTCAATGGAAGATTTGCATCACTGTCAAGCTCCTATAGGCATTGGAAAATTCAGGTGTCATATTGCTCAATTAAAGGCAATGACAACAACAAAAGAACCACATGCAAAGACATCTGGGAACAAAAGCACATTAGGAATTCTAGACTCCATTGATTAGCTATTGAAAGCAAGTAGTGCTTGCTATCAGGGCTGTCCAAAATATAGCCCACACGCCTGCAGTGTGATTTTATGAGGCCTGCCTGTGGGTTTTAATTTTCACGAGTGAAAAAATAAAATAATAATTTGCACGGAATGCGTATTAGATTTTTTAAATTCCATCACTAATAAATAGTCTTGTTGATGTTAATTTTCTTTGGTGTTTTTAAGCAGTATTACAGACGGAACATATCACACAGAATTTTCAATTGATCTGTGGGATGCGTTCCGTCTGTACGATGCAGACAGTATGCACCTACCTTTATACTGTTGTGTTGTCACTATGTTGTTTTGTGTTTGCTTTCGCACTTTGCACCTTTGCCTGTCATGTTGATGATGCGTGTTCTCCCACTTTCTATTGGTGTACTGTATTTTTTATTCTGGGTGAGGCCCTTAAATAATTTTAATGTGGCCCTAAGATAGCCCAAGGTTGGATAGCCCTGCTATATATGATGCTTATATGTAATACTTATATAGGTTGTTTATATAGTATTTTCTTCTGTTTATAGGCTCAGTACCACCCAAAGTTTTTTCTCCATGACACGAAGTTGCTAAACAAAACACAACCAAACACAAAATGACAGTGAAATTGATGAGCCAGCACTATTTGAGTGACTAATGTTTGAAAACATGACAGAATTCTGATGAAGCCTAAGATGATTTAATCCATTTGATGTGATGCCAACAAATGAATTAAAAGTGACTTGGCTGTCATGAAAAAAGAATGAGTCAGAGATGGCCCATGTCAATCTTTTCATCATGTGCCTACTATTAAGAAAGAGGCTTTGGATGCCCCAGGGAAAGGTAAAAGAGATATATTAGGGTCATTCATTTATTATTTTCTAAGCATTAGAAACTATTGCTGGGCGTAAAGGGCTGAGGCAATATATTCTCTCCTCCCCAAGGTGGGGTTCATCTTCTCTGGACCCATGCATAGGGTGACCAGATTCAGTTTTTGGGGATCCTGATCACCCGAAAAGAAGTCAGATTCCTTTTCTCTTGGCTCATTATGCCCTCATCGGAGCGCTTTGGGAATATTTACTTAAAGCTGAGGTTTGTCTCATGTCTAGGGTCTCCCTAAAGCAGGGCGTAGAAAGATAGTCAATATGCAGTGGAAACCAGATATGGGCAGGTAATTATTTCCTTGATGCAAAAAAAAAAATACTTAACACAAAAGTCTCTCAATAGTGCATGTTGACAGTAAAAATTAACAAGCATTACTATTAACCACTATTATATTCTTCAAGGCCAGGGTCAGCTCATAAGAGCCAATTGTTAAATTTTCAGTGTGAGCATTAATACTCCAGAAACTGGTAAATATTACAAATTAGGGCTTGATTTATTGTATTGTTGATTGTCTAGAAGAGGGATGGGAAACCTGTGGCATTATGAGTTCTCAAGTGCAGCCCTTTGACTGAATCCAAACTTCACAGAAGAAATCCCTTAATAAAAGGATGTATTCTGTAAAACTTGGACTCAGTCAAAAGGCTGCCCCCCAAGGGAGGCACATGGAGCCTTGAGGCTGCAAGTTCCCCACCCTCTGTCTAGACTTAAGAAAATGATTGAAAAATTTTAATAATATTCATTAAGCTTAACTGTGAATCACGAGTACATTTTTTTCAGAGAGTTGTCTATTAAACATTTGCCAGTGTACCACTCACTGGATAGAGCTCAAAGACTTGTAGATTATGTAGAATTCTAACACTTATACAACATGAATATTTTCTTCAAGAAAATAATCAAAACATGTTAGACATGACAGATGTCAAATAAAATTATAAAAAGATATCAATTATATTTTAATGAAAAAAATGGAATAATTACTAGTGTGGGAATCATTCTTGAATCACCTATCTGTGTCTAACCAGACTGCTGCCAATTATTTAGAACAAAGATCAAAAATTAGTATAAAACCAGAAAAAGGAATAAAAATTAGAAAAATGTATAATGTCTCATAAAACAACTGTAATTTGACCTATTAAATGAGTTTTGATGAAGGAAAATGAGATATGATTGGAAGAAATTATATACAGATGATAATTTCATACTGAGATTCAAATAATAGACCTCAGTTGCTGTGATGAAAGAGCCGAGTTGCACCTAAGCCACCACTTGATCACTTGCTACGCAGAGAGATAGGGCAGATGTGGATGGCACTGATATAGAAGATGAACTCATTAGTAAAACTTTTCAGAAAGAAGGATCCTGAGTTTGCTTCATAAAAAAGAGAAAATAAATCAATAGTAATAATAGAAACAATAGTAGTAGTAGCTTGCATTTATACGATAGTTACATATCTTATGTCATTTGACCCTGAAAACACCTCTGAAGGTAAATGCTCTTAATATCTCTATTTTATTTACATTACAGGTGAGTGAAATGAAGCTGGAGAGACTGGGAGGAAGGCAAGGAGATACTAAGCTCCTACTATGTGCTATAACTCTGCTCAGTGCTTTACCAATATTAAGTCATTTGATCCTCACAGAAATCCTCAGAGGTAGGTAATGCTTTTATCACTATTTTAAAGTTGAGGAAACTGAGGCCGTCAGAGGTTAAGTGACTTATTCAAGATTTTTTTTGAAGTGTTAATGTTTATTTCCCCAACACACGCCACTGGGATAAATTTTATGAGCTAGTTTTCTGGGGCCTTTCATTTTAAACTTTAACCATGGCCTGATGACAAGGAATGCTGCAAATGTCCTCTAGTTCAACAAGAGTTATGCTCCCACAAAAATCTTTTTCCATTCTACAGTGTTTCAGAATTACCAGGTGATTTTTAAACACAAAGTAGATAACACTAATGGTGGCTGATCAAGTATGTTGTTCATGCAACACTTATGCTCAAAGGGGAAGTCAGAGGGTTTCCTACAATGAGCCACTTTATAAAGAGGTCTCTTTTTTGTACAAATTTACTTTTTTCACATTTAATTTACTGTGCAGAATATCAAAACTGAGGTGTTATTCCAATTTATAAAAAAAAATCATTTGCATACCTTTTATGGAAATTTTAAAAATACAAAGTTTTCTCCCTAAAGTAGCTGAAAATAGATTGTTTATGTCTGCCTACACATAAGATAAAAGGATTCTGAAACAATTGAACAGATTAGTTACATAGCTAGTAAGCATCTGAGGTTAGATTTGAATCCAGGACTTCCTGACTCCAGGTTCAAATCTTTATCTACTGAGTCACCCAGGTTCCTGAGAGATGTGTCCAAGGTCATATAGCTAGTAAATGTTTGAGGCAGAATTAGAATTTGTCACTTCAAGTCCACAGCTATCCATTATACCCTCTAGCTGCCTAAATGCTGGTTAAAACTACTTTAAAGAAAACTTGGTGAAAGACCCGAGTAAGTTAAGTCTTATCAAGAGTAGTTATGGATGAATCTGGAAGGAGCGCAGCTCTGAGATAAAAATATGGGAAGATCAACAAAAGATTTTTACAACAAAATTTTTTTACCATCAGGGAAAATGAGTCAAATACACTTGGACTCTCACATTGAAGTCATGAATATTCTTACAGAGAGGGCAGAAATGGCACCAATGAGAACAAAGACAGGGAAAGCAAGTGGGTTTAACCAATCATATATGAAGATCCATGCTGGAGGTGATACACCTTTGAGGGTGTGGAGCGATTGCTTCACAAGGTATCTGAAGGTGGGCTTGAAAAATATCTTGGACCTTATGAATGCCCCCAAAAGGCAACTGGGAGAATATCAACCTCTCTGACCATATTTTCATCTATATAAAATTTTATGAGAATATTATATACATATCCAGAGCATCTCTGATGAGGGTATTAGTAGGGAACAGAGAGTCATTTGAAAGAAACGTTCCAGGGTAGATCACATTTTTATAATCGCACAACTGATGGAAAGTTTTAGAGAATACAAAATTCCATCATGCTTCTCTATTTATTAACTTTGTATATACATATATAACATACATACACATATGTGTGTAAACCTTTGGAATTATTAGAATAAAACACTATCTTAAAGATTATTTTCCAACAAGGTGTCTCAAAAGCATGCCTCCAAATTATATAAGATTCCTTGAAATATTTAACATGAGAGATAATAGCCCTCTGATCAATAATATGAGGAATCAGTCAATTAATTAACAAACATTTATTAAGCACTTACTACATACACATTGATAAACATTGGAGTTATAAAGAAAGCAACAAACAAACAAAAACAACCCAAAACTAAAAACCACAAACTAACAATTAATAGCTCTCACCCTCACAGGGCATACAGTCTAATATGGGAGACCACAGGTAAAACTAGGTAGAACAGACATATGCTCACCAAACAAAGGTATTCGGCTCTTTTTAAGAGGGAATCCAAATAGATTGAGAAGCAGTGAAGAGTAGTAGATAGGCAGGTGACCTCAGGGTCAAGTCCCATCTTTGAAGCATCCTTGCTATGTGACCTTGGACAAGATACAACCTCTCAGTGATCTAGACTGATGGTGTTAAGCTCAAGTTGAAGTGGGGGCCGTTAAACCATACGTAAAGATCCCTACAGGCCATGTGTTGACAATTAAAAAATGTAACGTTGTCTATCTTTTATTGTATTTTTATTTATTTTGTTAATATTCCCCAATTACATTTTAATCTGTTTTGTGCTACACTCAGGACTGTTGCAGGATGCATGAGGCATGTGGGCCACAGGTTTGACACCTCTGATTTAGACAACTCTCTAAGACCATAAGTTTCAGAAAAAGTGCCTAAGAGTGTTAGTAGAGAGAGTTTCCTCATTTGGGAGACCCTATATCAATGAAACCCCATGGACAGCCCCTATTTTTATATTTCTGTAGATCATGAAGAAGTATCTAGATGGCTCAGTGGATAGAGAGCTGGGACTGAAGTCAGGAAGATCTGAGTCCAAATCTGACTTTACTAGCTGTGTGACCCTAGGCAAGTCACTTAACTTCTCTTTGCCTTAATCTACTGGAGAAGGAAACAGTAAACCACTCCAGTATCTTTGCCAAGAAAACCATATGGCCAAGATTGGTGTGCTGTGGTCTGTGGGGTTGCAAAGAGTTGCTATGACTGCATGACTGAATAACAACAACAAAAGATGGTAAGGTATTCCAGATGCTCTTATTTTTGGCTGCCATTGTACTGATTCCATTATACCCTAGAACACTGCAGAGTCCTCTGGATGAAATTCGTAATCACTCAAAATAGTTTGGTTTACCTATCCACGTAGGAAAAACCAAGTGGATGAAAAATGCTTATCCAATTTATGACCTGCAATTAAATAGACCAGGCATAATGCTCATCCGTTGATCTATGTAGTAGAATATGGGAAATGAGCAACTAGAAATAAACAGGAAGAAGAGAGTAGCTGAATTGCTTATGGGAAATTTTAGAGTTTCTTTCATGACACCAAACTTCTCTCTGAAATGAGAGACTGCTTGGAAGTTATATCTGCATTGATGGGGTCACAAAACCATTTGATTGTATAAATTTTGAGTATGCACTAGGAAGTAAAGATACAATGATAAAAATGATCCTCACAGAACTTTTTCCACTGGAGTGTAACCGCATGTATGTGGCAATTGGGTGGTGCGGTGGATAGAGTGCTGTGCCTGAAGTCAAGGAGATCTGAGTTCAAATTCAGCATCAGGTACTTATTAGCTGTGTGACTCTGGGCAAGTCACTTAACCCAGTTTGCTTCAGTTTCCTCATCTGTAAAATGAGCTAGAGAAGGAAATGGCAAGCTGCTCCAGTATCTCTGCCAAGAAAACCCCAAATGGGGTCATGAAGAGTCAGACATGACTGAAACAACTGAACAATAGCAACAGCATGTACACAGATAAATCCATATAAAATGCATACAAAGTCATTTTTGTGGGGTGGGTAGAGGAACAGCTGTGGGAATCAGAAAAGACGTCCTATAGGAGGTGGCATTTAAGTTGAGACCCGGAGGCTGGGATTTCAGAAGGAGGAGGAAGGGAAGGGAAGGAAGCCAGACGTTTCAGGAACAGGCAGCCTCTCTAGGACCTCTTCAACTCTATGATACTGTTTGTTTGTTCCCAATCAGAGCTAACATACTCTTTCAGCAGACTTATCATCGTTGAGTAAAGAATAATATTGTGAAAAGAGGGCTAGACTTGGAGTTGGGAGAGACCTACGTTCACATCCTCGTTCTCACACGTGCTAGGCATGACACTTAATTTTCGTGAGCCTCAGTTTTCTCATCTATTAAATGGGGACGATGGCGTTGGCAGTAGCTAAAGGACGGAGTCATTGTGAGGAAAGCATTTTTAAAAATGTAAAGCGCTATATAAAATTTAGGCTGTTAATATTATGCACAATCTATGCAAAGAGATAATTCTGTTTAATACTCGTTGATTTCTGTCTGTCCTAGGGACACTTTAGGAAAGCTGAGATGTTGAGATGAAAAAGCAGGCCTTTAGGTGCAAAAGAAACATTTCACATTGCGTCCAAAACTTGAATAGGTCAATTGTGAAGAAGCCAGCAAAGAGATAAGGAACCTCAGAGCTGAGGCACTGAGGGAGTCAAAGAAGAGAGACTTTTCTAAATCCTAAGGGTGACACTGTGCCTAGTGCGAGGCCCCACAATTTAATAGGTCTGGCATCTATTTAATTTAATAATAATATATAACAAATAATAAATAATAACCTATTTAATAGGTGGGGTATCTATTAATGTGGACCCTGCAATGTCAACCCTTTTAAAACCAGGAGTATCGTGAGGCTCACTGAATTAATCAGTATGGAGCACTTTGCATGCCATAAAGCATACCTTACACCTTGCTCGCTATTGTTATTGTTAGTTATTAATTATTATCATTAGCCTGTAGTCACTTCCCTTTCAGTCTGGTGAAAACTTCATTCCTTTCTATTGCACTCCTGCTGAGCTTACGTAGTGTCGAAAACAGCAATACAAAGGTGTGCTGGTAAGTATTTAACAATTGGACTCTCCAAAAGAATTGCATGCACACATGCTTTTAAATTTAATCTGCTGTTAGTAGCACTTTCTTAAATCTAGACAATTAACAAAGTAGTGATAACATCACAGACACTCATGTATTAAAGCAAATGCAACACTCTCTGGAGAAAGAAAGGGTATATAAGTCAGTTCTCACTACCCTCGGACTTTAACATCTGCTTTTTCCTCTATGTGTATTTGTGGGAAAGTACACTACAGGTTTTTAGGTGAAATGTTTCATAGCTACTATTCTTGCTATATAATTTGAGTAAATAATTTTTGCTAAAGAGTTTAGTCTACTGGCTGATTGTTAGGCAGAGCACACTGGTGGGAGCTTGTGAGGTAATGTTAGGACCATAGCCACTGATAGGGTTAATCCTAGCATCCTCAGAGTAGTAGCAGCTGTTCTTCTAGGGATATAAGAGCCCAGAGACCCAAGGTGTTATACTTGAAATGCTCTAAATTTGAACATCTCCAAATCACCTTTCTGACTCTAATATTCTATGATTATCTATGATTCTTGTCATATGGAGCAATGCTCAAACAGCATCATCTGGTCATAGTATGGGTTGCAATATGCATCTTTGGAGGATACTTCTGCATCCATCATAGATTTAGAGCTAAAAGGGACTTTTAGAGGCCATCTAGCCCAAATCCCTCCTTTTAGGGAAGAAATTCAGCCTAATTGGCCTTCTCTCTGCTCCTGACACTCCATCTCCCACCTCCAGGCCTTTGCATTTGCCATTCCCCATGCCTGGAATGCCTCCTTACCTCTATCTCACAGAATCATTGTTTTCTTCAAGATTCAGCTCATATACTACCTTCAACAGGAAGCCTTTCCTGATCTCTTCCTCCCCATCTACCAATGTCCTTCTTTCCAATGCAATTAATTATTTTGAATTTCTTTATGTTTTTCTTTTTATATTTATTGTATGTGTATGTGTATTTATGTATAAATACCAAAAAAGATAACTGAGATATCAATTTCTATGCTTACTTTTCCATCTATATAACATTTTTTCTGAGAATAATACACATTCACATCCAGGGCATCATTTATACGGGATATTAGCAGGAAACAGGCATTTTTTTTTTAAAAAAGAAACATTCCTTATGAACTTGTCTTTTCCATTAGAATATAAGTTCCTTGAGAACTTGCTTCATTCATTGCCTTTGTATTCCTACCGCCTAGTATGGTGCCTGGCACATAGTAGGCATTATGCTTGTTAATTAATTGATCGATGGGAAGCTGAGGCCCAGGCAAGTTACATGACTTGTTCAAGGTCACACAGGCCGTATCCATCAGTGTGTTCATTCAGTCTGATTTGTTTGGTGCCTTAACACAAATGGGCTTAAATGAGAAGGAAAAGGAAAGTAAATTTGAACCATACTTGCTCTCTAGGCCTGACCCATTTCCTAGTTTTATACAACTTAGGAAGCACTAAGTGACAACTCTGGCTGAAATGACATGAATATTAATGCTCCAAAAAAAAAATCCAAACAAAATATCTACAATTGACATTAAAATGTGCTGCACCCAGCAAAAACAAAATCTTCTCACTACACTAAGCCTAAGGACCTGCAAGCCCCAGAGGATCTGCATTTAATGGCTTAATATGTAAACAGCAGCTTGCGCCTGGTTTGGGATTGACTTTCATTCTCCTTGGTGTCATGTTTTTTCTTTCCAGGGTCTTATTATTAATCACTCCTTTGGAGTCAGACCTTCAGTATGCTGGTGGGTGGGCTTTTTTTTTTAATACCCTAAGAAGCCTCTGAATTGAAGATTTCTATTTCTCTGGCTTACAGAATTTGCATAATTGGTTGCTCGTGCAGCATTTGTATATCACTTTTCTGATAACTCTCTGCTACAGGAAATTTGCTGGCAATTCCCCAAGTGCCATCTTACCAGCAGGACTGCCTGCAGTTATCCTCACCCCCGCTCTTGAGCAATAGAGCAAATGAAAGAATACCACTTGATGCAGAAGCCTGGCATTCGCACGAGGCAAAACCCAGCTTTCCGAGATTTCTTGCCGAAATGATCACCGTCAGAAGCTTTGCTGCGACCAAACCTGCCCTCTGTCACATCAGCTGAATGGAACCCGTGTTTAGGGTTCATGGGCCCCAGGCCGATTATTCTGTCTCCCTCACTCTGATCCAACCAAACTGGCCTCCTCTCTGTTCCTCATCCATAGCTCTCTATCTCTCATCTCTGCGCTTTTATTCTGGCTGTCAGCCACACTTGGAATACACTCCCTCCTCATGTCCACTTTGTAGAATTCTTTCCTTTCTTTAAGACACAACTCAAGCGTCGATTTATAGGTGAAGACTTTCTCAGTCCTCTCAATTGCTAGTACCCTTCCTTTCAAGCTACCTTGTCTTTGTGCCCCCCTCTCCCCAGCAGTGCCTGGCACATAGTATTCATTTAATACATGTTCACTGATCACTGATATAGTTAAGCTATGGTCCATGTTTGGGATAGCAGTGGGTGCTAACCTGGGTCTAGGCCTGAGCTGCATGTATTATTGAAGAAATGGTGTCATCACTTAATTATAGGTATATAAAATCACAGAATACAATCAACCTTGTTTTTGTATATCTGCCATAACTTCCCCCAGATTATAAGTCTCATGAAGACCAGGTCCATATTTTATTCATCTCTGTAACCTCTAGATTTCCTAGAACAGTGCCTTTCTCATAACAGATACTCAATAAATTCTAGTTAAATGAACAGCCCACAAACAGGCTGTTTCTGTTCATAAGTGTAGGGGAAAGCCTCCTCTATTCTGTTCATGTGGTAGCACTTTCAGTTGTTTTTATTTTCAAGTCTCAGTGCCAGGTTGTTTCTTAGCAGGGGGTGGGATAGACAGGAAGACAGGCTTAAGACCAGAGGATGGGACCTGAGAAGTTGGAGATAAACAATATCCTTAGGAACGTCACCAGTCCCTTTGAAAACGGATCTTTCCCAAGACTGCTTGATCTCTTGTCTCACGCTCACGGTGCTTTGGATTCAGCCACAGTATATTATGTCAAATAAGAAAAGATATATATCATTAGGAAAGCTTAAAATGCAGCAAGGAAGCATCATTATTGTTATAACTTTAGTTACAGCACACAAAAAGAGGTCTGAGACTACTGAGTGAGCTGAGCCCCAAGACAGGTAGGACTATTTAAGTGATTTGCCCAGGATCACACAGTAAGTACCTGCAGCTGGACTTCGACCCAAGTATTTCTGACCCCAAGTTCAGCTCTATTCACTGTACCATAACTCCTTTAAGTAATATATCTCTGATGGCTTCCTGGCAACTTAACTCCTCTGAGCCTTACTTTCTTCATCTGTAAAACAGGGATAACAATCGCACCTATCTCATAGTGTTAGTGTGAGACCCAAATGAGCTAATGCACGTAGGGGAAGGGAAGGGGACGAGCAATTATTAAGTGTCTACTGTGTGCCAGGCACTTTACAAATGTTATCTCATTTCGTCCTTTTATCAGCCCTGGGAGAGAGATGCTATTATTATCCCCATTTTACAGATGGAACTGTAAGGTACTTTTTTAATTAAGTTTTTTTATTTTTAGTTTACAACACTCAGTTCCACATGATTTTGAGTTCCAGATTTTCTTCCCTCCCCTACCCCCTCCCTTCACAAGATGGTACGGAATCTGATATATCTTCTACATATAACTTCACATTGAACTTATTTACACAGTAGTCAAGTTGTAAAGAAGAATTACGTCCAATGGAATGAATCATGAGAAAGAAGAAACAAAACGAAAAAATAAAAACAAAAGAGAAAAAAAAACAAAAGGAAAAAAAGGAGAGCAAACGGTTTGCCTCAATCTCGATAGTTCTTTCTCTGGATATAGATAGCTCTCTCCCTCATGAGTCCTTTGGAGTTGTCTTTGAACCCTGTATTGCTGAGAAGAGCGAGGTCTATCAACGTTAATCATCACAGAATCCATATATTTGTGGTTGTGTATAATGATCTCCTAGTTCTGCTCCACTCACTCAGCATTATATTGTGTAGGTTTTTCCAGGTTATTATGAAGTCCGTATATTAAATGCAAATCAAAACAACTCTTAGGTACCACATCTCTCCTGTCAGATTGGCTAAAATGACAAAACAGAAAAATGACAAATGCTGGAGAGGATGTGGGAAAGTTGGAACACTGTTACATTGCTGGTAGAGTTGTGAACTGGTCCAGCCATTCTGGAGAGCAATTTGGAACTATGCCTAAAGGGCTATAAAAATGTTCATGCCCTTTGACCCAGCAATACCACTTCTTGGGTTGTATCCCAAAGAGATCACACAAGTGGGAAAAGGACCCATATGTACAAAAATATTTATAGTGGCTCTTTTTGTAGTAGCAAGGAATTGGAAATCAAGGGGATGCCCATCAGTTGGGGAATGGCTGAACAAGTTGTGGTAAATGAAGGCAATGGAATACTACTGTGCTATAAGAAACGGGGAAGATACGGACTTCATAATAACCTGTAAGGTACTTTTAATGCCACCTCTGATTACTGACCCTTATCTCTGATCCCTTCCACTTTAGCATGCCAGGCGTCTCACTTGGTGCCTTCTTCTCTCCTAGACCTCTGTCCTCACACTTTGGCTGTTGTCCCTCACAGCCCTTCCCTCAGACCATTTCTTACTTCTTGTTACTTGATGCCTAATTCCCAAATAAATGGCTATTGATTCAGAAAACTCTCCAATTTGCTTCCTTAGAGCCTTGTCTGGTAATCCATCCTTCTTCTAGGTGCAGAGTGTGACCCAATTATAGGTACTTATGCCAATAGCCAAGGCACTGATAAGCACTTACTTAGGTCCGCTGTCTCTGAGCTGTTCTGCTCTACGGTCAATTCCTAAGACCTTAGTTAACCTCTTAAAGTCTTGGTCTGCCTTGGGGTATGGCAAGAAGGGAGGCTTGTAAAGCCAGTTGTGGAAAAGGCCAAATTCTTCTAACAGGTTTAAAAAATATTAGAAAACAAAACCAACAGCAAATCTCTACTGAATTTTCACATTATGTACATTAAAGGTGATAGAAATAATGTCTGGGAAACCCTCCTTCTTCTGGACTCCTTCGCACTTCATTTCTTCTACTTAAAAAATGATCATGTGCTGTCTTATAGTTATCAGTATACATGTTTTTATTTTTCCTTTGGATTTTTAAGTCCCCTTTTCTGAGATCAGGAGCTCTGTCTTGTTCACTTCTATAACCTCCAGTGTGCTCAGCATAGGTCCTTATTGAAATGAAATATTTAATGAACTATTGAATGAATGAAATTGAACGAATGAAGAAATTGAATGAAAGGGAGTACTTAGTGGTAAAGACGGCCCAGGGCAGGCAATATTAGACATTCACTAAGAGCCTGTATTTGCAGACTGTGTTGTGCACTTGGGAGATACAAAACTTAGATAAGACATCATTCTTATCTTTATGTATCTTATAGTTCAGTAGGCAACTAGGTGGCGCAGTGGATAAAGTACCAAGAGTAGAGTGAGGAAGAGTGATCTTCCTGAGTTCAAATCTGGCCTCAGACTTTTACTAGCTGTGTGACCCTAGGCAAGTCACTTAACTCTGTTTGCCTCAGTTTCATCATCTGTATAACGAGCTGGAGAAGAAAATGGCGAACCACTCTAGTATCTGCCAAGAAAGCCCCAAATGGGGTCACAAAGAGTTAGACAGAACTGAAAATGGCTGAACAACAATAACAAAAAAGGAGAGATAAGACACAAATATAAAATGTTGTTGTACGTAAGAAGCTAGTAAGCCTTTGAGAGATATACAGAAGCAAATGCTGTGGGAGGTTCAAGTGGAAGGTTGTTATTGACAGGGGTGGGGGGGTGGGAATTTGGTTTTCTTGGATGGGTAGGAATACCTCATCTGGCTTTACTGGATAGGTAGGAATACCCCTTCTGGAGAGGATGGAGGATGTTCTAAGTATGTAGGGTCGGTGTGAACAAAAAACAAAAAGACTGGGATATACTGGGAATGTTTTGTGGAAACACAGAGTGCTATCCAATTTGATTGGAGTATTGCGCATGAAAGGGAGCTATAGGTGAGATAGGTAGGGGGCATTAGATTGGCCTTGACTTCAAGGAAAAGGAGCTTCGCTTGACTTTGGTTGGCAGTCGGCAGCCACTTAAAATTGTGGAGCAGGAGAAATAACATGTTCTGGCTAATGCAGAAGGAATATTGTCCTGGCAGTAGACAGGATGTGTAGGATGGTTGGGAGGAAGGGACACCACGGAGGAAGAAAGGACGGATAGGAAGTTTTTGCAATAGTTCGGCAGATGGTAATAAAGAATGAAGAAAGGATGAATACAAGAGATACGGTAGAGGTGGAGTCATCAGGATTTGACAACTAAGAAGTGAGAAGGTAGGCAATAAGCATTTATTAAGTGCCTACTATGTGCTAGGCATTGTGCTAAGTGCTGGAAGAGAGGAAGATTTTGAAAAAAAAAACCCAACCCTATATTTTGAACATAGGAAGCTGAATAAATTTTGGTGCCAGTGACAGAAATAGCAAAGTTAAAAGAAAGAGTGAGTTTCGGGGGAAATGTAACAAATATGGTTTTGGACATGTTGAGTAAGGTGACAGTGAAACATTCAAGTGGAAATGTCCTGTGGGAGGACTGAGATGTGGGTCTGGAACTTTGTATAGAAGTCGGGATTAAAGGTGCATCATTTGTAAGGAGATGGTGATTGAAGTCTTAGGAATAAATGAAATTGCCAGAGGGGAGGACATTGGGAAAGAAGAGAAGAAGATGAAGAACAGAACTTAAAGGAACATCCACTGAGGAGTCAAAGAAGGAGGCAAAGATGCAGTAGAGAAGAAGGAGAACCAGGAGGATGCAGTATTTCTGAAGCCAAGGGAAGAAAGAACATTACAGAATCATAGTCTTAGAGTTAAAAAAGACCTTAGAGATGGCTGAGTCTAACTCTCTCATTTTACAGCTGAGGAAACTGAGGCATAATCAACCAATCAACAAACATTAATTAAGCACCTATGTGCCAGGCCCTGTTCTATGCTCTAGGGATAGAAATACAACAAATGAAACAATTCCTAATTGTAGGTAAGACACCAAGGATATCTACATACCTATCTATGATTTATATTTATTTATACTTTTTACATTCAGTACGTAATTAAATATAAAATACATACATATGTGTATATATGTCATATTTTTTTCAGGGGGAGAGGCAAGGCAATTAGGGTTAAGTGACTTGCCCAAGGTCACATAGCTTCTAAGTGCCATGTGTCTGAGGCCAGATTTGAGCTCAGGTCCTCCTGACTCCAGGGCTGGTGCTCTTCTCACTGTGCCGCCTAGCTGGCCCAATATGTTATATTTAAATATATACATATAAGTGTGTATAGGTATATATATGTAAGTTTAAGTTACATAAGTTAAATCAAGTTATATAAGTATAAGTTTAGGTATATATAAGTATTATATGTAAGTATATAGAACATATTACATATGTATATATATTGTATTTAATTACATACAGAATAAATAAATACAAATAAATGCAAAGTAAATACAAGGTAATTTGAGAGAGAGGGCACTAGCATTTGAAAGGATTAGGAAAGATTGATGTAGAAGGTAGTATTTCAGCTCTATCTTGAAGGAAGGGAAGGATTCTAGGAAGCAAAAATGAGGAGAAATTGCATTCCAGGCCTGGGGTGGTGGGGGACTCTTAGAATGGAATGGGAATGGGAGATAGAATGTTCTGCTGGAGAAACAGAAAGAAGGCTGGAATGGCTGGATCACCTGGTGTAGAAAAGGGAATAATGTACCACGATGTTGCAAAGATTGAACACGGATGTGCAGGGGCTTGAGTTTGTGTTTGATCCTAGAGGCAATAGAAAGCCATTGGCTTGACTGAGGAGAGAAGTGACAGGATCATATCTATGCTGAAAGAAAATCAAAGAACATGCATATCTAGGGTGGAGGAGAGCGACACATGGGTAGGGAATATGTGACCAGAAAACATACATGTTCACTAACTCATGTTTCTAATATTTTTCACACTGGGGCCTTTCTCTACCTCCCTAGTCCTGGACACCCTGCACCTTATTAACTCTTGTGTCATGGTGCCTGTGAACGCTGAATAATGCACTGCTTTTGTTTGCTCCCAAGAGCTGTAGATTTCCTCTGGTCATGCCTTTAAGCTGCAGGATGCTTTTTCTTCTGAGGTGGGGGTGGGGTGGAGTGGTGTGTATGGGTCCAGGGAAATGTTCTGTCTATGGTTCCTATCCTCTTTGCTGTGCTGCTCTCTGCTGGCATCTGCATGCAACTATTTTCTGTTGCTCTGCTGGTCTTCAGCTGTCTGGAAGCTTCTTCTTCCATTGAAGGAGTGACCTAGGGTTGTTATTATTATTATTTTTTTTGGGTTAGTGATTCACACTCAGGCCATTGCAGGACACAGAAGTCCTTAATCTTTAAATCTATCTTTTAAACTGAGTTTTCCTGTTGCCCCTCACTCAGACTTTGTCATTCTAAACTCTTATTTGAATTACGATCAGGAAATTCCTTTGAATTCTCATCATATCACAGGGGATCTGCTTGGGTTCTTGTAAATCACTTTGAGAGCAAGACTGGGAGGAACTGGGTGGAGTTAGTAAAGGCGCTGATCTTCCACGCATTGTGGAGCTTGTAAACTTTATTTTATACTATCCCCAGCCCCCAACTTCTACATCCCTCTACTGCCTGGACCATCCAACAAACACTTTTACAACAAAGAGTCCTCAAGAAAACAGTTTGATTTATCAATTATTAATAGAATAGATGGTTATATTCTTTAACTTTGGAAATATGGTACTAACATTGACTATTGTATCTGTGACTTTCTTCTCTGACCCATACTGATTGTGAGACTTGACCATTGTATTTGACTAAACTTTTGTCCTCTTTCTAGTTGACTTTTTTTGTATTGTTGTAGTCACTGTATATATTCTTCTGTCTCAGTTTTCTTTATTCTCATCATATCATAGAAGTGTTGGTATGACTTACTTTTTATGGGGCCATGTTGTCTCACTGTAATTTCTGCTTTCTTTTAAAAATATTCTTAACCATCCTAATAATGCTTTTTTAGGATTTTTTTTCTGAATTGAAGTCAAGTGCAATAGCCAATAATTTGTAGGCTCCTTTTTCTTTCCTTTTTTAAAATTGAGAAATTTCTTCTTCCCTAGTCCTGTTCTTCAAAATCAATCTTTCTCTCTCCCTTCCTTCCTTCCTTCCTTCCTTCCTTCCTTCCTTCCTTCCTTCCTTCCTTCCTTCCTTCCTTTCTTCCTTCCTTCTTTCCTTCCTTCCTTCCTTCCTTCCTTCCTTCCTTCCTTCCTTCCTTCCTTCCTTCCTTCCTTCCTTCCTTCCTTCCCTCCCTCCATATTTCTTTCTTTCTTTCTTTCTTTCTTTCTTTCTTTCTTTCTTTCTTTCTTTCTTTCTTTCTTTCTTTCTCTTTCCTTCCTTCCTTCTTTCCTTCGTTCGTTCCTTCCTTCCTTCCTTCCTTCCCTCCTTCCTTCCTCCCTCCCTTCCTCCGTTCCTCCCTCCCTTCCTTTTCATGGTTAAGTGACTTCTTTCTTTCTTTCTTTCTTTCTTTCTTTCTTTCTTTCTTTCTTTCTTTCTTTCTTTCTTTCTTTCTTTCTTTCCTTCCTTCCTTCCTTCCTTCCTTCCTTCCTTCCTTCCTTCCTTCCTTCCTTCCTTCCTTCCTCCCTTCCTCCCTTCCTCCCTTCCTCCCTTCCTCTCCCTCTCCCTCTCTCCCTCCCTCCTTCCCTCCCTCCCTTATCCTCTTTGCTCTTTACAGGCAAACAACTTGATGTCTCATCATGGTACTGTTGCTACCTTCCATTTTTCAACATCAGTCACAGGCAGTTAGCACAATATAGAACTTACCTCCTTTCTTTCTTCCACAGAAAGAAAACTTTGGGAAATCCACTTCACATACGGGGTATGAAAACGAATACAAGGACTTTTTCATTATGAAGAGATCAACGTCAAGAAACAACTCTTTGATGTCATGTCCTAAACAGAAGAGAAGAGCAGCTTTACTGGTTGTACAGGTATAGGAAGACCTATTTTTGCTTTATACAAAAATCTGTATTAGTGTGAATCAGAAAATCATTAGTTTTCAGAAAAAAAAAAACCACCTAGTATCTATGGTGTTTGGATAGTGTTGTAGTGCTCCAGTGTTGGACAATGTTGCAATAGATAAAAGCTCATGGGATAAAAAGAGACCTCTATAGCTTTGTATTTGTGATCGATCCTCTAGATTCCTAATACTACAGTCTTCTAATCTGCACAATACCACATTGCCAAGCCTAGAGTTTTAGAGTCTTTCTATGCCATATCTGTATGATAGGGCCATAAATCAAGAAAAATATGGATAATATTACTGCTAACCTCCAGGAATTAAGCCATTTGAGGGAGTGGTGAGGAGAAAAAAACCCAACACCTCAAAACTTTTGATGTGAACTTATTAAGTTCCAAACATTAAGAATGAACATTCCAAAACAGTCCAAGCAAAGGTTTAATTTGTTCACCTGTTTTTTGATCTAAACAATAAACATGTGGAAAGCAGGGACTTGCATGAGCCCCCTGCCCAGGTCCCTCCAAAAACCTATAAAAATGGCTCTGAACAAATTCTAGAACTGCAGAACCCACAAAATAGCAGAGAGAAGCAGGGCTCTGCCCAGGACATCCTGGATAGTCACTGGTAAGGTCTATTGCAAGGAACTGGGAGCAGAGTGGAGCAGAACCCAGCATGAGCCATGCCTAGACCAACCAGACTGGGAGCCAGGCGGAACAGGCTGTAGTGCCCTGAATCAGTGAGCTGTGGCAGTTACCAGACTTCTCAACCCACAAACACCAAAGACAACAGAGAAGAACTGCAGAACCCACGAAATAGCAGAGGGAAGTAGGGCTCCAGCACAGGACAGCCTGGATGGTCGCTGGGTAAGATCTATCCCACATGGAGCTGGGAGCAGAGTGGAACAGAGCCCAGCATGGATGACAGCAGGACCAACCAGACTGGGAGCCAGGTGGAACAGGCCCTAGTGCCCTGAATCAGTGAGCTGTGGCAGTTACCAGACTTCTCAACCCACAAACACCAAAGACAACAGAGGTTAGTGGGAAAAGCTGCGGGAACAGAGTGAAAGGAGCTTTGGCCACTGCTCCAGGAGACAGCGGGGGTGGTGCAGCTACAGAACTACAGCTGCAGTTACTTCCGGCCCCAGGCCCACCCTTGTGGGAGGAAATAAGTGGCAGATCAAAGCAGGAGTGCAGAGCCTGCTTAAGATCTGGGTTCGGTCCGGGTTGGCAGCTCTTGGGGAAGGAGGAGTGCTGTTGTGGCAGAGCTGACTGTATAGAAATAGCTCTGAAACCAGCAGCACATCCCCTCAAGCTTGGAACAAAATACCCTCTACTCTACAAGCAATCATACCCTGATAAAAAACTCAAGGGTCAAGTAGTTGGCTGGGAACATGGCCAGGCAGTGAAAATGAACTCAGATTCAGACTAAGACTTTGGAATCTTTCTTTGGTGACAAAGAAGACCAAAACATACAGCTAGAAGAAGTCAACAAAGTCAAAGAGCCTACATCAAAAGCTTCCAAGAAAAACATGAACTGGTCTCAGGCCATGGAAAAGCTCAAAAAGGATTTGGAAAAGCAAGTTAGAGAAGTAGAGGAAAAATTGGGAAGAGAAATGAGAGTGATGTGAGAAAACCATGAAAAACAAGTCAATGACTTGCTAAAGGAGACCCCAAAAAATACTGAAGAAAACAACACCTTAAAAAATAGACTAACTCAAAT
>CM053622.1:152957141-152994401 GCA_028646595.1 Phalanger gymnotis | reverse complement strand
TCCTTCCTTCCTTCCTTCCTTCTTTCCTCCCTTCCTTCCTTCCTTCCTTCCCTCCCTCCCTCCCTCTCTGCCCCCCTCCCTCTTTCTCCCTCTCCCCCCCTCCCCTTCCCCTCTGTCTCTCTCTGTCTTTGTCTCTGTCTGTCTCTCCCCTTCTCTCCCCCTTATCTCTGTCTCTCTCTTTCATTGCCTCCATTAAGCAACTTCATAAAATACATTTATTTAGTGCAAGCATGTGGTGTTTCAATTAAATGTAGATTATTTTAGTGCCATCTATGGGTAATGATATAGACCTACATGTGACCAAGACCTATTTACAGTGCAGTGGATAGAGGACCAGGCCTAGAGTCAGGAAGATTCATCTTTCTGAGTTCAAAGGCCCAGGACATCCGCATTTACTTCTATCCCAGCTCCACTCCTGACTTTCTGGACTTTTTCACTTTCTCACCAATAGCCTTGCTCCTATACACATACTATTTTACCTCTCCTCTTTTACGGCTCTCTTCTATCTGAATCTTCTCCCATCACAATGTGAGCTCCTTGGGGGCAGGGGCTATCTTTTTTTTGCTTGTATTTATATCGATAACATTTAGCACAGTAACTGAGACATTAACCGCTTAATAAATGTTCTATCATTCTATCTTTCTATCTATCTTTCTATCATCAATCAATCAATCTACACACTTGTTTGTGTGTGTATGTATGTATCTATCATTTATCTCTCTACACACTTGTATATGTATATACGTATGCATGCACGTATGTATCTACATGCCTGTTTGTCTGTGCATATGTCTGTATGTCTGTCTTTCTATATGTATGTATCTATTGATCTATCTACATGTCGGTCTACCTACCTACCTGCCTGTCTGTCTATGTATGTATGTATGTATGATATATCTATCTTTCTATCTATTACAGTCTTAGAGAATTGTCTGGAGGCACTGAGAGATTGAGCGACTTTCCAGGATCATACATACAGCATGAATCGAATCTAGGTCTTACTGACTCCTGTGTCCTCTTGCCTGGCACATGATAGCTGCTTAATAAATGCTTGTTAAATTACTTTTTGACCAATAGGTTTTTAAATATGGAGTGATCCTACATGAAAAATATGGTAAAATCTTTCCACTTGAAACTTGATGAGAATGTTTCAATGAAGACCTTTTGATAATTATAGCAACCACAGGGCTAGACTAATTTCAGAGACATAATTACATATGAGTTAAAAAAAGCAGAAATCCAATCTCAGCCACACTGTCTAGGGGTCACTCCTCTTCAGGGGTCATGCCAACGTTTAAGAATTTCCTTGTAAGGGAGAGGCACAAAACGTGCCGATAGTGGAGGATTTGCATGTTGCTGAGATAATTGCTCACGTTGAGTTGTTGAGCAGATTGACAGTCATAATTTATTAAATGTATTAAGCTCCAAACACTTAACTTATTGTTGAGTCTTCTGATTCCAGTTATTTCCATCATTATGCTTATAAATGAGTGCCTAAAGCTCATATGACGTGAACAGATAATTAAATGTGATTTCTGCCCATGGAGTTTATCATCTAAATAGACAAACGAGAACTAGGAAGAAAATACAGTGCATTGCAGAGGAGCCAGCCGTGGCAAATCATCCTGGCAGTCAGAAGGTATATGAGCTCTTACTTTCAATGTCCAAGCTGGTAGTTTTTACTTACTTAGAATAGTTCCAAATCGAATTTTGAGATTTTTGCTCAATGGGTTGTAACAATGGTCCACAGAGAAGCCAAGGTCTTGTAGTGGATCTGTCAAAAGGAAAACAGTAGATTGGCTTTATTTCCATCACTAAGTCCTATATTGGATAGCTAGGTGATAATATTCACAGGACTTTGGATTTCGAGTCAGAAAGATCTGCCTCAGACACTCAGCTACTATGACTCTGGGCAAGTCATTTCACCTGACTCAGTTTCCTCATCTGTACAAAGGGGCTGAAACTAGTACCTACATCAAAGGTCTGTTGTGAGGATCAACTGCTTAGTAAATCTTAAAGTACTATATACCTATTAGCTATGTATATATGTATCTATATATATATCTATATATATACATATATATTAAATTAGCTGTATTTAAATTAGCTATACATAGCTGTAGCAATGTACAATTCTTCTACATAGGGTTCTATTTTATGGCATGAAGGACAGAGCACTGGGCTTCGGAATCAGGAAGACCTGAGTTCAAATCCAGCCTCAGACCCTTACTAGCTGTGTGACTCTGGGCAAGTTCCTTAACTTCCGCTTACCTCTGTTTTCTCAACTTTAAAATGGAGGTAATAACAGCACCTACCTTATAGGGTTCTTGTGAGGCTCAAATGAGATAATAAAAGTTAAAAAAAAACATTTAGCACAACAATCTTTTGCGGGAGGGGTTAGTTTTAGCTCCTTTTTACTGATGGGGAAACTGAGGGAGGTTAAGGTTAACGCCCGGCATATAGTAGACACTGAATAAATGCTTATTCCCTTCCCTTTCCTAAATACCTTTTTTTAAAAACTTGTTAGTCCACTCTCTGTTTCTTTTATTGTCTTATGAAATTGTTGTAAATCTTTATTAGATTTTTCTGTTTCATATAGATATTGAATATTTGCATTTGTTTACGGCAGGCATCATTTCTTCTTTGATTTCGCACCCCTAGCATTGGTGTGGGGAGCCAGTTCCTCATGCTTAATAAATGCTTATTGATCAGTTGAATTTACTAAGCACTCTCACATACTTTATATCTCATTTGGTCCTCCCCCAGACTCTGTGAAGTAGGCAAGATAGAGGTTACTTCAGTACAGTCGGTTCTGCCATAATGCCCAATTTGAAAACTCACATTTCTCTCACTGTGATTGCTATATTAAGAAACAATTTGAGTCTGACATGAATTTTGATTTTCTTATGCACAGTTTCACCTGAAACCATAGAAAATGCTGACCCACAGGTCAACTGAACCACAAAAGAAATGAACACGGTACACACATGTGTACACCTCAAACATCTACTAGCTACCTCAGTTCACCAAGTGTATTATCCTCCAAGGTTGGATTTTGATATTCTTTCAAATTTGTGAATTTTTCTTTATTAAAAAGCACTTTTTCAATTCCATAGTTAAATGAATCCTGAAGTTACAGCTCATGAAGGGCTCTCCTATAACCTTCAACTTTGCCAGCCTGGAATTATGGGTATGTAATGGCAAGCAAAGTGGGACTTTTTGTTGTCTGTTGTTTTGGAGTATATCTCAGCACTAAGGTAATCAAGCACCTTTGAGTCTTATCTTTGTTTGTAGGAAGGCCCATACCCTTTTGCTAACTAGGTCAGGAGAGGTATGAAGCCCTCAGGTCCTGAAAAGGGGTTAAACATACTCTGAGGTTAGCATTTTGCTTGGGGCTCATTCATTGGAAGACTATTCCTGTGATTTGGCCGGGAGACTCTGGATAGCTATTAAGGAGTCTTCCCTCCCCCCCCCCCCGACTTTGAAAAACCCAGATGTTGATTCTTCTCTCTCTGGCAACTATGTATGTAATGTCTTGGACAGACAGCTAGAAGCCTGTCTGCTGATTTGTGTTATTTGCTCTGTTTATATAATTTCTGCTTGTAATTTCTGTTTGCGTTTTCTCTGAAGTTCAGGGTGCTGACTTTTCCCCTGAACTAAGTGAGTGATATATGTATATTTAATTAAAGTGAAATTGTAAACCCCTTAAAGTCCCTTCAAGAAAAGCAGATCAAAAGAACCTGTGCTAGCAGCCCTCCTGTGTGCTGGTGTTATTGGTCTTACACAGGTGCAGTAGTGGCAAGTAACATTGTTGTTACAGGGTATAAGGATGCAGTCTGAGCAATGGGCCGAAGCTGTGGGCTTGTTGTTGTTCAGTCAATTCAGTCGTGTCCAACTCTCCATGACCCCTTTTTGGGGTTTTCTTGGAAAAGGTATTGGAGTGGTTTGACACTTCCTACTTCAGCTCATTTTATAGATGAAGAAACTGAGGCAGCTAGGTGGTACAGTAGATACAGTGTTGGCCCTGGAGTCAGGAGCACCTGAGTTCAAATCTGACATCAGACATTTAATAGCTATGTAACCTTGGGCAAGTCACTTAGCCCTGTTTACCTCACTTTCCTCATCCATAAAATGAGCTGGAGAACTACTTTGGTATCTTTGCCAAGAAACCCCTAAATGTGGTCATGAAGTCATAGACACGCCACTATTTATTGTATTACTTATATATTTCTTAACCATTCAGCATGTGTAAAACCATGTCACCATTTTTATTAGGTTCTTATCTTTTTTTAAGGTGTCACTGATGAAGTTTTGGAATATTGTACCCCAAATTCATTTTTTTCCAATTTTTTGCTCCAATTTTTTCTCAATTATGATAGTGATGAGTTTTAGGAATGCATACTTCCAATTATAGCAGACCTTACTGTACTTTAAAAGGTCATGACTTAATTAGTAAGATCAACAAGTCAGTAACTCAAACTCTTGTGAAAATCAATGCTGAAAACTAAATATATTAAATAAATTAAATTTAAAAAGAAAAAAAAAACAGGAAAAAGGAGTTTAAAAAAAACCACAATGCAATAAAACCAGATTTAGCCCTCCATGGCTTTTCTCATACTTGCTATTTCAGCATTTCAAGTAAATTGTTGAAGGGGAAAAAAAAAAGATGAACAAGTCAAGTCAACAAGTGTTTGTTAAGGCTTGTTGTGTGCCAGGTACTGTGCTAAGTGCTAAATGTGTGTGTGTGTGTATATATATATATGTGTATATATATATATATATATATATATATATATATATATATATATATATATATATATATATATATATATAAAATCAGAAAGAGAGTACCTGCCCTTAAAGAGCTTACATTCTAATGGAGAAAGACAACATATAAAATGGAGGCTGAAAAGTGGAGGTAGAGAGGAGGAAGATGAAGGGCAGGTAGTGAAAGTTCAAAGAGTCAGGAGTGTAGCCTGGAGAGAAATGGAGGCACTAATTGATATAGATCACAGCTTCTCCAAGACTTGGTTGATGGTTTCATGAGTTTCTGTGGCTCCCAAATTAAAATAGCTTGAGTCCAACCTTCTGGCTATCTGCCTCTCTAAACTTAACCAAGATGGTCTTCAGATAATAGATATACTGTCCACTGATGGGTCAGTATTAGAAGCCTTCTTGGTAGGACTTTCCAGAACTTATATTCTGTTGTCATGACCTTTGAAAATCCAAGGTCATTTCCAGGACTTCCAAGGTCTATGACATATGTTCTATAATCCTCAGTTTCCCAGCCTACAAAATAGGGATAATGCCTGTCCATTTCAACTAAAAGCCTATTCACTATGTCCCTATTTAATAAGTGCAATCTATTAGGCACGATTTGAATTGCTATTTAATTTTTCCCATGGCTTTATTTTATCTACTCCATTTGAATAAAAAACAAAAGGTTAACTTGTATAAAGCAGTCATCACAATAAAAAGGCCAAAATAGACCAGAAATTGCCTTAGCCAGCCAACACTTGATATCTCTGCCAGATGGAGAGAGATGGCAGCCAAGGGTAACATTGGTTTAGGATATAAACTCATTTGCACAACACTATAGACGAGACTATTGTGAGGTTGCAAAAAAAAATCACCTCATAAAAACCAAAACAATGAAAGTGAAAACAATCCTATGAAAGGACTGACATAGGATCTGACTGAGATATGTACTGTTAAATGAGCTGAAAGATGAAACTGAGAGGACGAAAGAAAGATGGAAAATTGAATAGATAACCTTTCACAAATGATTTTCTATGGTATGTCACATCTTAAGGTAACACCAAAAGGTATAGGGAATATAATATTCCAATTAGTTTGTTGTTTGTTGATTGCCCACAATAACCCACCCCCAAATATTTGACAATATTTGTACAAATATTGGTACAGCAAAAAGCTTCTTTAACTAACCTTCTGAAATTAAGACTATCTCATCTATATATTAGGATCATAAAAGATTTATTGATAATTGCAACCACTGAGATGACTCTGCTCAGTGACCACTCTATTAATATCAAGTGGAGGACTAAGCATTTATACAGTGTCTACTAGGGGTAGCTAGGTGTATCAGTGGATAGAACATGGGACCTGGAGTCAGGAAGACTCATCTTCCTGGTTCAAATCTAGCCTTAGACACTTACCAGCTGAGGCACTTACTTACAAGCTGTGTGACCCTGGACAAGTCACTTAACCCTGTTTGCCTCAGTTCCTCATCTATAAAATGGGCCAGAGAAGGAGATGGCAAACCACTCCAATGTCTTTGCCAAGAAAACTCTTAATAGGGCTACAAAGAGTTGGACACAACTGAAACAACTGGACAGCAACAAAGATAAAGGCTAGAACTCAGGAGAAGAATTAGGGTTGGGTATGTAGACTGACAGTCATCTCAAAGAGATGTTAGTTGAATCCATAGGAGAGAATGCAGGAAAGAGCCCTAGGGTATATCTATGCATAGAAATGAAATGAGATATGAATGATGAACCTCCAAAAGAGACGATTAAGGATTGATCTACTTGGTAGGAAGGAAAACATGACAAAGGAATATCATGAAAACTTAAGGAGGAGATAGATAGATCCAGAAAGAGGGGGTGGTCAACAACGTGAAATTCCCCAGGAAAGTCTAGAAGTATGAGTGCTGAGATCAGGCCACTGGACTTAGCAATAAAGAGATCATTCGTAAACTTGCAGTGACTAGTTTTCATAAAGTGATGGGGACAGGAACCAATTTCAAGGCATTGAGAATGAAGTGGGAGGTGAGTAGGCAGATGCACTATGTGAAGACAGATCTTTCTTTACAAGTATAAAACAGAAAGACATTATAAGAATATGAGTCATTCCCCAATTGACAAATGGTCAAAAGATTTGAACAGGTAGTTTGTGGAAGAAGAAGGTGCAGTTATACATAATAGCATGAAAAGATGCTTTAAATCATTATTGATTAGAGAAGTGCAAATTGAAACAACTTTGAGGCACTATCTCACATCTATCAGATTGGTTAAAATGATAGAAGGGGAAAATGACAAGTGTTGGAGGGGATGTGAAAAAACTGGGAAATTAATACACTATTGATGGAACTGTGAAATAATCTGACAGTTTTGGAGGGCAATCTGGCATTATGCCAGAGGAATTATAAAACTGTATATAACCCTTTGATCCAGCAATACCATTATTAGATCTGTTTCCCAAAGAGATCATGGAAAAAGGAAAAGAACCTATACATTCTCAAATATTTGTAGCAGCTCTCTTTGTGGTGGCAAAGAACTGGAAACTGAGGGGATGTCCATTAATTGAGGACTGGCTAAACAACTTGTGATGTATGATTGTGATGAAATAGTACTGTTCTGTAAGAAATGATGATCTCCTTGATTTTAGACAGACATGAAAGACTTGCATGAAATAATGAAAATTGAAGTCAGCAAAAACCAGGAGAACGTTGTATACATTTACAGGAATACTGTTTGAAGAATAATTGTGAACAACCAAGCTATTCTGAATACTATAAATGCTCAAATCAGCAATAAAGTACCTATGAAGGAAGATGCTATCCACCTCCAGAGAAAGATAACTAGAAGTATGCATAGTATGGTTTTACTTATATTTATAAATCTGTGTCAAATAGTGGCCTTCTTTAGTGCAGGATGAGAAGGGAGACAGTTCTAAACAAAGTGTAACAAAAATAAATTAAAATATTAATAAAAAGAAAATAAATGATAGAGGGGGATGACAAAGGGAACAATCTGTTGGAGGAGATGGGATGGGATAGGATCACTTGAGCAAGTAGAGGAGTTAGCTTTCGGAAAAGAGCAAGACCACTTCATGATGTGAAACAGAGGTAAAGGAGGAGATAGTGGCAAAAAGCATCTGAGTGATATGAGATGAGGAAAAGGGACCTCACAGTGAATAGCCTCAATTTTTTTATAAAATATGAGACAAGGTTCTCAGCTGAGAGGGTGCAGGGAGGAGAAGCCTGGGAGGTTTGAGGAGGCATGGAAAGGTTTGGAAGAGCCACTGTGGAGAGTGGGATATTGAGTAAAGAAGGTGTAGAAAGATTGTCTAGGGGCAGTGAAGGCCCAGTTGAAATTGTTCAATAAAAATCTGTAGTGCACCCAGTCAGAATAGTTGCATGATTTTTTCTGCCTTTGTACAGCAATATATGTGTAGGAGTGAAGGTGGCAAATGATGGGGATGATCCGAGGCTGAGGGCTGGCAGGGTATAATCAGTGAAGCAATAAGGGGGCTAGGGATTTAAGAGAGGAAGATAGTGTGGAGTTGAATTAGTTCACCCAGGAGTCAAGATAGGGGAAAAAAAAGGAAAGAGTAGCAAGTATAGGAAAGATAGCTTGAGAGAGAATGTAGGAGTCACAGGTGTGAAGTCACAGTGTGAAAGAAAAGTAAGATTTCATAAGGAAAGGTGAAAGGAGAGGTGAAAAGCCATTTGATAAGAGGATTTTGGAATTCTTGAACATGGAGGTGGTATGTTTGTGGGTGATGACAAGATCAAGGGTCTGACCATCTTTATGTGTGACTGAGGTGGTTTAGCAGAAGAGGTCATAGGAAGTGAATAGACTGAAGAATTGAGTGGGTAAAATTTTTGAGGGAGAGTCAATATGTATGTTGAAGTTCCCTGGTATGAAGGCTGGTGGGGAGGAGAAAAAAATTGCGAGCCAGATATAGAACTCACAGAGGAAGGAAGGTGTGTGCCCTGAAGGTTCACACACAACAGCCACCAGGATTTTGATTGTATGGTGGATATAAATAGGATGAACTTCAACAGAGGAGTGGTTACTGAGTTATGGTGGTAGAGGGAGAACCTGGAAGTGGCCAGGGGTGAGCAAGGAGTATTCTAACTCCCTCAGCTTCACCAGCAGGGAGAAGAGAATGAGTGAAGGTCCAGCCGGTACTGGAAAATGTGTTATCATTCAGGAGCCAGGTTTCAGTGATAGCTAGTAGATGGAAGGAATGGGAGAGGAAAAGATTTAGGACAAAGGGAAGTTTGTTGCTAATGAAACGGGCATTCCACAGGGCACAGTAGAAAAGCTGTGTGGTATTTGATCAGATCTTTGGTGTCGAAGTGTTGAAGGGGATGAGAATAAGGAATCATGTGGTTGGGAATTGGAATTGGGGTTCACATGATGACCTATAGGAGTTCAGAAGAGCTGGGATGTGAAGCCTATAACCAGGTGTCAGAATATATATTATTGAATGGGGGGTGCCAATTGTCTTCCTAAAGGAGACTGGAGATCACACTGGAGACAAGTGTGGTATGAGATGGGAGGCATATTGTCAGATGGTAAGCCTCATTTTACTACTCCTCTCCTTTGAGAAGGGTGGAGATAAGGCCTAGGAGATGAAAGTCAAACCTGCATAGCAGGAGAAAAAAGTTCCTTTCCCCACCAACTTTCCTCTTTCTCTTCCCTTAAAGGACAGTGACAGCGGGAGATGTGAGGCCTAAAGTAAAAGGCAGGATTGCTCTTTATTGCACAGGTGGTTTTCCACATCCCAGTTAGGAGACTGAGCTGGAAACAGGAGATGAAAATTTCCTTGTGCTGGGATAGGTAGAAATGGTTGCTTTGGGGCAGATGGAAGACATATAGCCTGGCCCCTTCCCTCAGGGGACATGCTGATCAGTAGGAGATGGCAGATGAAAGGCTTGCAGTTAGAGGAAGGTTTGGCTTCTCTTCTCACCAAAGAGACTGGAGATCAGCAAGAGGTAGTGATCTCCTATGCAGGGGGAGGTTGCTTTGGGGCAGATAGAAGAACCATGTAGATGAATGTGACTTACTATTGTCACACTACAGTCAGATAGACAACATTTAGAATTCTTTCCTTCCTTTCTTTTTTCTTCCTTCTTTCCTTCTTCCTTTCTGTTTGTACAACCATGCACACACTATATATTTATATATAAAATGTTACATATATTTTATATATAAATTTATTTTATATTAAATGTCAATGTATAAAATTATATATGTATATACATACAATTTATGTATAGATATATATACCTTGGACAGACATTGGGTCCAACAAGTTGGACCAGAATTGAATAAGAGAAGAAAAATGGGCTAGGAAATTGTTAATTTCTCTTAATGGCCCTGAACTTCTCCCTGAATCAGAGGCCCATATTTTTAATACCAACATTCTTCTAGAGGAGTTCTATGATTGTGAGACATGGAATGCTATAGTCTCCAAAGAACTGAAATTGAGTACCATCCCAAGGGTGATGGAGAGGTAGATGGTAGGTATGAGAATTTGTTACACATTACAATCCTATCTATCTATCTATCTATCTATCTATCTATCTATCTATCTATCTGTCTGTCTATCAATCTATCTTTCTTTTAACAAGCATTTTTAAGCACTTACTATGTGCCAGGCACTGTCCTAACCACTGGAGATATAAAGAAAGGCAAAAACATGCTTCCTCTCTTCAAGGAGCTCACATATTAATGGAGGTGATGGGACAACATGCAAATAACTATGTACTTGTTATTGTTGAATCATTTCAGTCATGTCCAACTCTTAGTGACCCCATTTGGGGTTTTCTTGGCAAAGATACTGGAGTGGTTTGACATTTCCTTCTCCAGCTCATTTTACAGATGAGGAAACCAAGGCAAACAGAGTAAAGTGACTTGCCCAGGATCACACAGCTGGTAAATGTCTGAGGCCAGATTTGAACTTATGAAGATGAGTCTTCCGACTCCAAGCCTGGTGCTCTAACTACTGCGCCATCTAGTTGCTTTAGCTATGTACATGCAAGATTTATATAGTATAAGTGGGAGATAATCCCAGAAGGAAGACATTAGCAGTAGGGGTGGGGTGGGAGGGAAGTATGGGAATGGCCTCTTACAGAAGGTGAGATTTTAGTTGAGTCTTGAAGAAAAGCTGAGGAGCTAGGAGGCTGAGGGAAGGGATGAAGGACAGGGAGTGAAAAAGCATGGAGTCAGGAGATGAAGTATTGTGTTAGAGGAAGACCAAGAAGGCTACTGTTCTTACATCATAGAGTATGTGGAGGGAAGTAAAGTGTGAAGTGATCAAGAAGTGATGCAAAGGCTGTTATCAAAGAAATGTATGATTAAAATAAAAAGGGGCTGGGCATGTGACAAGGACAAGGGATGATTAGAGGATAGCCTGTGTCTTTCATTGGTATCCATGTGATACAGAGAACTCAAAGAAGGCTTCCAGCACTTTGTATGTATACCTTGTGATGAACTTGTGGGAAGATTTGGACAGGAGTTGTGTGGGATGAGCTGGCATAGACTGGTTGCTATCTGTATCATTTCAGGGGACACCCAGGACAATGAGATTACAGATGAGGATAGTGGAATTCTAGAATGTAAGTATGGTGCCCAAAGTAAGGGAATGCTAGCCTCCCTGTACTTTATCCTGGTCAGAGCACAACTCATCCTGGGAGCCCCATCCTAAAAGGGACATTAACAACCTGGAATCTGTCTAGAGTACAATAGTGAAGGGACTTGAAACTTTGTTATATCAGGATCCAATGAAGGAATTGGGAGGATTTCATCTTGAGAGAAGAATTGTGGGGGTATATGATTCAAATATAATTGAGATATGGAAGAGGCATTGGAGGGCAGAATAATGACCCATTGGTAAAAGTTATAGGGAAGCATTTTCAGCTCAACATAAAGGACAATTTGCTAAAAGTCAGAGCTCCCCCCTAGTGGCTTGCTTTTGAATATAGAGCATTCCCTGTCACTGGATGTCTTTAAGCAGAGAGTGAGCAACCCATCTATTGGGGGAAGCTGTAGATAAGACGATTTATTTATATGAGTCAGTTTTAAAGTCTTTTATAACTTGGCTCCTTCCTGGCTTTTCAGTCTTTTCCTACCTTACTCCCCACTCCAAGGACTTTGCTATCTAGTGACATTGGCCTCCTTCTTGCTGTTCCTTGAGCGGGACACCCCAGCTCCCAACTCAGTTTATTTTCACTGGCCATCTCCTGTGCCTAGAATTCTCTCCTTCCTCATCTCTGTCTCCTGGCTTCCTTCCAGGTCTTAACTAAAATCCCACCTTCTACAAGAGCCCTTTCTCGTTCCCTTCAATACCTTTCCTTTGTGATTATTTCCAATTTATCCTGTATATACCATGTTTGTACATAGTGGCTGGCATATTGTCTCCCACATTAGATCATGAGATTCTAGAGAAAGTGGCTATTTTTGCCTTTCTTTGTAGTCTAACTAACTTAGCACAATGCCTGACACATAGTAGGCTCTTAATGATTGTTGACCTGCCTTGATTTAACTTTAATTTCTGAGGTTCCTTCTAATTTTAAGCCCATTAGCCTTTGGTTTTTTGATCGTGTCGATGAATTTTTAAATGTTCCCACCTATTTTTTATATTCCTACCTAGTTTTAATGTTCCCACCTCTATTTTGGTGACTTCTTCACTTCTTCCTCAAGCCGTCTTAAACCTTAGAACTTTCACTTAAGAATGGGATGGCAGGCAACATATGTGAACCCAGACTATATTCGTAGCTCCCTGCTCTTGCCACCCAGGGACTTCATATGTGTCTGTAATACAGTCCACACTATAAACTGCGTGAAAATCCTGCTGACAGTGAGAAATATGCTACAGGAAATGTCAGTGGCTTCAGCTTTGAATACAAAGGAAAACAACATATGAACAGACTATAGAATTCTGTGTTTCCAGTATACTTAGCAGGACTGTCTTGGATAACACAAACAGGGCTCAGTCATATTTTTGCATCCTGTTTTGCTGAAACAGGAGCCTATGTCCCTGGAAGAGGTTGGAGCTGGACTTTTAAATTTTTTTTTAAATTTTTTAATTTTTAACTCCCCCCACTTAATAATATTTTATTTTTTCCCAATTACATTTAAAGATAGTTTTCAGCATTCACTTTTATAAGATTTTGAGTTCCAAATTTTTCTCCCTCTCTCCCTCTCCCACTTCCAGTAGCAGTAAGCAATCTGATCCAGTAAGACAGTAAGCAATCTGATACAGGTTATACATGCACAATCATATTAACCATGTTTCCACATTAGTCATGTTATAAAAGAGAATTAGAACAAAAGACCACGAGAAAGAAAAAAAAGGCAAAAATAATATGCTTCAATCTGCATTCAGACTCTGTAGTTCTTTCTCTGGATATTGATAACATTTTCTATCCTGAGTCTTTTGGGACTGACTTGGATCATTGAGAAGAGCCAAGTCTATCATAGCTGTTGCTGTTATTGTGTACAGTGTTCTCCTGGTTCTGCTCACTTCACTCAGCATCAGTTCATGTAAGTCTTTTCAGGTTTTTCCAAAATCTGCCTGCTCATCATTTATTATGGGACAATGGTATTCCATTACATTCATATACCACAACTTGTTCAGCCATTCCCCAACTCATGGGCATCGCCTCAATTTCCACTTCTTTGGCCACCCACCAAAAGAAGAGTTGGACTTTTAACACAGAAGAGAGGAGGCTCCGACTGAATTAACATTTGTCTTGCTACTTTGTATTCAGGATTGTTACCCAGTGCTCAGATATTTTCTGTTCTATTCTGACATCCAGCAGGAGCCAGGAGAAGAAAATCAATTATAAAAATAGTTTACATTTAAGAAGTGCCTTACGGTATACAGTGCTTTACTCCTAATTGCCTTGAAAAGTAGATAGTGCAAATATTATTGCCCTCATTTTATGGACGAGGAAACCAAAGCTCAGACGGTAAAGTGATTTGCCCAAGGTCACAGAGCTTTAGTGAATGTCAGATGTAGGACTAGAGATCCATGGTCTGTATATTTTCCCTCCATCCTGAAGCAGGAGAACAGCCTCTGAAACTAGCTCCATCAAAAACCAAAAGTGCAAAGGGGATCAAAGTTTGATGAGCACTAAGGTGCAATCAGGATCTGAGCTGAGAAGTCTTGGGTTGCCTGACCACTGATTTTCTTGGTTCGCAGGATCATAGATTCAGTAGCTGAAGAGTTGGAAGAAACCCTTTAAGGATCATCTATCCAGGACTTCTTAAACTTTTTCCACTTGTTACCTCTTCAGCACTTCTTAAACTTTGGGTCAAGAGGGTCTATTTCCTTTCTCTCATTTTGCAGATTAGGAAATCAAGGCCCAGAAAGATTAAATCGGCCTGGCTAATGTCACACAAGAGAAAGTAGAAGTGCCTGGATTTGAACCCAAAGCCCTTGGATGCTAATTCCGACCTAGAAGGAAAGATGACCCTTACCATGTTTTGAGAAGTATGGATAACAGCTATGAGTAGATGGTTAGTTTCATATATTATATAATCTCATTTCAGTTTTCAAAGCTATTTCCAAGTAAGTGAAGAAATGAGACTCCTACTCTTGTGGGAGAGTTATATTCATACTCTATTTCTATATTAGAAAGTTTCCTCTCTCCTTGCCCATCCATTCTTAAGCAAGCTGGACTCCTCCCTCTACCAACATATTTCCTCACCTCCTCCATCTCTCTGTCTCTGTCTCTCTGTCTCTCTCTCTTTCTCTCTCTCTCACACACACACACACACACACACACATACACACATACACACTCAGTGGCCCATATCCTTTTTGGCACACTAGGCCATAGACAGCGAGGCATTACTTCTCTTTCTCACTTCTGTATTTAGCATCTGGTGGAGTCACGAGATGCAGAATATGAGCATTCTTCTCCTGACAGTGCTAGCCCTCAAAGGCTCCCCCTTCCCCCTCTAGGCTGCCTGCTGTTGGCATTATACAAGTTGACTCTAGTAGAATGTGGGTGATTATAAAAAGGAACTCCATGGGAACTCCTCCTCTAGCTGCAGAGATGGGGGTGGGAATGAGGAAGGGAAAGGAAGGAAGGCAAAGAAGGCTTTATCAGTTTTTTTTTTTAAAAAGGCTCTGGCTAACCTCAGCTTGTGGTGGGAAGGGGCGCCACAAGAGAAAACCAAAGAGTGTTGAAATTTGGTCTTTTACTTGTTAACACAAACTGAGCAGGCCTTATTCTTTGTGGTTTTATAAAAGGGGAACTTTGTGAAATAGTATTTGAATCCACAGAGTGCAGGGGCCCCTGCCCTTCCATCTAGGTCTTTGGTTTCCTTTTCCTCTTGTTCTTACAGTCATCAGTGGATACAGGGCTCTAAGTTATAGCCTCCCCTGGAGCTATGCCTTCTGTAGCTTACTTTTCAGTGAAGTTGGGTGTGGTATCATGCCATGTGGTCTAAGTAAGCATGTCACTGGACTTGGAAGGAAGGAAGACCAGAGTTCAAATTTTGCCTCAGATACATGCTAGCTGGTTAAGTCATGCCATTTCTCTATGACTCAGCTGTCTCATTTGTAAAGTTTGGACTCAATGGTTTTCTTTCCTGTAACAGTCTAGAATCTTGCGATAAGCCCAGGTATTTGGCTGGATCAGTCTCCCTTCTTCACTTTCTCTCTACATCTCCCTTACTTAGTTCTTCTGCTCCAAGCCATATTGGTCTGCTCATTGTCTTCCAGCATGCCTTATATTTGCTTCTCTTTTGCCTTTTGCTCATCCCATCTCCAATTTTCTGTCATCACCTGTCCAAATCTTACCCACCCTTCAAGGGTCCATTCAACTCCCACATCCTTCCCAAAGCCCCTGTAGGATCCTACTTTAGAGCTGGAATGAACCCGAAAGGTCATCTAACCTAGCCCCCTCGTTTTAAGACTGAAGAAACTGAGGCCCAGAGTGACAGTGATGAAATGATTTGCCCATGAGGACCCCATAGGAAATGGCAGAATCAAGATTAGAACTTGGGTACTTTCACTCCATGTCCAGTGATCTTTCCACCATGATATGCTCAAGGTTATACATGCCTGATTTGAGCCTCCCTCACTATACCAGCCTGAAGTTCTTCTCATGAAAGGGTACCTATGACACTTATTTATAGAATTCATGAAGCATTATTTACTTCCTGCCTTTTGGTTTGGTATCTTGTTACATAGACATGTCTTAATTTTCCATACAGATTATAAGCTCCTTGAGGGCAGGAGTCTATATCTTATGCATCTTTGCAACCCTCATTATACTTAACACAATGTCTTGAACATATTAGATGCTCAATAATGATTTAAATGACTGACCAAGGACCTTGTAAATTCAGATTAAAAAAAATAAATCTTTCACTTTGACACTGTTTAAGAGGCAAGAGAATTTAGGATTCTTTGTATATTTCTAGTAATTGTTTTGTAAGAGTCTTATGTTGGTAGATAAATGGTTAAAGTAATAGGGTAATAGAATAATAGGATACATGAATGCAAAAGGTGAATAGAGTCTAGTTAGATTGCACAAGTGGCATTGAAAAGTCTAGCTTTGCAACCTTATGCAAGTCACTTCATTTCCCTCAGTTTCCCCCAGGCCCCTCATCTATGAAATGGGAGGGGGGTGTCTCTAAAAGTCAATCCCATTTGCAAATCCTATCATTCTAAGGCCCAACTCCCAGTCTTTTGGGATGACCGATGAATTTGGTGCTACTTTTCTTTCCACTCCACTGAAGGTCTTCTTTGGGAGTCTCTGTTATTAATAATAAAACCAAGGTGCTAAGTCAGGTTACTTGTGCAGTCAAAATGGGATTTCTGAGTTTGCTTAAAGAAGACTCCAGTATTTGTGACCCACGTCCCTGCCATCTTTCTTAATTCTTCTTCAAACATGATTAATTGGCTTGTATCTCACTCCTTTTTTGTGGCATTATTTCCAAATCTGCAAACCAATAATATTCCAGAGACAGTGATAGAACATCGGGGTGCGCTGGAGCCAGCTCTGACCAGGCTGTGGTTGTTGATCTTTAAATATTTTGTGTGAGCATTTATACCTTGGAAATCAGCCAATGATACATATCAGGGCTTGATTTATTGCTTTCTTGATTCTCTAGAGTCTCTCTACACTTAAGAAAGTGGCAGAGAAAATACTAATAAAACAGATTAAAGTTCAAAGTGATTTGTGCAAACATCTTCTCCCCCTCTTCCCTCCCAACCCCAGAGTTGGTTGTTAAACATTTACCAGCGCATCCTCATAAAGAACATATGAAGGGATTCAGGAGCTCTGAGAATTTGCCTTTTTGGAACATCCCAGTTTAGTGGAGGGGTTAACAGAATCATGGTGGTAATAGCTGAGACACAAGAGAAAATAGCGTTTCAGAGAAATAATAATAATAGCAGTCAGCATTTATATTGCACCTACTATGTGCCAGGAGAGCAGGCATGTGCTACAGTGGGTAGAATTCAGGGCTGAAGTCAGGAAGACTCCTCTACCCGAATTAAAATCTGGCCTCAGACACTTACTAACAGTATGACTCTATGCAAGTCGTTTAACCCTGTTTGCCTCAGTTTCCTCATCTGCAAAATGAACTGGAGAAGGAAACGGCAAACGACTATAGTATCTTGGCCGAGAAAGTCCCAAATGGGGTCACGAAGGGTGAGACATGACTGAAATGACTGAACAGCAACAAATGTGCCAGACACTGTGCTGGGTGCTTTACAAATATTATTTCATTTGATCCCCACAAAAACTCTGGTAGATTCTATTATTATGTCCATGCTATAATTGAGGAAACTGAGGTACACAGGGGTTACCACAGCTGACTCTCAAAATTCACTTTTGATCTTCATCCTTTTTTTTTCTTTCTTCTAGTTTTAATTCTCCACCCTTATGCCCAGACTTGTATGGAAGAAAAATCACTTAGAGTGATATAAGCATATTCCAAATCTGTCCTCATGTTTTTTTCACTATTTTACCTTCTATGTACAGATCATATCCTACAACAACAAAAACTGTGATGGTGCAAAGTCCTTTCATAGCAAAAATATATCCAAGTGCCAGCCTACAGCCTGCTTGTTTCAAGTGAGAGTATAAACAAATTCTGCTACAACCAGATTCCCCTACAACAAAAGAATGCAGGCAATTTCTTTGTTAGAAACAGGAAAGGTCATTTTCACATGAAATCAAAGCTAGGTGTCAGGCTTGGCTTAGTGTTTCTCAAATTTTTTGCTTATGTGTATTAAATTCAATTCAACAAACATTTGTCAAATGCTTAATGTCTGCAAGGAAATCATACTGGGGAGGTCTTAGGGATAGAAAAAAAAGAAATAGTGTCTGTGTACCAGGAGCTACTCTAGAGCAAGGATGAGGGTACAATACAGCATGTATACAGATTTTAAAAAAATACAAGGTAATTGGAGGAGAGAATGCTAACAGTTGGGGATCTTGGAAGACTTCACAGAGAAGGTGACAAGTGAGCTGATCTTGAAAGAAGATAAGGATTCTGGGACATAGTTGGGAAGAAGGAATTATACTCCCAGCATAGAGAAATAGCCTGTGAGACTCGATGAAAGCAAGAGTTGGCATGTTGAGCTTAGCTATTAGTCCTTCTTGGAGGTAATAGAGGGCATGGAAGGGGCTAAAATGAAATAAAGCTATAGAAGCGCAAGGAAGTCAGATTGTGTAGGGCCCTAAATGCCAGGCTAAAGGGTGTGACTTTTATGCTCAGCAGCAATAGAGAGCCACTGAGGATTTCTGAGGAGGGCAGTGACAGGGTCAGGCTAGTGGAGAAGAAAAATAGGAAGTTTATTTTGGCCATTGTGGGGCAGATGGATTGGGAGGGGAGAGAGTGGAAGCAGAATGACAAATCTAGAGCTATTTTTGGTAAAAGATGATGTGGTTCTGAATTAGGGTAATGGTCACAGAAAGGGAGAGGAGGGCAGGGATATGAGATATATTGTGGAGATAGAGATTAGAAACAGGTTACATGTGGAGAGTGATGGAGAGGGAAAGTCAATGATGACAAAGGTTGTGAACTTGGGTCACTGACAGTGTCATGGCACCCACCACAGAGCAAGGGAAAGTTTTCTTTTTTTTGTTTGGAGGGGAGCGTGTTGAGTGGGGAAGATTGTGAGCCAGTTTCAGACTTGAGTTGTAGATGTCTACAATATGTATAGAGAGAGATTTCCAGCAGGAGTTGTCAATGTAGGGTTAGAATTTAGGGGAGAGACTGGGGTTCAGTATCTAGGTTTGGAAGTCATCAACAAACAGATGATATTTGAATTCGTGGAGCCATGTAGAGAGAGAAAAGAAAAGGTCCCAGGACAGAGACTTGGGAAAATTAGAGGGAAGGGAGGGATCGGGAGCCAGCTAAGGACACTGAGCAAGAGTGGTCAGACAAATAGGGGGAGAACAAGGAGAGAGCAGTGCCATGAAAGACAAGGGCAATTTCTCTGGGCCATAATAACGATGATGATGATGATGATGATGATAAAAATTAGAATTTTATATTGCACTTCAAGATTTACAAAGTGCTTTATTATTATTATTAGGTCTATGTTTTCTTTTGCAACATGGTTAATATGGAAGTGTTTTATATGAGTGCATATGTATAATCCATATCAAATTGCTTGCCTTCTGAGGTAAAGGGAGAGAAAGGGAGGAAGGGAGAGAATTTGAAACTCAAAATTTAAGAAAAAAGTGTCAAAAATTTTTACATGTAAATGTAATTGAGAAAAAAATAAAATGAAGATTAAACATAAGAAACAAACAAAATCCAAAGTGCCTTAAAAATATTGTCTCATTTTATCCTTATAACAATCCTGGGAGGTAGAGATTATTATCCTCATTTTAAAGGTGAGGAAACTGTGGCAAATAGAGGTTAAGTGATGTGTCAAAGGTCACACAGCCAGTGTGTGGCTAAGGCTGTATTCACACTAATGTCTTCCTGATATTTGATTTATTATTAATTTTTGATTCTCTAGAGTATATACTCTAGACTTAAGAAAGTGATGGAGAAAATATTAATAATGCAAATTAAAATTAAAAGTGATTTGAACAAACAGGTCCCCCTCTCTCCTCTTCCCATTCCCAGAGTTGATTGTCAGACATTTACCAGCACATCCCTATAAAGATCTTATGGAGGGATCCATGAGCTCTGAGAATTTGCCTTTTTGCAACACCCCAGTTTAGTAGAGGTGTTAACTGAATCATAGTGGTGAAAGCTGAGGCGCAAGATGCCTCTTTGTATTTAAGATATATAAGAGAACATGGTTGATAGTTTCAAAAACTGTGGAAAAGTGGGGGAGAATTGGGACTGAGTAAAGTCCATAAGAATTAGCAGTTAATTAAAATGTCTAAACATGTTTGTTCTCATTTAGGAAGTATTGAACTGGCTATGTCACAATGGAATACATTCTGTCCTGTGGCTGAGAGGGAGTTTTTTGCAAGCTGCCAAGTGGTCCTGGTAGGTATATTTTGGGGGTTGGGTTAAGATAAGGTTTGGCTGTAAAACACTGGATCCCCAGCTGTCAGCTCCAGGCTGCAAAGGAAATTACCAGTGAAATTTCTGAAATCTTCCAAGTTCATTGGAATGGAATTTGGCCCATAAAGCCCTTTTGGATTTGGAATCCTCTGGGAGTAACCTGAATATACATTTAATCATCTGTTGAGGGGAAGTTCTTTTTATTTTACATTTTTTTAAAGGAGACCAGAAAAATGTAAATGGCAGTGAACCTGAGCATTTTGCAGCTCTTTTCAAATATGTGGCAAAAGGTTCTCTCGGCTCTTGCAAAAATGTACTGTCCAAAGCTATTTCTTAGTTTTTTTGATCTTTCACATATACTCTCTTAGGAAGATATTAAATATGAGAGCTGAAGGGCACATCTTCAGCTTTCTGTCATGACATCACAGAGTTATAAAGGCTGGACATGGTAACAGGAAAGTATGAAAAAAAGATTAAAACACAAAAATTGATAATTCCTATGCCCACCCACGACCCAATTTTGAGGAAGGCTGTAGGGCTTTCTAGGATTTAAGTTTAGTTTTCCCTCCTTCTTTCCTCTCTCCCTAGTTTCTTTTCTTTTCCTTCCTTTTATCCTCCCTCCCTTCATTTGTTTGTTCATTTTTTTTAATTCCCTACAGGCAGCTAAGTAGCACTGTGGATTGAATGCTGGGCCTGAATCCAGGAAGACTTGAATTCAAATCCAGCCTCAGACTTTTACCAGCTGTGTGACCCTGGGAAGTCACTGACCTGGGACTGTCTCAATGTCTTCAACTTTAAAATGGGGATAATAATAGCACCTATCTTCCAGAGTGGTCATAAGGGCCAACTGAGATAATATTTGTAAAGTATCTAGTATAGTGCCTGGCATACTGACAGCACTTACTAAATGCTTATTGCCTTTCTTTCATTTCTCCCTTTTTTACCTTCTCTTTATTCCTTCCTCCTCCTGTTCCCCCAATTTTCTTCTTTCTCACTCTTCTTCCTTCCTTCTCATCCTTCAAAGAAAGTTTATTGAACCTCTACCATAAGCAAAGCACTTCACCCATGGGATCTACAGTGAGGATCAATCTAGCTTCCTCCCCTACTTATTCCATCTTAAGGCTCATTACACTTGATGTAGCACAAATTTCCTGCAGACTTTTTTTTTTCTGGTACAGAAATTCTAGAAGATGGGAGGTTTCAATGAGAGAGGCAAAGGTTCAGGTATGTGGGAGTGGCGAGATGTAGAACTATGGTTGGGATAGAGTGAGGAAGGATGACCACATGGGTTGGTGGTCATGGCATCCTGAATCCTGGTGTTCCATCTGGACTATGATATTGAAAAGAACTGGGGTGAGAGGAGAATTCACTATGTGCTAATCTTCTCTTAAACTCCCTTAGACTGTGAGTGTAAAGTGACTATGAATAAATAACTATGTCCTTTGACTATATTGGGGAGTTAGAGAGACTAAAGGAGAATTAGATTATAGCTTCCCTGAGAGCAATGATTTGAGACATCATGGCGCATTGGAAAGAAGGTTGAAGTTGGAGTCCCCGGATCTTTGATCTTGGTTTTGCTACCTACAATCTGTTGACCCTGGGCAAGTCACTAAAGCTCCTTTGGCCTTAGTTTCCTCATGTGTAAAATGAGGTATTTGGGGAAAGGACCTCTAAGCTTCTTTCTATGAACCTATAATTCACCCAAATTCATCAACACCTTTGTGTGTAGATTCAGAGAGTGTTTCACCATTTAATTGACTTCTTTATTATATATATGTGTGTGTATATATGTGCATATATACATATATATGTGTATGTGTATACATATGTATGATTTCATATCTTAGTCAAATTCTTCGGCAGTTGTATTTATGTGTCTTTGGTATGTATAACAATAGAATGAGACATTAGATGGGGGCTTGGACTATGATTTGGGTAGTTATTTCCCTCCCCTTCAAATATGACATGGAATTTTTGAGTAACTAAGCAGGCAAAGTGCTCTATTCTTATTAGAAAATGACCTTACAGATGGAATTATTTATTAGTGGTGTTCATGATGTCTTCTCCATCTTGTGAACCTGATGGCAGGCAAGCTGCCCTAATAGAATATTATCCCCTGGATGATAATAGCAGCAAGGAGCCTTTCCTTAGAAGCTCTGCCTACTGTTCCCAGCATCCAAGACCTTCTTAGTTGGGCTTGGTGGAGATGTTCTGAACCCCAGTCATTAATCTAAATGCAGGTATTCTTAATCTGGGATGCATGACGTTATTTTTGTATAACTACGTTTTATTATACAGCTAGGTGGTGCACTGGATAGAGTGCTGGGTCTGAAGTCAAGAAGAACAGTCTGAGTACAAATCTGGCCTCAGACATTTACTAGCTGTGTGGCCCTAGGCATGTCATTTAACCATTTGCCTCAGTTCCTCATTTGTAAAAAGAGCTGGAGAAGGAAATGGCTAATCACTCTAGCATCTTTGCCGAGAAAATCTCATATTGGTCACAAAGAGTTGGACATGACTGAAAAATAGCAACAAATTTCATAATAATTTTATAATAGAGTAACTTAATATTATAACAATTATTTAATAATTTTAAATATAAAATTTTACAATATAGTTGATACTATACTGATATTTTTAAAACTGTAGATAATGGGTTCCTCTTGTAATCCCATGTATTTTATTTTATGCATTTAAGAACGTCATTCTGCAAAGTGTCCACATGCTTTTATCAATAGCCAAAGGGGTCCATGATGCAGAAAAGATTTAGAACTCCTGCTTTAGAGTCAGAATTTGAGGTAGAAAAGCTTGGTAGGGTTAGCCCTTTCCCTCTTAAAAATATATTGCTAAATGTGGTTCTCCACTTCAAGTTTGGGGAAATAAGTGACTTTGTAGCCTGCTTGTGTTCTGCCTCAATCCCATAAGAGGTTTCTTCTGGTGAAAGGGAACTTAGCTATTCCCTTGGCTATTTCCTGTCTTAGGAACAGATGGAACAACGACAGTGATCAGTGACACTGAGGTGCAACCAGCATACATCTGTCAGACTGCATTTCTCTGTTTTCCTCACATCCACACAGCTTCTGACAGGATAATGCCGTGCCTAGCAAGGCACAGGGACAGGGATGTCACGGGGTGCCTGGCTTGCTTGTCTGTGCAGTATGTGAAGATGAAAGCTGTAGAAGAGGGCATTTCTTTGGATGAGATTGCTTCTGTGTATGAAAAACAACAGCGGTGCTTAGGCTGTTTGCGTGCAAGGGGATGATTTACAAGACACAGATGAGACGTTTGTTCTTGGCATCAGTCTGGGCACAGTGAGTGTTGGGGAAAATGAACGATGAGCAGAGTTGTCAGACTAGCTCAGATAACGTCTGAAATCAGCCTGGTCTTTGCTGGGGCTGTTTTTTTTAACTGGACTGGAACCAAAATTCTTGGGAGTTACTGAAAGATGTTTGCGTGTTCTGCTTCCATCTTGCTATTCCTTCTAGAGCTCTAAGTAATGGCAAACAATGTAAAAGCTTCTTTAAATGGTTTTTGTTTAGAAGAAAGTTTATTGGAAGTGACTAGAAAAAGCTTTAATAGCTTGTTTGCTTGTTTTAGGGAGGGATATGTAAAAAGTTTAACTCATCACTGTGCTCAGAACCTTAATTTCTGTGCTTCTCCTATCATGGTGGCAGGATACTTAGTCTATTTGTGGGAGAAGTTGAGATAACTGCATACTGAATAAATAGGTAAATGGGAGGAAAAAATCTTTAGGCCAATTTTCCTCTAGTGATAAACTCTGGAAGACTTGTCTATGTTAAGAGTACCTTAAGTTCTACAGAAGGCCTTCCTGTGGCATCTGCCATTTGTGGAGTACATTATCCCAACAAATCTTGAGAGCCATGAGGTTGGATTTACTTCTTGGTTTTAAAATCTCCACTAAAGGCCAAGTTTCTTTGTTGGGGTGTAGAGGCTATCCTGGTTCCCAGCAGCCTACAACAGCTCTATCTGGTATTGCTAATCTGGAAAGACTAGGAACCTTGTCCAGGTGACAAGCTGTGTTGGCTGACTGTAGTAAGACAATGATATGGTCCTTTCCTTCTTAGATCATCAGGATCATCATCCCAGGAACCACGGCTACATTTACTCCCTTACAAAGGGCAGAGATATTGATACCACTAACACTGTGGTCATTAGTGGTATCAACTTTTACATCAGCATGTATGTTTATCAACTACCTTCTACAAGAACATCTTTGTGGCCAATGGGAGATCCTGGCCTTCCATGTCCTCATAATCAGCACTCTATCTCCTGACTCCTGTGCTTGGAATGCTCTCTATGCTCACCTCTGTCTCTTGACTTCCCTGCCTTCCTTCAAGCCTCAGCATAAATCTTCCTTTCCACTCATAAGAAACCTTTTCTTTTGGTTTACCTCTCCTCTACCCCAGCCTCTGAGATTACCTCTATTTCCACTGTAAATATCTTATATGCACATAATCGATTATGTGTTATCTCCCTTGTTAGAATGAAATCTAAGAGTAGGAGTGTATTTTTTATTGAGGGGAGAAGGCAGGGCAATTGGGGTTAAGTGATTTGCCCAAGGTCATACAACTAGTAAGAGGCCGAATTTGAACTCAGGTCCTCCTGACTCCAGGGCTGGTGCTTTACTTTACTTACTGTACCACCCAGCTGCCCAGAGTGTATTTCTTTATTACCCCCACCCACCCACTTACCTCCACCCCAGTTTAGTTCAGTACCTGGCAAATGGTAAGCACTCAGACCGACTTAGTACTATCCTAGCTAAGTGTGAAAAGTCTCAAAACCAGCAGGCTGGCTAATTCATTTCTTTGGCCTTGGCAACCCATGAAATAGATAAAAATATGCAATGTTTCTAAGTGTTGTGTAGCTCCATTACTAATTCCACTGTGATAGTTGTGGGGTAGTAGAAGAGGGAATAGAGGGTGTGTGCACAATCACAATTTAATTCAATTTAAGAGGAATCTTTTGCGCTCCCACTATATGCCAGGGATTGCATTAGGTACAGAAGATTCAAGTGCAAAGATGAAATAGTTCCTGCCCTCAACTTACACTTCATTGGGAGAATACAGCCAGATTGTGGAGGGCCTTAAAAATCTGATTTAGTTTACACCTGGCTCACAAATTTTCTCTCCAATTCCTGCCCTCACACTATGGGACTTCAACATACATATTGACTCTTCTTCAAATATCCTAACTGTTCAGTTTCTCAACCTGCGCATTTCCCATGAACTACTCTTCCACCTCACCTTAGCCACGCACGAAGATGATCATACTCTTGATCTTGTCATCACCCACAAAACACCCACCCTTCTATCTTCAAGAATTCTGAAATCCCCTTATCTGACCATAATATATTGACTTTTCACCTCTATTCCAAACCCTACTCTTCATCTATACCTTGATCTCGAATTGCCTGGTCCTTCATTTTCTCTCAGGCTATCTGACCTACATAGCAACTCTCTCCTCTTCTCCTCATCTTGATTCCTTGGTGAAACAATTTAACTGTATACTCTATTCCCCTTGAATCCCTAGCACCTTTATTGTATTCCCAATTATGCCCAGCCAAGTGTCAACCTCAGATCATTCCCATCATTCATTACCTTTATTCTTATACATGTGCTACTGAACAGAAGTGGAGAAAATCATGTAACTATTCTGACTGGGGCCACTACAAATTTGTTACACAACTTTAATTGGGCTGTGACTGCTGCTGGGAATTTTTACTTTACCTCTCTTATCAAATTATTATGCTACTCTCCACAGAGGTGCTTCCAAATCTCTTCATTCCTTCTCAAATCTCTCAGGGTCCCCCTTCCCCCTTGCTCTCTCAGCTGAGAACTTTGTCTCATATTTTACAGAAAAAATTGAGACCATTCACCATAAGTTTCCTCTTTGCTTTTCTTTCTCATCTCATGTTACTCAGATGATTTCTGCCATGATTTCCTTCACCCTGTCTCATCTGATGAAGTGGGTTTACCAAAGCTAACCCCTTCACTTGTTTAAGTGATCCCCTTCCAGCTGGTCTCCAACAGATTGCTCCCATGGATATCCCTACTATATCACTTATTTTCAATTTCTCCCTGCCTACGGGTTCATTTCCTATTGCTTAAAAAGATGACCACATCTTCCCCATCTTCAAAAAGCTCTCACTTGATCCTTCTATCCCTGATAACTATTGTCTTTTTTCCCCTTTGTGTCTAAACTCCTTGAGAAGGTCTTCTCACTTTCATCTTGATCTCTTCCAATCTAGCTTCCAGTCCTATCATTCCAACAAAACTGCCCTTTCCAGAGTTACTAATGATCTCTTAGTCGTCAAATCCAATTGCCTTTTATCAATCATCAATGTCCAGGTTTTCAGGACACCACTGTCACCTGGTTCTCCTTCTATCTATTTGACTCTTCTTTCTCTCCTGTGCTGAATCCTCTTCCAGTCATATCCTCTAACCCTAGATATCCCAAAGGGTTCGTTCTGGCTCTCTTCTCTTCTTTCTCTATTCCTACTTCATTTGATTATCTCATCAGCTCCCTTGGATTTAATTGCAATTTCCATGCTGATGATTAATCTACCTATCCTACCCCCATCTATTTGCTAGCCTCTAATCTCACATCTCCAATTGCCTTTCAGACATCTCCAACTGGATACCCAATATACATCTTAAACTCAATATGTTCAAAATAGAACTCATCTTTTTCCCCAAATCGTCTTCCCCTCCTACTTTCCCTACAAAAGACTGTAAACAATTTTGTTTCACGAAGCATTAATGATGGTGGAGAGAGAAAATGAACTGGTAGAAAACTTAGCACATGGTCAAATAGGCAATATCACCTCAAAAGCATTTATAGAGAAAAGGGGAAGGAGACAAATCTAAGTTAAATGGAACAGATTTATCATCTTCCCCCTATAGAATGAAACCCTCTTTAAGGTAGACACTTTCACTTTTGCCTTTGTGTCCTTTGTGCTTGGACAGTGCCAGGTACACAGTGGGCACTTAATAAATGCTTGGCCTACTGACTGGTTTGTTGTTAACAGTGGAACTTCAACCTGTGGGTTCTAACACTGCTATAGTTGAAGTGCTAATGAGGATTATAAAAAAGGCACACCGGAAGATGAAGTCAGGAAGAGTGGCTATATCCCATCAAATGTATAGAGAAGAAATCCATATTAGAGGTGAATCAATTTTAAAGGGATCAATTTTCAAAATATTTCAAAGAGGGGAATTTTTTTAAGGAAACGATTGCAGATGGTACTATTACAAAAAAAAAGTGAGAAGATATCAGCAGCTACTGACTCAGATGTCTAATTTCTCAACTCTAAAATTTTTGTGAAAATGGCCCATTCCTGTTTTGAGGGTGTCCTTGATGAAAATATAAGAAGAGAAATGGCTATCTTTGGAATATGATTTTCTGCAGCCAGCCATGTGTTTATAGTCACACAACTGACTGGCAAGTGAAGGAAATACAAGACCCTTGTTATGTTTATTGTTTTCAGTTACAAAAATGTATTTAACTCAGGAGAACAGAACATCACTTGAAAGGCTCTCTTCCAGCAAGGTGTCTGTCTTATGTATGAGATTCTTTGATGGATGCAACAACAAAGAAAACCTTGTTTAAGGAACCCCCCTCATTTTCCATAACATTGGGCAGCTAGGTAGCACAGTGGATAGAGAGCCTGGTCTGGAGTCAGGAAGACTTGAGTTCATGTGGGACCTCAGATACATACTAGCTGTGTGGCCCTAGGCAAGGCACTTAATCCCATTTGCCTCAGTTTCCTCATCTGTAAAATGAGCTGGAGAAGGAAATGGCAAAACACTCCAGTATCTTTGCCAAGAAAATCCCAAATGGGGTCATGGAGAGTCGAACATGATGGAAAGTGACTGAACAGCAAACAGCAATAAAACATTATCCATATCAAGCAAGGCATAAAATAAGAGGCAGAAGCTGACTAAAGCTTTGCTGGGGCATTGAAGGAGAATTCCACTTCCAGTACCTGGCAACCTGAATGGAAGAAGGATTCCATATCGCTATAGAGGTTCTCTAAATGTTCCTGTTTGCAGATCATAGGAACATAGATTTAGAGCTGGGAGGGACCTCAGGGGTCATCTAGTTCAATCTCATTTTATAGAAAATGAAAATGTTGAAGAAGTATGTGATTTGCTGAAAGTCACGTAATTGTAAAGGCAGTTAACATGGGCTGACGTCATCATACTCCAGAATAGTACTAGATCCGTGGCAACTCAAAAGATATCTTTACTAGCAGTCCATAAAGGAAGAATCAAGTGGATGAAAAATGCCTATTCTGATTATGTAGTGTAGTTAGAATCAACTTTAGAGTCATTCTGGCCTGCCTCCTCTTACCTCTCATATCCCCTCATCTACAATCCATGACCTAGACTTGTTGATTCTTTCTCTATAATGCTCCTTTTATGTGTCCGATTCTCTTTATTCACATGCTCACCACTCTAATTTGGGTTATAATTACTTCTCATCTATCTATCTGCCTTCTCGTCTCTCCTCTCCAATCATCCTTCACGCAGTGGCCAAATTGATTTTCCTAAAGTATGGGTCATTCCAAACCATTGCCTTGATCAAAAATCTTCTACCCATACTTTTTTCCTTTATGGCATGGAAGGAAGGAAGCATTTATTAGGTACTCACTATGTGCTAGGCATTTTACAAATACTGTCTCATTTGCTCTTCACGACTATCCTAAGAGGTAGGTGATACTATTATCCACCTTTCACAGCTAAAGAAACTGAAGCAGGTAGAGGTTAAGTGACTTGCCCAGGGTCATGTAGATAGAAAGGATAGGTAGGATTTGAGGTAGGATTTGAACTTAGATCTTCCTGACTCCAGGTCCAGTGCTCTATCTACTGTGCTACCTGGCTGCCATGACAAATAGTTGGTCTTTGAAAGCAGTCCATAAATACTTGTTGAACAAATGAAAGAATGAAGAAAAGAAAAAAAGAAAGGAGGGGGGAAGAAAGGAAGGAAGGGAAGAATGATAGATCAGAGAACGAAAAGGCATTGAATTTGGAGTCAGGGGAAATCTGAGGTAGAGTCTTGTTCACTGCTTACTAGTTGTGTGATCCTGGGCAGGTCACCTAACCCTGTTTACCTCCGTTTCCTCATCTGTAAAGTGAGCTGGAGAAGAACATAGCAAACCACTCCAGTATCTTTGCCAAGAAAACCCCAAACGGGGTCATGAAGAGTCAGATATGACTGACATGACTGCACAAAAAAAGCTGGGTGACTCTGGGTAAATCCTTGGACAGCTTTGAACTTCAGTTTTCTCAATTGCAAAATGAGTAAAATAATACCTGCATCATAGGTACTACCTATGTGGTTGTGAGGAAAGCACTATGTAAGCCTCCAAACACTCTAAGGCAAATTAAAGTGAGCTAGCAGCAATAATTAAACTGCTTTTGGTAACAGAAGTCATGCTTGTCACCTGCATGAGTCCTTCCTCTGCAGTGACATGAATAGAAGGGAAAATGGCAGCCACCCAGGTGCTTCCCCTGGTTGATAATGCCCTTATTTCCTCTTTGACAAATCTTAACCTGTTTGTCCTAGACCAGCCTGGGGTTACGCAAAGTCTTGATGCTGCCCTCATATTCAGACTGTGGTATCTGATATTTGGTCCGTTTTCCCCATGATAAAATGCTATGTGGAAGATTTCCTTGAAGTCAGAGAAGATAGCAAATTGGATTACTCATCTAATCCCTTCTTTTTGATGGATGCAGAGGAAAGGGACATAAAGATTCACTCTCCTAATAGAGAAAGCAGGAAATACAAAACCTTCTGTTTATCATTAAAGCCATAAGATAAATGGTCAAGTCATCTTGAAGTCAGGGGTGTGTGAGCACATGTGTGTGAACACATGTATGCATGCATGTGCTTATTTACATATATGCACCAGCATATAAATTCACAGAATCAAAAGCATCCAAGGGTCTTTAAAGGACACCTAGGCCTCATTTCATGTTGCTTATTTTCACATATTCTTGGTCTCAGCCACATTGTTCCACCAACTAGTCTCCAGACTCAAGATTCCATCTTCCTCTTTTGAACATTTGCTGAAGCTGTTCCACACATCTATAACATACTTTCTCCTGCCTTCTGAGGATACTTATCTTCTTTCAAAGCTGATTTCAGGCCTTTTTTATGGAATCTTCTCTGATTGCCCCAGGTGTTAATATTCTCTCAGTTCAAATTAATTTTTTTTCCTGTATTAGGGTTATGTTTTATCCTCTGACTCAAATGTAGATTGGGGAGTGTACCTTATTGTCTTCGTATTACTGCTGCCTGGCATCAATGCTTTGCACATAATATGTACTTAATAAATGTTTATTGGGTTGGACTTAATTAACAAGTGTTTGTACTAACCTATTTTCTCTGACTTTAGATAGTACTGTACTTAAAACTAGCCTAGAAAATAGTTTTCTGCATTTTTCTTTAAATATTTCCAAAGAAGGATGCATAGCATAGACTTTTCGGTTTTTTTGGTCTACAGATACCAGTACTTATAACCCTTACAGACGGGAAAAACTTACTGTCTAATAAAAATGCCGCCTGTGGCCATTCAAGCCTATTCCTCCTTGTCCTGTTCTTGAAAACAAATCTGAAATTTGGTTGACTTGTCTCTTTCATGAAGTCAGCTGAATAGTTTTAAGTAGTAAAGATAGTGTTTTTGTTTGTTTGCTCCCCCCAATCTAACTACTCCAGCTTGCTCTTTCTAGAGGTTCCCAAGAGAGCATCTGCCAATTTAGTTCAGGATCCTGTATAAAGCATATCAACCTCATTGAACACATGTTGGGCGCTGTGCAGTTTGCTCTAGAGAGCAGGCTTTGGCCATGTGGAATCCACAGTAGACTCCATAAAGCTCTATTTAGGAAGCTCCTCTGCCATTTGACCTTGGGCTCAGGGGCTAGAGGAAAAGAAGACTCACGATCTATCCCTTTGTCAATGAAACTTACCCCATGTAGGGGAATCTGAATAGACACACAGTGAAGTGGTAGGGTGAAATTCAAGGTAAATGGTGGTGTTTTTTATCTTGCCTCAGCCTTTGGCCTCTACAGTGCTGAGAGGCTCATGGCATAACAACATAATGGAATGCAAAGAGATGTTTTGGTAGGGGGTGATTTGTGAAATATGCTGTAAAATGCATGGAGGTTATAGCTGATATCTCTACTTTAAAAAATAGATTTTATTTATATTCAAATTTTTTTAACATTACCTAGATTTTCCCCTATAACCCTTCCCCTCCAACTCTCCCAGAGAGCCATTCCTCACAACACAGAATAAAGAAAGAAAAAAAAAGGAAGAAAGGAAGAAAAAAAATTCAGCAAAGCAGATGAATATATACCCTCTCCCTGTTCTCATGTTAATTGTAATGTTCTGCACCTGAGGACCTTCTCACCTCAGCAGAAGAGGTAAGAAGGGAGATATCTTTTCATATCACTTTTTTGGGACCAAGCTTATATAATGGTATAATTGCATAAACTTGTTTAATTTCACAACATTCATTTTCTATGGTGTTCTGGTTGTTGTTTCCATTTACTACTGTTTTTTAATCTAGAAGATCAGGGTAATGGTGGTGGTGGTAGTGTGTAATATAATTGACAGCTGGGTGCCACTTTTAGCCACCAACCTCTTCTACCCTATACTACATTCAGGGTGCCATGGGTGATTTTGATCAGAGCTATTGCCATTTTCAAACTCTCTGCCATCACAACTCACTAACCTCTCCAGTTTGGGAGTTTCGTTCAAAATATATTTATCACCCAGTCAAGTTTCTGATAGCTGTAATCTACCAGTTCCCAGGACACTCTCCTTTCTTCCTCAATGAGCTTAGTGACTCATAGTCTTTCCTCTCCAATTCCTGCCCATGTAGTAGGGGTCTTCAGTATATGTACCGATATTCCCTTAGACACCCTAACTTCCCACTTCTTCGATTTACACATTTCTCATGACTTACTCTTCCACCCTACTTCAGCTAAATGGTCAATACCCTTGATATTGCCACCACCCACAAATGTTGCATTTCCAGGCTATAAACTCTTAAGTTCCTTTATCTGATCATTAATTTTTTTTTTATCATTTTATCTTTCCTTCTGCCTCACAGCCCTTATTCCTGCTCTTCAATCCTATTGTGACCTCCAATCCTTCCACTACCCAATTCTTTCCTGGGCATCACATCTGAACTGGTTGTACTCTTTTTCCTTCCCCATCTTGCCCTTTTGATGAACCAGTTCAACTCTACAATGTGCTCTACTCTGAAATCTCTTGCACCCTTGTCCTGTCAGAGATCTTTCCCTACCAAGTCCTAGCCTTAAATTTCCCCCACTGTCTTGGGTTTGCTTCCATCAAGTTTCTGCTGAATAGAGTTAAAGAAAACCATGAAACTGTGCTAACCAAGTCCACTACAGATTTATGTTATATAATCTCAACTGGGACCTCACTGCAACAAGGCTCTGTATGACTCACTAGCCCACTCACCACAGTGGCTTTTCCAAACCTTTTCATCTCTGCTCAGACTTCTCATAGCTCTCCCTCCCTACTTTCTCAGTTGAGAACCTTGACTCATATTTCACTGAAAAGTTGAGGCCATTAGCCTCCCTCTTCTACCTTCCTCCTCATCTCACATCATTTAGTTTCCTCCCCCTACTATCCATTCCTTCACTCCTATGTCACATGAAGAGGTGGTCCTTCTTCTTGACAAGGTACATGCCTTCAAATGAACAAGTGATCCCATTTTATCCTGTCTCCTCCAGGAGATTTCTCCCTCTTTCATCCCTATATTCTCACTAATTTTCAATCTTTCCTTATCTATTGGCTGCTTCCCTCCTGTCTACAAACACTACCACATCTCCTCCAGACTCAAAAACCCCTCACTCAATCCACCTATCCTGGCTGGAAATGTCCGTATCTCTTCTCCATTTGTGGATAAACTTGAGAAAGCTGTCTTCAACTGCTCTCTCAAAGATATCTTAATTGCCCAATCCAATGGCCTATTCTCAGTCCTCATTCTTTTCAATCTCTTTGCAGCCTGTGATACTGTTGATCAGTGGCTTCTCCTCGATACTCTCTTTCCTCTAAGTTTTCATGACACAGCTCTCTTCTGCTTTCCCTCCTACCTATCTATACACTCCTCCTCAATCTCCTTTGCTGAATCTTCATCCATGTCACTTCTGCTAAAAATGGGTTACCCCAAAGACTCTGTCCTGAGCCTTTTTCTTTTCTCCCTTTTTACCATTCACTTGGTAATATCACCAGCTCTCATGGATTCAATTATCATCTCTATGCAGATGATTCTCTGGTCTGCTTATCCAGCCCTAACCTCTCTCCTGATCTCCAGGCTTACATCTCCAATTGACCTTTAGACACCTCAAACTGGATGTTTCATAGACATTTTTAGCTTATGTTCAAAACTGAACTTATCTCCCCTCTCAAACCCTCCCCTTTCCCCATTACTGTTATGGGTATTACCATGTTCCCATTCATTAAGACTCACAACCTAGATGTCATCTTCATTTCTTCACTTTTCCTTACTCATCTCTAGTCTATTGCCAAGTCCTGATGATTCTACCTTTGCAACATCTCTTGAATATTCCCCCTTTTCTTCTTTGACATTGCCACCATTCTGGGGTGGGACCTCATTGCTTTACACCTGGACTATTGCAACTGTCTCCTTGTTTCTCTCCAGTCCAGTTCATCTTCCACTCAGCTTTCACCATGTCTCATCCGATATCCAATAAACTCCAGTGGCTTCATGTCATATCCAGAATCAACTATAAAATTCTTTGGCTTTTGAAGCTCTTTATAACTTGATCCCTCCTTACCTGTCCATTGTCTTTATACTTTACTTCTCTCCAAGCATTCTATAATCCTAGGATTCTGGTCTCCTTGCTGTCCTCGCACAATACACTCCATTTTCTGACTCAGTGCATTTTTACAAGCTTTCTCTTATGCCCATAATGTACTCTCTCCTCTGCTTGGCCTCTTGGCTTCCTCCAAGTCTCAGCTAAAATCTACCTTCTGCAAGAGGCTTCTCCTGGTGTCCCTTAATTCTAATGCCTTCTCTCTGAAATTCCTTCTAATTACCCTGTATGTCTGTTGCATGTGCATAATTGTTGTCTCCCTTGTTAAAGGGTAAGCTTTTGCCTTTCTTCGTACCCTCAGTGCTTAGCACAGTGCCTGACACATATTAAGAGCTTAATAAATGCTTGTCGATTGATTAGGTTGTTGACTGATAACCAGTGTCATAGCAGTCTGAAGGACAATTCTTTCTTCCTACAACTGTTCCACAGATGCTTTCTTTCCCAGATCCAACCAGATATAAGTTCCAGTTAGGTGAAAAATGCCCCAAATAGTGCCGTCTGTCCCAACATAGCTGCTTAGATTGACGTATAGAGTGGTAATGAATTGGCTCCCATCATTTCCTCTGCCCTGCCAAAATCATATGGAAAAAAACCCATTCAATTTACACATTTCACAAGGAGAAATCCTGTTGAAAGAGCTGATAAGAAAAGAGGGCCCATCTTTCCTGTTAGCCTCTCAGCAGTGGGACTAGACAGTTGTGCTGTTTCTGAAACTTGGCCAACTGAGCTACAAAGTGAGTGGGAGTAGTTCCTCCATGTAGGAGCACTTGAAGGAAGCATAAATATTTAAGGATAATCATGATGATGAGAAAGAATTGCCCTTCAGGGTGTAGTGGACAGTGGACAGAAGAAAACCTAGGAAATTTCCTTTGTATAGCTAAGTCATTATTAATAACCCTTGCTGGGAACTCTGTCTATTGTGGAAAATAAGGAAGCAGAGCTTTGTCTCCCAACAGGCTGTTTTCCCCTCGTGTCCCTGCCCCCTGCACTTCTTTTGCCTTTCACACCAGATGAAGCCAAAATAGATGAAGTAGATGTTCCAAGTCTGTAATGAAGCTCTCCCTGAAGGAAAGAGGAAGGAAAATGTTTCCATGGGAAACTCTCTCACTCTTGTTTATGCTGCTGGAATTTGTGCAACATAAGATCATTAGGGAGTGGGGTCATGTGGGCTTGAATAATTTAGGACTAAGAGCAAATGCTTGAGGATGCCAGAGGGGAAAAGAACCAGGAGCATCTGGCAGAGCTTGGCTGCCAACAAAATAACTCTCTTCTAAGGAAGTACCCTCCTCAACTGAGCAGTCCCAAACTTTTTCCTCAAGGTTTGGAGGTGGGGCTTTTTAACCCATTTAAAACAAAAACAAAATCAGAAATAGCTTTAGGGCTTAATGTGTGTGTGTGTGTGTGTGTGTGTGTGTGTGATGGACTCCTTTGCAATCAGGGGAAGCCTATAGATCCATTCTCAGAATAATGTTTTTAAATATTTGAAGGAAATGCTAAATTCAGTTATAGGTTGGTGAAAATAAAGACGAAAAGAAATTTTCCCAGCCATGTTCAGAGACCACCTGAAATCTTTTCATTGATTGAATCCATGGACTCCACATTAAGAACCTTTGGTTTAGGAAAAATAGAAAGGTGATGTGAAATCAATATTAGTGAGAGAAAGGGGAGTCAGGCTTCTTTCCAGGAAGAGTACCATTACCAATAACCCTATTCTCGACTGCATTAAACAATTCTTTCTTTTATTCAACAATCATGTCTTAAATACATACATTTAATGTATCATAAGTTAAATTCTGTGCTGAATATGAAACTCTGTTCTAGATTTGAGGGAAGATACAAAGACAGTTAAAGCACAGTCCCTACTCTCTTGGACTTTGCATAATAGCAGGGAAGACGCAATATGTGCACACAAAAAAGAAATATTCTATACTATGATAATAGTAATAACACATTTAGCTAACACTTTGAAGGTTAACAGAGTGCTTTCTTCATGAAACTTTTGGGAGTAGTTAGGGCTGACATTGTTGTCCACATTTTAAGGATAAGGAAACAATTCCAGAGAGGCTAAACCATTCGATGTAGTGGTCAACAGAAGTATTGGAGTCAGGATTAGAATTCAAGTCCCTTGACTCCAAGTCCCATGGGCTCTTTCCTACACTGACTCTTCATAATTCAGAATAGAATATGAAACAAGTACAAGAGATATGTGAACACTACATGAGACCAGAGAAAGAAGTGATCCATTCTACCATGAAGAGAACAAGGCAAACTTCATGGACGATGAGGCATTTGAGGCAGGTCTTAAAGGATCATTAGGATTTCAACATGTTGAGATGGAGAAAGAGATGAAGGGAAGGCATTCAAAGCATGACCTAAGCAAAGGATATGGGAAAACACTGAACATGTATAAGGGAAATTAAATAATCTACCTGATTGGAGCAAACCACTCTAGTGTCTGCCAAGAAGACTTCAAATGGAGACATAAAGAGTAAGACACGACTGAAACGACTCAACAACAACAACAATTTGGCTGGAGGAATGTAGTGTGAGATGAGGCCAGCAAAGCAGGGAGCTAGATGACATTTAAAAATCTTGTCCTTGGCTTTCAGAAGCAGGATGAGAATCACCATCTACTCTTTAACATCATAACAGTAAACCTTTCAATGTCGAGATTTTCTTTAATGTGTTTTCACAGACTCATAATGAAATTTTGTTGGTATATATATACACACATTATAAATGTAAGGCCAAACTGGAAGTATATCAATTACTTTTTAAACATTCATTTTCAGAATTATGTTTAAGAGAAGCATAGGAAAGAGGTGTTTTCATGGAATCTTCAAGTTGAGAGATACCCCACAGGTCATTTAGTCCAACCTTCTACCTCAATGAAGAAAATGCCTCTGCAATAGCTCTGATGATGATTGTTGTTTCCACAATCTGGCTAGCAGCTTCTGTGGGAGTGTAAGATCCACCCACAGCCAGCACCCAGAAAGCTGCCAGCACGCTGCAAAAACACAGGTTCTTTTGATCTGCCTTAATAAGGAAAGGAAGGTTAAGGGGTTAGCAAGCTTACTTTAATTCAGCACACAAATATCATTCACTTAGTT